>VZTJ01001132.1:323924-335047 GCA_013397795.1 Orthonyx spaldingii | reverse complement strand
GGCGGGAGGGCCCTGAGCCTCTGGGGATTCTCTGGGAATCAAGGCAAGGATGGTCCTGAGCCTCTGGGGATGTCCCAGGAATCAAGGGCAGGATGGTCCTGAACATCTGGGGATGTCCTGGGAACCAAGGGCAGGATGGTTCTGAGCCTCTGGGGATTATCTGGGAATCAAGGGCAGGACGGTTCTGAGCCTCTGGGGATTCTCTGGGAATCAAGGCAAGGATGGTTCTGAATCTCTGGGANATGGGCAGGATGGGCCTGAGCCTCTGGGGATTCTCTGGGAATCAAGGCAAGGATGGTCCTGAGCCTCTGGGGATGTCCCAGGAATCAAGGGCAGGATGGTCCTGAGCCTCTTGCCTCTGGCCCAGCCCTTCCCTCCCTGCATTTCCTGTTAGGAGGCCCATAATGCTCTGATTCTGCAAACACCTGAACTCCTCCTCGATTTCCCACCTCCTTCCACTGCCCACTGACCTGGAATTAGACCTGAACTCATTTTGCCTGTTCAAGGCCTGCCCTCTTGATGGGATCCCACCTCCCTTCTTGCAATGGTAGGAACACAGCACACCTCAACCATCCTAATGCCCTACCCCTTTAAATTCCTCCCTGCCCACATCGGGGTTTCCTGCACAGAGGCTTAAATTCCCTGGAATAACAGTGAGTTCCTGGGGCAACAACACTCCCTTCCTTTAGGACCAAGGGATTTTCAAGGGCCAGGATGCAAGACTTTATTTTTTTGGCATTTCCAAGGAGGCAGCAAGTTGATGCCACATAGAAATGTGCAACATCAGCCCCCTGACCTCAGCAATTTCCTTCCTTCACCCCAAGACATCCCACACACCGGGAGCTCTCCTAGACTGAAGTGGGAAGGGTTTTGGGGCTGGGGCCAGGGTCCATCCTGCTCCAACGTCCCCTTGAGAGTTCAGAGCCCTCCTGGGCCAGGATTGGGTGTGATTTGCTAAAGGGCCACAGGATTTGGTGGCTGGATAACCCGAGCTCCTTCGTGTCAAACCAGGCTGGCCAGAAGGTGTGGGAGCCATAGGAGAGGGTGACTGCTCCTCCTGGGCGCTCCCAGCTCCTCTCCTCTCCTCTCCTCCTCCTCCTCCCACCTGCCTGCCAGGCCACCTCCCCTCCCCTCACACACATCACACCCAGCCAGGAGCCAGCATCTACATCACACCCCCATCGTTTGGTTACACAAACCCACCCCAGGCTTCTCAGCAGTTTCCCTCTCCACAGCTGATCTTCCTGTCCTTCTCAGGGGGAATGGGAGATGGATGGGGGGTGGCTGCAGGGCTGGTGAGGTTCACCACCGTGCCACCAGCAGTTCTCATGGCAACTGCAGCCCCCCAGACCCCGAGCCCTTGGCTCTGACCCCGTGTGCGACAGGAGCTGCTCCCTGCCCGCCTCACTGCAACCTTCTCGCAGCAGCAACATCTGGTTTGCAAACCTGTGCAATATGCCAGCGAAATTGAACTCATCTATCAAAAAAGCAACAACGAAAAGCCAACAACAGCTAAAAACAGCAATAATAACCAAACCCCAGGCTGTTATGTTACAAATGAGGGAGCAAGGAACGGCCCTTCCTATAGCAATTCCCTTTGCAGCCACATTACAACAGAGGCTGAGCAAAGACATGGTCCAAGAGAAGCCAAATCTTTGCTGAGGGTTTCTGTCTGGGGAAAACTCCAAGAATTTGGGACATTCAGGCTGCAGAATAAGCAAGCTGAGGAGTATGAAAGAACTCTGTAGGATCTGAAGACAAAGGGAAGCACCACTGACAATAAGTGTGGCATTTGCTGAGCAGACACATAATTCTACAGGGGAATTTGCCATCACCTGAATGCTGAGAAGACCAAAAGTGTAAATGGTTTAGAAACAGACTGGCCAAATTCATGGTGGCTGAAATAAATAGGTGGCAATGAAGTATCAGAGTCCCAGTGCCCCTTCAGCTGTGGGAAGCCCCCAAACCCAACTGTCCTCAACTAAGAAGCAACAGGAGGAGATAACCTGCAATCCCCAGCTTTTATGCATTTGCCTGTGGATGCCTGATACCATCTGGAAGGAGGTACTGGGCTGGACCTCTCTTTGCTCTGGACCAGTGCAGCTGGTTCTGTGGGGTTTTGCTCAGGGCAGTCTCACTTTTGACAAGGACATGGAGGGACAGATAGGACAAGGGGTGATGGCTTTAAGCTGAAAGAGGGCAGATTGAGATTGGGTATCAGGTAGAAATTCTTCCCCGTGAGGTTAGTGAGGCCCTGGCACAGGGTGCCCAGAGAAGCTGTGGCTGCCCCTGGATCCCTGGCAGTGTCCAAGGCCAGGCTGGACAGGGCTTGGAGTACCCTGGGATGGTGGAAGGTGTCCCTGCCATGGCAGGGGGTGGGACTGGATGATCTTTAAGGACCCTTCTAACCCCACCCAGACTATGGTGATTCTATGAATCACCCTTTTCCCCCATATGCACCAAGCCCGTATTTCTCTGATGTGCTGGAGTTGCCCTGCAACTGCTGCTTCATCTGGAAGCACCTGAACCCCTGAAAAGGTGAGGGAACCAAGCTGTACCCCCTTCCCCACTGCCTGCCAGCTCCATCCCACTGCTCCCTGTCCCTGTAACAGCCTTGCATGGCTGAGAGTTGATGCTGAGCAAGAGCAGGAGCCACTGAAGCAGCAGAGGAGAGGGCAGCAGGGTGGCACTGACTTCTCTTTGTGCTCTGGGGAGCGCTGGATGTTCACCCTCAGCCTTGGCTGCAGCCCCAAAAGGGTGCTCAGGTCTTCACACCTGTCAGATAAAGGAGTCCCACAGAGCCTGTGGACACAGCACTGAGCTTTCCCAAAGGTGCTGCTGACTTTGGCCATCAGGATCCTCCCTGCACGGTGCTGCAGGGTTATGAGACACGGCAGAAGCAGGAAGGCACTGCTGACCCCAACCCTGCACCCCAAAACCTCTTCCCTGGCCAGCCTAGGCTGGGGGCACCTTGCTCCAGCTTCCAGGTGCTTTCTCCACCTTTGCCACTACCCTGAGGGGCTGGTCCAACCAGTGAGAGCCACACACAGAAATGGTGGGGCAGGAAAAACCCCTGGGTCGGTATTAGAGCATCCAGGGACCCTCCCTGCTTCCATGGCTGGGGATGAGCTGTCAGTGGATGTGGTAGCAAACACCTTAAAGCAAAGTGCAAAGGGAAAATCTGCCCTTTGGTAGTTTTTCCCTGCTCAGCAGCTTTGCTGCAGTTTGATTTTCCTCCCAAGCAGGGTCTGGCTGGGATTTGGAGCATCCCCAGCCTGCAGCAGTGGTGGGAGAGGAAGTTTGTTGTGGTGGCAAGTGCTGTCTATAAGGAAGTGCCACTGGAGGAGTCATTGCAGGGAAAACTGTATCAAAGAAATGCTGCTCTCTGTGACAGAGTCCGACAGCTCTGCAGTCAGCTCTGGGACCTTGGGTCCCGTGGAAAAGTCTTTCTGGCAAGGAAGGACCATATCTGCTCCCAGAAATGCAACACAGGGTCACAGGGTGGATGGGACTCTCTGGACAGGGCAGAGTAGCAGGACAGAGAGGGAAAATGAACTGTCTGAGGGGGCTGATTTCATCTCTGACTTCTCCACAGACACAGTGCCAGCATTTCTGTCTGCAGGCAGGAGGCAGACACCGTGGTGACAGGCATGTGACAGAGCTGGCAGCCCTGGGGGAAACACGCAGCCTTCTCCATCACGAAGCTCTCAGACAAGGAGGGCAGAGAAGCTGAGGCACCAGAGGGGTGTGTGCTGCTCCCTGCGCTGCTGCTGCCACCAGCACCTCATCATCTTCTTCCCCCACCACCTCTCTTTTCCTCCCAAACCGTTTTACGTAGTGACTGTGCAACAGGAATTTATAAAAAACTCGCTCTCACAAGCATTCCCCTTCCCCCACCTCCAGCCCACACTCCCAGAAGTACCATTACAGCATATTCAGGAGATGATTGAAAAGAAAGATGCTCTAGCAAGAGTGATAACTTGATGTAACCAGGAGTGTGTATGGATATATAAATTTTAAAATGCTGCCTAAAGAGATTAATTCCTCCCTGCCATGAGGCCAGCCCATAAGCCCAGGGGCTGTGCTGCCCCAGCAGCTCTAACAAGGCTCTGTATTTGCTTTGATGAGCTGTGAGTGTACATCAGAGGTAGCTGAGCCTCCTGCTCTGCCTTCCTTTAGATCTCAGCTGAAATCAATACACGGAAAGATGCATTTCAGGAAACTGAGAAAAGTTAAAAAAAAAAAACTCCAAGGAAAGCTGTGAGACTGAGGAAGCTGAAAGGAGAGGGGCAAAAGATCAGAGAGGTCTGCAAGGAAAGAAGAAAATTACTCATATTGCTGGATGTAAAATAAAATCCAACTGGCATTAATAGCAAAAGGACACCCTTGCCACTGATTTTAATGAGGATGGATTAAGCTGAGCTTGGAGCAAAGTAAGAGGCAGAAATAGTCCTAGGAGAGGACAAGGAGCCCTGGGTCTCTCCCATCCTTACCCAGCCTGTGCAGAGGCATTCTCTCTGCATAAAGATAATGCTCAGAGAAATCCTGGTGTTATTGGAGGGATCTGTGACACAACTGTCATCTCTCAGAGGACGCTGCACACTCACAAAACAAGTCAGGGGCCTTGGAATTTCCTTTGACTCCACTCTTCCATCCCCATGAACCATTGCAAACCTGCTGAAATACTCCTGGATCTTTCCCTTGGCTCTGGTCAGAAAGGTGTCAGGTAGAACTGCTTCATTTCCACAGCCAGGGAATGACCCCTGGGTTATTTGCTTCCACAGGATGTGCTGGGGTGGCTGTCCTGCCACCGTGGCATGGTCCCCGTGCAGTGAGGTCCCTCTCAGCACACAGGTTTTTATTTTTTTTAATTTATTTATTTAACTACAGTATTCCAGAGGAGTTGAAGTGTGAAGAAACAAGGTTTAGATCAGATATTAAGAAGAAATTCTTTACTATGAGAGTGCTGAGAGGCTGTCACAGGTTACTCAGGAAGTGTTCAAAGCCAGGTTGGACAGGGTTTAGAGCAACCTGGTTGGTGGAAGGTGTCCCTGCCCATGGCAGGGGGTGGGAACGAGATGAGCTTTAGTGTCCCTTCCAACCCAAACCATTTGGGATTGAATAAACACAGAGCCCTGAGCTGTGCTGGGATGAAAACGACAGCTCTCAGCGCACATGGGACATACTGACACTTCTAGGAACTCACAGAAGCACCCCAAAAACCACACCTGGTGGCTGGCAGCCAGCCCCGAGCGTGGGGACCCACAGCTGTGCCAGAGCCCAGCTGCAGGGACAGCCACTGCTGGGAGCTGCAGCTCCTGCCCTGGCCGCAGCCGTCACTGCTGGGGACAAACACAGCACCCATTACACACAGCACACAGCTCTCCAAGGGGCACAGCCTCTCCTGCCCCCAGCCCCCGAATCTGCTCTCTCTGTGGCTGCTGCTGGCCTCAGGAGCTCCCAGCTCGTCCTTCTGGTGCACGCCGGCGTTTGTTTGAGCAGTCTCAGTATTTATGTCTCTCATTACGTCTGCAGCCAGCAGCAGCTGTTTCCACACTGGAGCTGTCAAGCAGCACATCAGCAAAACTGCCTTCCTGTCCCTCCCTCTGCTCCTTCCAGTTCAGCTCCCTCTGAAGTTTAGGTCTGACAGCCTGACTCGGGTGCAAGCTTCTGCCCGAGCTGCAGCTCCTGAGGTGTCTTCTCTGGCTCCATCCAAACCCCCAGCACTGACCACAGCCACTGACCCAGCCCCAAGCCCAGGCCACCCAGGAGGGCAGGGGTGACATGGGCCAGGGCAGGCAGCCATGCCCATCCAGCCATCCATGCTGTGCCCGTCACAGGGACATCCTGGCAGAGGTGTCACTGTGTCCCCCCCAGGGCTGTGCCAGGGTCCTCAGCAGACCCTCCCAGTTGCACAAAAGTGCCACAGGCACCTCCACTCCCTTCCCCATTGTGTTCAAGCACCTCAGCAGTTAAGAAAAAAACACTCCAGGCATCTCACTGCCTCCAAAATGGACTGGGACACCGAGCTCCCAGCGCAGCAGAAGGAGCCAACAGCTGGTGTCACCCTGAGGCCACAGCCAGGAAGCCTTGTCCCTGCTGAGGAGCTGGGAAATCCATCCAAGGAATGCCGTGGAGAACGCAGCCTGTTTGCACGGGGGCGTTGCTGATAACCCCAGAGGTGAAGCTCCTTCCTGGCTCTCAGGCTGTGACCGTGGTCAGGAGGAGCAGTGACACTCCCGGGCCAAGGGCAGGGCAGGACGCAGCGGTGCCCCGAGACGAGGGGCTCACACAGCCCAGGAGAGAGCAGCACACGCGTGACTCCACCGCAGCTCCCCCGGCTCCAGAGGGACGGGGCCACGAGGGAAGCGCAGGGGAGCATCTGCACGCAAAGAGGGGCTCTGCCCGACAGCCCCGCGCCGATCAGAGCTAATTACAGCACGCAAACCCTCTGCCTAATTGCTCTGATTAATTATTAACAAGCTGAGCTGCTGCTCTGAGGGCAGCAGGTAGCGGGGGAGCCCTGTGCTCAGGGAGGTGCCCGGGGGCCTCCTGGCTCCTTGTCCTGGTGCCCCAGCATCCCACCACCAGAATGGGAGAGGAATCCGTGACAGGAGATTCCCAAAAACCCACTGTGCTGGAAAGCACATCTGGAGACCGCCAGTGCCTAAGTGCTATTGACAAGCAGGAACTCCCTGATGTCATTAGCTGTGCAAAGCATTGATTTTCTCTGCTGGAACAAGAAACTCATCGGAGCTGAGGCAATCACAGGTGGCACCGCTGCCTCCTCCGGGCTGACCAGCTGGGGTTTGGAAAAGGGGCGTTTTGTAGTTGTTTTCTTTCCAATGGCTAATTGCTGGTAAATCCCAGGAAGAGGTGAAGAGCCCCAGGGCTCTTGGTCACAGCCCCTTCAACACGTGTCCATCCTTCCATATGGGAATGGAGACACCACCAGGCATCTTCCAAAGGATCTTTCTCTGCCAGGGCTGGGGCTGGGGCTGGGTTCATCAGCCATCTCTGCAGTGCCTGCCCCTTGGGCTGGCCATGAGCTCTTTAACCCAGCCTTGGAGCTCCTCTCACAGCACTCCCAGCAGCTCCAGCGAGTGGGGTATGTCAGGCACTGGGAAGGACAAACTCTGCCCATCCCCATCAGACCTGGACCCAACACTCATCACCTCTGGTTTCTCCAGCACCCTGTACCTCTCCCAGTGACAGCTTAACCCCAGCAGTGGGCAGAGCTCCACACCTAAGGCATGGGCTGTTTGCCAAATTCATGATCCTTACAAGGGAGAAAATCAGGCTCACAGTGATTTCTTCGTATTTCCAATGTAGTTCCCAAATGAAAAGTGATTCTTTATTTCCCAGCTGGATTTGCTTGGGTAAATTCAGGCTTCTGGTGGTTGGTTCTGTTGGCTTTTTGGTGCTGCTTTATTGTAACTGTGGTGCCTCTTAATGAAAACAGACACTCGTGCTCTCTTCTGCAGCTGCCACTGTTCCTGAGGGGTGAGGGGCTAGATGTGACTCAGCAATGTGAGTCTGCAGCCCCAAAAACCATCCTGGACCTGGTCTGCATCCCCAGCACTGGGAGCAGCAGGTCCAGGGAGTCTGCTCTGCTCTGCTCTGCTGCAGCCCCACCTGCAGTCCTGCCTCCAGCTCTGAGGTCCCCAACAGCACAAGGACCTGGAGCTGCTGGGGAGAGTCCAGAGGAGGCCACGAGATGCTCCAAGGGCTGGAGCCTCTCTGGTCTGGAGCCAGGCTGGAAGAGCTGGGGGTGTTCTCCTGGAGAAGAGAAGGCTCCAGGCAGAGCTCAGAGTCCCTTCCAGGGCCTAAAGGGGCTCCAGGAGAGCTGGAGAGGGACTGGGGACAAGGGATGGAGGGACAGGACACAGGGAATGGCTTCAGAGGGGGAGGTTATGACAGAAGGCAGGATCAGATGGGATATTGGGAAGGAATTGTTCCCTGTGAGGGTGGGGAGACCCTGGCACAGGGTGCCCAGAGAAGCTGTGGCTGCTCCTGGATCCCTGGCAGTGTCCAAGGCCAGGCTGGACACTGGGGCTTGGAGCACCTGGGATGGTGGAAGGTGACCCATGGCAAGGGTTTGGCAACGGAAGATGATCTTCAGTGCTCCTTCCAACCCAAACCATTCCATGCCTATGATTCTGTCATCACTCTCCAACCTGCTGACTCCCCCCTGTGTCACACTGTGCCAAAGGAGGATTTTCCAGCTGAGACAATGGACATGATCCTTTTACATCCTTGCACCCTGCCCTTCTCCCCTGCAACTCCAGAGCTCCCTTTTGCCATCCCAGCATGCACGAGGGTCAGTCCCTGCTGGAAGAGGACAGCAGAGGACACGGCTGGACATGAATCCCATGAACCCAGCATTCACCTAACGCAGAGTTGTGCTGGGAAGTCCTTGCCTGTTTGCCCACTGCCTGTCTGCACCATGGAGAGAGAGCTCACAACCTCTTTCCATCACACAGAAGGATGCCAGGAGTCACAGCCTTGACAGGGATCAGCACAGCCTTCAGCCTGGACCTCACCTTTCTCAATTATGATCTTAAACCATCCAGTTTCGGCACCTGCATCGCAGTTTTTGTTTGTTTTAAAGATGTGCCTGTGTGGGCTGGGGTTTATGCCCAGCTAGTATGTGAAGAGAGCAGGAGATGGCACGTGTTCTGAAAAGTTTAAAGAGTAAAAACTGAGGGAAGAGAAAAAAATGGGTACAAATGGCCCAGCACCTGATACAAATAAATCTCAACCTCATTCCTCCTCCCTAAGGGCAACCCTGAAGTCTTGCATGGGTTCATCCTCCCAGACATCCTCCCAGGTGCTGCTGCTGCTCTCAGGGGGACCAGGACTGCTCCTTCCCCAACCTGGACTCAGGTGGGTCCAGGTGAACCCTCTTGATGGGCTCAGCCAGGACAGAAGGGTCTGTAGCAGGGAAATATGGAAAAACCTCCCTCCCCAAACCAATAACCATCTCATGCCTCTCTCACTCAAGGATCTCCAAGACCACACATTTCAGCCCTGACTAAGCAAATCATCTTAAGGAGGAAGGTTAAAGAACTGTTTGTTATTGGAAGTGTCTCCCTCTTTAGGATTCAGTTTTTGATAAATTAACTCCAGCTTCATTACTTCGTGATATATTTCCCTTGACATTTAATTATACTTACCCCAAACACATTAAGCCAATCAGTCTGAACAGCTTCTTATTAATATGCAAATTTCTCCCTTGAAAAGCCATGAATCTGTGAAAAATCTCTACAGGCTTCAATTAGGCCCTTTTGGGAAGTTGGGAAGTTCCCTGAGAAACACCCTCCTGGCCCAGGGCAGGGGGAATCCAGCCCCACAGACTTCCTGGTGCCTGATTTGGGAATGGGAGAAGAGGATGCTAAAGCACCTTCTCAGGTCTGGAGCCATGAGGAGGAGAGGTTGAATCCTGCAAACCAACACGGTGTTGGCAGCTCATCCCCATCCCAGCACCTTTCCATGGGAGCCACTGTCTGTGCTCTGTGCAAGTGATCCCTCACTGGCACCACAACGGGAGGTTCATGTGGGAGCTGCAGAATATTCCCTGAAATCCCAGCTTTTAGCAAAACAAACAGGAATCTGCTTCTCCTGGTGCCATGGGCAAATGGGACATGATTTGCATTAAGCAAATAAATGGAACAACACAATTAACCATCTGCCCTGGAACAGATTTAAGTTTTGCTTTTAAAGCATCACTTCCAGGCTCCCTCCACTCTCACACCCATCTGAACGCTGCAGGATTTTCTGCTGGGAAACCAACTGGGAATTAATTCATTGAATCATTCCTGTAAGTAACTGGAGAGAAACATCAGTGTAGGTACGACAGCCCTGGTGGCCTTTGGCCTCCCATCCCGGATGTGTTTCCTGTGGATTACACCAATGGACAAACCTCAAAACCGCTTCAAAACCTTCCAGAGCCTCCAGTTCCCACCAGAAGTCTTTAGTCACCAAACCAAAACGATTTCCTGGGAGCTGCTGAGTGTCACATCATCATCTCGAGAAAAAGTTACCCATTTCATCTTGCTTCAAGAGAAGTTGCAGGTTTTCTTAAAAAACATCTGATTTAGTGTAATTTTTTTTATTTCCCACAGCTAGACATCAAGATCAGAAATACACTGCAATCAGTGTACTATATAAATAGTCCAATTTTGGGAAACAGCTCTCATGAGCAATAAAGAAACCCAATTTACTATGCACTATAATAAAAATATCTCTTTTACCATATAAATCAAACCAAAGTGAACAGATAAAAAAAAATAAACTCAACCCCCCTGGTTTCTGCCCACAGGCACAGGCAGATGACCCTGGGGACGGGCTCGCCTGCCCTGTATAAATATATACAAGAGCAAATCTGTTAAAAATTGCAGCCACCACTTTGTTTTCTAAAGGTCCCAGTTTATCCTTCGTCAGAAGAAGGAGGGCTGGGGAGAGGTCGGCCAGAAACACAATCCTTTCCTGTATAAACACTCGGGTCTGTGCTGGTTTTAAGTGCATCATATGGTCTATATTTTATATGTGTATATATACAGAGAGAGAGAGAGAAAGAGAGATTTTTCAAGCCAGTCAGAGACATAAAGTGATCTTATATCATCTAAAACCAACAATCATACTTGGACTTCTGGCAGTTTTCCTTGCAGCCGTCCCTGCCACCCCCCTGCCCCTTCCTCCCAGCTGCTGGAGCACACTGCTGTCTGCCCCCATTAGTTTGCACAAAGCCAAATAAATCACTGTGGAAACTCTTATTATCTTATTTTCCCTCCGCTTCTCTCTTGTCTGTTTTGAGAAAAATTAATGCATTTGTCTCAGGAAAAATGTGCAGTCTCTATAATTCAGTTTTAAAACAAGCACAACTAGCAAATGGATAGACCTCCGTTAGGAGACTCATTTTTCATGTGAGTAATTGAACCCTTCCCTTCGATTTTTCCTTTGGGTGTTAAAGACAACTGATGCCTTCCTGGAATTTGCTTACGTCTCAGAAAGGTGGAAAGACAAGACAGAGAGAAAAAGCAGAAGAAAGAAAGAAGGATGAGACAGAGGGGAAGAAAAAGGAGGAGAGGAGAGGAGAGGAGAGGAGAGGAGAGGAGAGGAGG
>VZTJ01001132.1:304819-323773 GCA_013397795.1 Orthonyx spaldingii | reverse complement strand
GAGAGGAGAGGAGAGGAGAGGAGAGGAGAGGAGTCCAAAGCACATCTCAAAGCCTTGGCCACCTCTGTACAGGGACCTTGGGGAGCCCCCAGGCAAACATCCTGGATGGCATTTTTCCAAAAGCTGGTGGAGCTTTGATTAGGAAAGCTTCTCGCCACCCAGGCTGCTGAGGAAAGCCATCCCATCACATGGACACCTCAGTGTCCTGCAAACCCATGGAACACCAGCCCTGCTGTGTCCTGCAAGCCCCCCAAAGCCACATGTGGCACGGGGACACCCACACTACGTGGGTGATGCCAGCAGCTTCATCCCAGTGCCTCTCCCTGCACCCAAAACCCAGGGAATCTCCCCTGCCCCCTCCTACTGCCAATGGCACATCTGCCCCCCTCCAGTAAATGAGAACCCAAACCATCAGTTGTCCACACAAAGTCCCCCAGACAGAGAAACCACAAAAACCACAGCCAGCGTCAAAATAATCCCCACCCCTGGTGCTGGGGGGCTCCTGAGCAGAGCAAGCATCACTCCTAGGAGAAGTATGAGGGGCAAGGCCCCCTATCCCGAGCGAGGCACCTCCCCACCTCAGCCTCTGCCCACACCCTGATCCCTCATCAGCCCCGGGGCTCGATTCAGCACTCACACAGAAGTCAGGAATAATTCCAGAAAGGCCACAACCAAGTGAGTGCTCAGGCCAGCAAAGTCTATCGCTCCTTTGTCTCTCACTGTATTACCTCTGGCCCCTGGGAGCTGCATTATTGCCAGCAATATATAATGCAATTTGCTCGTTTTCCGTGTCTGCCTCATTTCTCCTTGGTGCAAGTACAGGCCATGCACACTCACTGCAGTGCATGTGCTCTTCCATGGAAGAAGAGAAGGATGGGAGAGGAGTTAGGCTGGGAACTGGAGCTGGAGAGAGGGGTGGTGGTTGAGAAGCCACAGACAATGTAAAGGGGAATAAAATGCTGTCTGAAAATTGGAAGGACACAGAAAAACCATTAAGTGGAGGTGATCATGAAAAAACAGTGTTCCTCCATTCTCCTTCCCTCTGAAGAAATGTCACCAAATCTCAGAGACTGAAAATCAGGACCTAGTGAGTACAGGGACTAAACTAGCTAAATTAAAGCAGCTGAAGTTGGAGGTAGGGAAATAATTTTGGAAATGGGCAATGGCTGCACCAGGCTGGGACCCCCTGGGCTATACGGCCACACCTGGGGAGTTCTGGACACCCTTTTGTCTCTGGAGATTATGAACTGGTTGCTGGGGCTTTGGGAGCAAGGAGATGGATTTTCTCCCTGATCTGCAGAGGTAAAAGGATCAGTCCTCCAAGACATTGTTGTGGAGTCCTAAACAATTCAGCCGAGATTATTATAAAGTTTTGGAAATTGCTGTGCCATGCCCTGCACTGCTGGAGATGGTGTGTGTCCATCTGTGTATCTGTGTGTGCAGAGAGTTTTAGGAAAGACCCAGACACCTCAAAGGACCTCACTGTTGAGAACAGAGGTTGTTCCTTAAATTATGCTGAGAAGTGACTCCTTTATGTATCACTACACATCTCCTGCTGCATGGCCAAAAATCCCTCTGTCTGTATTACAAAAAAGGGAGCCTGACCTCAGGCTATGATCTAAAATAGATAGAGTCACACAAGTTTACTCTTGCAGTGGTTCTTCATCCTTCCTGTGCCAACTCCTTGTCCTTTTGCTAAATGAAATTTTAACGGAAAAGGGCTCCGTACTTTCATTCCCAGAGCAAAGCAGTCAAATGCAAAGAGCCTGAAAGTGTCCAGAAAACAGAAAGCTTAAAAAGGTTCTTCCTGGCCTAATTTGCAGGTTCTGGGCAAGGCAGGGGTCAGTGCTGAGAAAGCTGCACAGAGATGGACGCTGCTCTCTCCAGCCCCACAGTCAAGGCAGGGAGTTCAGCCACTACTCACAAGATCATGCAGCCAGAGCTCTTCCCTGTGCTCAGCAATTCCAGCTCCTCCCAGGGAATGCATTCCTGTCTAATCCAGTATTGGAGTCATCTGACGTATTTCAGGAAGTTTTAGTTTGTAGCAGATCTAAATTTCGTGAGTGAATGATACAGCAGCCAGCTCAGGTCTGGCTGGTCTGTGGGTTTGTACCGTGCTCACCTCTGTGTCACAGGGAAGGGACCTGGAGGCTGAGGCATTAGTGTGACACCAAGGTTGTTCAGAGTGCACACGGCTCAGCAATGTGAAAAGGAAAAAAAAGAAAAAAGAAAAGAAAGTGAAGTGTTCTCCAGAATATGGATGGATGGATGGATGGATGGATGGATGGATGGATGGATGGATGGATGGATGGATGGACGGATGGATGGATGGACGGATGGACGGACGGAAGAAAAAACCCCAATTAGTGGCCTCAGGTTCCTAAGTCGATTTGAGTTACTTGGATCCAGGTCAATGAACACTCCTTTTCCTCATTCAGCACTGACCTGGCGTGGGCTGGAGGCTTCAGATCAGCTCCTGAAGATGACTCCCAGCCTCTCCTTTACCAGGGCTGCCCTGATTAGCAAAACCAACCCTCCTTCACCATTCATTTCTCAGCATCTCCAAAAAGAAAACCCAGCCTGAGTGTGCTTCCTCTTTCATCATGATTCCCAAACACAGGTAGAACTGGCTAAGCCCACCTTGATGCTCTTTACAGCAGCAGGGATTTCAAACCCCTGCTGACACCACAGCCCACCACAACAGTCACCCATCACCCTGTGGTGGGGTCTCACCTTGCAGGGAACTGGGACCACTGGGACCCCTGGCATGGCGTGATCTCTCCGTTCCAACACGGAGAGCCACAGAGGGATTTGGAAAAGGATTCTGAGTCTTGGGAGCCCAGGTCTTCTGCTCTTAAGCCACTTTGGAAAGCCCAGGCAGGACCCCTGGAGATGAAGATTTTGAAGTGTGATCAAAGAGACATGACATAGCAAGGAGGATTAATGTTTCTGCAATCGCACAGTGAAAGCTTCTTAGTTATTCCAGTGGGGGTTTTTCCAAAGGGGCATAAGGGAGTTAGGCACTTAAAACTCACTCAGATCCTTTATTTAGTTTGCAAATCCTGCGCTGCAGCAGTGCAGCAGTGTGACCCCTGAAGCATTACTTCTCGAGCGTGTCTGCCTGAGTGAAAAGCCGAATTGATTCTGGCTGTTTTGGTGGCCTCCTGCAGCTGCTCCTTCTCCACCTCGCAGGGAGAGTCTGCCTGTGGGAACAGTTGAGGGTACAAAGTATTTGAAGAAATAAATAAGTCAGCACACTGAAACCATGTGGGCTGTGTGTTCAAGGGGATGGCTGGGAGCTGCTCCTGCTCTGATCCCTTCCACAGGGGTTTGTGCTGGACATAAGGAGCTGGAGAATGCTACAAATGATCTCCATCTCCAGTTCTTCCTGGTGGGTCCTTCCTGTGGGTCCCACCACCATCTCCAAGAAAGCTGCAGGAATCACTTTTTTGGTTACTCTTCACTGCTCACATCTCCCTGCTATTTTTTTTCTCCACCACCAGCCATTTACAGTCAAAACCTGTAGAAAGAAGACATGGCAGGGGCTTTGTTCCCCAGCTGGTTACACACTCATGATGTCCTAATCCTTCCTACCACCACTTCTAATCCTATTGCAGAGGGTTCCAGCTCCAGAAAAGCAGTATGAGGAAGCTGGAAAAAAGACAGAAACAATAAAGAAAGAACCTGTTTTCATGTAAATATTCCTCATCATAATAATGATGATGGTAATAATAACAATAATAACAACATCATAATAATAATAATAGTAATAATAATGAGAAGTGCAGATCATGGTCCGGCTGCTTTCCAAGCCTTCCCACTGGGTCCCCTGGATTTCATTTCCCCACCTCATCACCACAATCCGGTCAGGGAGCCCCCGGCACAATGCAAACGGGCTGTTGGGAAACACGGCACACATGTGACATGCTATTGTCCCTAATTTGATTAATGAAGCCATCACGCTAACGGAGCATTCTACACACCCCCAGCACCTTGTTACCAACCCACACCAGGAACTTCCCAGCAGAGCATTAATTCCCCAATACTTGCCTTTCTCAACTTTGTCAGGTAATTGTTTATGAAAAGATGAATGTATACAATAATACCGGGTGAAGGGAGCTGATGTATGTGGTGTTAATGAATGAAATAATCAGTTTGGTAATAACTGGCATGTGTATTTGTCAAAAGGGAACCAGCAGGACATTAGCATTCTGCAGCCACCGAACCTTTATCTCCTGGTCTTGTGTTTGACAACCGCCCCCAGATAGTCCATGAATAAAATACAGAGTAGTACCCAGACATAATTAAACTGCCAATGTGGATGTACCTAAATGAACTTGATATCTTAATGACACAAGATAGCAGGCGAATAATGAAGGCGGCGTGAAAGGGATGTGCATAATGAACACAGACATCCCCGCTGCCCGCGGCCCGTGGGGACCGTGGCTCCCGAGCTCCTCGTTAGCACACCCAGCGCCGCCTCAGCTCCCACGCCGCCCTGCCAGCCTCACCCAGGCCCGTGTGGAGCGTTGCTTTTTCCTCTGGTCCTTGAAACGTGGTGTTAAAAAGGAGTGTCTTTATGTAAGGATCCTTAGGTGCACGAGTTCGTCAGGTGGAAAACGCCGAAGACGCGCACCCCGCGTGACGCGTGTGCAATTTTTATAGATTCTGCAAATTAGCATATCTGACAAGAGCCCCCCAATTAGCTACGTGCCCGGTGAAGTAATCCCCTCCATTCTAGTACTTTCTAAATTCGCCCCCCCTCAGATGAGATCCAGGCCCTGTTTACCAAAATATGTCTCGAAGAGTTGGTCTCAACCTTGGTTTCTAAGGAGAACCAAGACAGCAGAGGGGTCCTGGAATTTGTTTTGTCTTCCTGCCCAGGAAAATGCTGAAGTTAAGCTACAATAAGAAGCTACAAAGCTACAAATATATGTGCAAAGAACACAAAGAATATATAAAAGAAAATAAGTTAAAAACCAAAATGTCATCATGAGGACAGAGTGCCACCCCTCAGAGGACAAGGGCTGGTGTCCTGCAGTGCCTGTGAGCTGTGGTCACAAAGAATGAGGCATCTCATCCTCCCTCCTCCAGAAATCCCTCCTTTCCCCATGTCTCTGCACCTAACCCTGCAGGTCCTGCTGCATCTGCTCCTCCAGAGACCTCTGGCACGCCGCTGTGCAGCGCAGACGTGATTTTAGGAGCACTTAACATGATTAAATTACCAGACAGGCTCCCTTTTAATGTTTGGGGTTTTTTTTTTTTCAGCATGGAGATGGTTTTCGAGGAAAGAAGCTGCTCCTTGGGGATAGGTAGCTCAGATGCTGTCCCAAGATAACTCAGTGGCACAGAGCCACAACCTCTCATCCCCATCATCCACAGACACTGAGCCAGACATGTCCTCTCCCAGCACCTATGGGTGCAATTCTTCCTCTAGGGGATGCTGGGCACCTCTGACAGTCATCCCAACTGTCCCTAGAAAGCTGGTCCAGTGTGAGACAGGAGTTCACTCCTGAAGGGCAGGTTTGACCCCCCTCCTTTGGGGCAGCACCACGCCGGGCTCCTACCCCACGCTGCTCAAAAGGTAATTGTCACTTACTGCTCTAACAGTTCCAATTTTAGCAGCAAATGAGCGATGCTGAGTAAGTATCAGTCTTATTAAAGGAGTAATAATGGGAAACTGGAGCACGCACTACGGGGGAAGGAACACTCCCCCGGTACACAGGAGGCAGCCCTGCTGGTATCTGACAGCAGCAGAGTCCCTGCCTTCTGCTGACAGAATTCCAAGATATTTGAATACAATAAGCTCAGCGTGTAGGAAAGCAACCAGTGCAGTAGGCTCGGCTTGACTCTGTTGTGATGTAATCGACTGAAGGCTTAGAGATTGTCACACAGCCAGAGTGGGAAATGTGACCTGGAAGAGTTCCTATCTCCTTCTACAAAGCAGATTAGGAAAACTGCTTAATGCAAATGGCAAAAGTACAGCAGGTTTGGGGGAAACCACCTTAAATCCCTGGAAGTGTTCAAGGTCAGGTTGGATGGGGCTTGGAGCAACCTGGGCTAGTGGAAGCTGTCCCTGGCCATGGCAGGGGGCTTGGAATGAGATGGTCTGCAAGGTCCCTTCCAAGCCAAACCATTGGTGATTCTCTGATTCTGTGAAAGTCCAGTAGCCAACAGACCAGCACAGGGAGAGCCAGTGCTGAGAACAACCCACCGCAGGAAGCACAGCAAGTGTGATGCTGGGTAGAGAACTGAGATGGGTTAAGAGACCTAACTCCTATTTGGGCCAGAAAAAGGGAAAAGGTGGCACCAGTGTGGTACAGCCTGCCCAGGGAGGTGACGAGAAGAACCTGGGCATATGCTCAGCACCACCACCACGTCTCCAGCAGTGACAGTCACCACTGGAACGATGCAGCCAAAGTGCTCTGAAGTCCTGCCAGGTGAAATCCTCAGCTTACTGCACTCAGCCCCTTTCCCCTACTGTGTATTTGTCTCTGGCTGCCAATTCTTTAACCACTGCTTTTCTTCCTAGGAAAGACACCCCCATGGTGCACCCTCATGAGACAGTAATGGGGATTTCATTAGATTAAATAACTCCAATGAGCCCCAGAGACCAACAGCACTTTAAACATGGAGCTCGGAGTTAGAATTACTGTTATTTAACATTGATTAGATTACAGGGTAAATCCAATTTTTCCCTAACCATATGATGGCTATGATTTGCCTAGTGGGAGATGTTAAGGATGGCATTCCTGGAAATCTCCACTGAGGGAAGGGCCCATGGCTGAGTCAGCACTGTCAGGGTGACCCATGGGCTTGTGTCTGGAAGTCCTTCTGCAGAGAGTGTGAGCAGGGCTCAGGGGATGTCCCCATTGTCCCTGCCCTTACCTTGCTCCAAAGCTGGGGGCACAGGTAGATCTGTGTCTGCCACGTCAAGCTTATGGTGACATTCAGCAGGAATGTCACCAGGAAATAACTGGGCCTCTTTGACCCATGGCCCTGCCTTGAGTGAGGCCATTAATCACTCCCCAAAGATCCCTTCTGACTCTTTTCCCCCTGGAGTCCCGTGGCGTGTGGCTCCCAGCCAGGGATGCACCTGGAGCCCCTGGCACTGCCCGCCACTGGTGCCTGCAAGGGGAGGAGAGCAGGGGAGCGCCTGGGTCTCTCCCTTCTCCTCATCTCCAGGGTCCTGCTGGAATCTGTTTGACAGCTCTGGGCTTGGAGAGGGCTGGGAAAGGCTGGTCAGGGCAGGGGTGAGATCATCTCAGGGTTCCACTCCTACATGGGGAGGTGTGGCCAGTGCTTCCCCCTGAGGACAGCACAGGGACGGCTGTCAGTGCACAGAGCACTTCCCTTCCTGCTGTGTGCACGTACCGAGTGCCTGGCTCGGGAGATCAGCCAGGACAGAGCTTCCTCTGGACTTCTTGGCTGAGGCATCTTTGGAAGCCGAGGGGTCAAACAACTCCTAAATGCATTCCCCCCATCGGGCAGAGCTGCTGGGGCATCCAGGGACGCTGGGCAATGCCAGCAACAGCAGGCAGGCAAGAGCCCATCCCACTCAGACAGACAGACAGACAGACAGACAGACTCCCGTGAGAGCTGGGTCAGCTGCTGGTGCAAAACTCACTGCTCTGATAAATCTGGTGTTGTCCTGGGGATGGGTAAGGAAAACAGGAAGCTCATCAGGTGACCACAAGCAGAGGCCCCACTCTGGGCTGACCACAGACCATTCAGCAGAAGCTCCCAGGCATGGAGGGCAGGAGGAGGATTCATGTCCCATCCGTGCTGGAACACCCACTGGGCTCCACTCTGCGTCTGGACTCCTCCACCCCACTCACCCCCACGTGTCCCCAGGGGGTGATGGCCAAGAAAGCCCCAGAAGCAGCCAGGGTTGAGCACAGCTCTGCAGGCCACCCCACCTTGGGCTCCTTCATCCCAGTGTGGGCTCATACCAGCTGCTCTGTTTGACCAACAAAACCAAGCACTGCTTTCAGGGCTTAAAATCCAGAGTCACTCGTAATTTTAAAACAGATTTACTCCAGAGGAAACACACCCACATTCCTTCTTTGCCTCTGCAGTCACCACCCCTGATGTCTTTCCCATCCACCTTCTCAGGGCTATAATGTGACCAAGCCCAGGCAGCTTCCGAGCAAGATCAGGGCTGGGACATTGAGAAAGCAGCAGCACGTGCTGGGGAGATGATGATATTGTCCAAAAATAAATAATATTTTAAATCCCAGTGCTGTGATAGCATATTTCTCATGCACCAAAGTATCTAGAGGTTTTACATTTGCCTTGGGAGCAGTGGTGGGTCCCAAAGGATAAATAAAGCCCACGGCTCCTCCTGCTGCAAGAAGCTGTGGGTGATGCTGGTGCCTGGCTCTGGTGAGATGCTGCACTGCCACACTGTCCTGTGGAGGCAGGAGGCAATGGGGAAGCACCAATTTCCTCCTCCCACCTCCACTTTGGGGCAGGCTGGAAGGGAGGGCAACAAATGCTGGATTTCACTCTCTGAAAGCCCCCTGAACAGCCTGACTGCAGAGATGGGAGCACCAAGAACAGGGACACACCCAGGCATCAGCTGCGAGCCTGTCGTTTGCTGTCACTCGGCCAAACAACTCCAGTGCAACTGGGAAGCCTGGAGCAGACAAAGCTGTGAACTCCGAGGTGCAGCCCCCTGAAAAGGCACAGCTCACTGGGGACAGCGGGTCCCCAGGATGTGACAGGGGGCCACGACCCCCTGCGCAGGCAGGGCAGAGCTCAACCTGTCCAACACCAAACAAAGCAGCTCCGGGGCCGGCAGTGCCGCCCAGGGCTGACCCCGACCCGGGGCACCGGCGATGGTCAAACTCAATTAACTGCAGAGTGCTGCATCTGGGTCAGCCTGGGCAGTGCTGCCCCTGCCTCGGCCTCTCCAGAGGCTCCCGGGCTGTCTGTACGTCCTGCTGAATTCTTTTGGAGGCTGTTCCAGAGGAACTGCCGGTGCTCGAGGGAGGGTGGCAGGGCCAGGAGCAGCATCAGGACTTGTGGCAAAGGCAGCTCTGGGTGCCAGGGGTCACACCCTGGGAGTGCAGAAACAAGATTTCAACCCGATGTGACTCCGTGTCCAAGGCTCTGGGCATCTTCTGAGTGTGCCTGTGGTCAGAGCGAACACAGCCCAGGGAGGGCAGTGCTGCAGGGACAGACCCTGGTGCTCACTGGCCGCAGGAAACCCAGTCCCAGCCCTCCCAGCTGCACCTTTAGCAATAGGCTCGGTGTTTTGTGAGTTCATCAGGCCCATGCTCACCACCAGCCAGCTGAGTGTGTCCCAAAGCCTCCCCAGCTGCTCTGGATGTGACACAGAACACGCTGGCCAGGCCAGGGCAATGCCCATGCTGTCCCCTGCACCTCCCTCTCTGCAGGAGCCCAACAAAATCCCATCTCTGGTCCTAAGGAGGGTCCAACTGAGCAGCTGGACAGGAAACATTTATTGTTCTGTGGACACACTGACTCAGCCATTCACACCCACCCATGGACTGTTCTGGGGTTTTTCTGTGCTTGCTCAGAAACCTCTGGTAGCCCTTAAACGCAGGCAGGTTTGCACAGGGCAGAGGAGTTGGGCTCATGACCTCCAGGCAGCACAAGAGCTGACAGGGAGCAGGGGTTTGATGGCCATTTACAGCCAAATTACCCAGACCATGGTGCAAGGTGCAATGCTCCCTTCTTCCCTACCAGCCGTGTGATGCCAGCTGGAAAATCCACCGCTGTACACCAGCTGTATTGTAACCCATAACACCATCACTCCCCCCAGTAAGAGCTATGGGAAGATGAGCCTCCCTGGGTCACCCCATGAGCCACAATTCCTGTGCCAGCAGCAGGATCAGACCCCTCCCAGACGAGACCTGGCAACTCCCTCAGCTGGACTTTGTTTCAGGTGCAGCACGCTTAGCAGCTCCTGATGCATTCACTGTTCCTTGCCAAGCACTTCCAGAGCCCTTTTTTAGACTCTTTTAGCTAAAATCCTTCTGTGGCAGCCAGTTTCACAACTTAATCTCACACTGTTTGAGAAAGTCTCTAATTCTGCTTCTTTCCAACCTGTTGCTGATAGTACAGATAGAGACATGAGGGGGGTAGGAGGGACAGCCACTGTCTTCGTAACTACCCCATCAAATCTCCTCCCAGAGGCTTCTGGACCCGTGGAATGACCATGCAGAGGCCAGGGCTCCCCAAGCCCTGCACAGGAGGTGGCTGTGCCAGCTGTCAACCCCAAAGCACGCTCCTCCGGCCCAGCTCTGCATGTCACTGCCTGTGCTCTGCTTGCTGCAGGCAGTGAGATTTGCCTTTTGTGCTTTTATCCTCCTTTAGAGATGATGAAGGCAGTAACAACCTTTGCCACACAAGTAACAAAACTGCTGAATACCAGGCAAACATTTGTGGGGAAATATTCATATTCACACAGCAGAGCTCAGCAGTGCAAGGGGATGGGATACTCTGCAATATTCACTTTAGGCCTTGCTGTGACACGCAGCTTCTGCACGCAGGAAAACCCAAACTGTCTTTCAGAACAACCATTTCACAGCAAACAAAAGCCCTGTGGTGGGGCTCTGCCAGCAGAGTGCCCAGCAAGCCCATGGGCAGGGAACAAAGACGATTGGAGCCCACTGAAAGGGCAGAGTTCATTTTTAGGGGCAGAGACCAGAACCACCTGAGATGGAAGTTAGCCCAGACGTGGGGATTAGCACCCTCACAGCTTGTGAGAGGAGTCAGGGGAACTCTTCCTGGCCTTCAGCACAAGCAACAGGTTGAGGAGCAGCCCAGAGGACGTGGCTGGTGCCAAGGGAAGCTCAGCACACGCTGAACACCCACGGTCGATGCTGGTACCAGGCAACCTCTCTCCTCACCACAGGCAGGGGAGACCAACACCAGCTGCAGGCCAAGAGGCCCCATGGGCTCAGTCTGACTCTGCCAGAGGCTCTGGGTGGTTTTCTGCCTCTTTCCCCATGGGCAAAGTGGAGCATCCTCTGTTCCACCAATGCTGCTGATGGCCACAGCATGGCACTAACCCAGGGATCAGCTGCCAAACACAGGGGACGGGATGGGACGGGATGGGACGGGATGGGAATGGGAAGGGAATGGGAATGGCATGGCATGGCATGGCATAGCATGGCATGGGATCCATGGCATGGCATGGCATGGCATGGCATGGCATGGCATGGCATGGGCCGTGCCACAGCTTTGCCAACGTTTTCTACCAGCAAGGTTTGGGGAAGTGAGGAACAGCACAGATAAAGCCACTGACCCAATGCTTGTGTCCCCCAGGAGGGAGATCTCCCTCCCTTGTGGCTCTGGCACATCACCCAGGCTCCTCCTGGTTTTACCTATGCAAATCCCAGCACGTTAATGGCACAGTACTGATTGCACCCACTGACTGCTTCTCCCACCCGGCCTGGGGACCCTGCCGTGGGCACAGGTCCCCCAGGAGCAGGGGAAAGCTGTGCCTTGCTGCACCTGGAGACCCAGAGATCTCCCAACATCTTCTTTTTGAGGCCTAAAACAAAACTTGACAAGGCACAACCTGGAGTCCAGCAATGCTGGAAACCAAAGGGATTTCAGGAGCAAGTTTCCAGCTGAGGTAACAACTCTGGAGCCGAAGTCCAGGTGCGAAATGGGAAAAGCAGCACGTGCAGCTGGCACGCCACAGGGGCTTGGAGCACATCAGCAGGGTGGGGTCACTGATCCGCAGGGTGTTTTGGGTGCCTCAGCTGAGCCAGGCTCCTCCTTGGCACAACATCTGACCTGGGCACCACAGCTCCAGCCTTGCACTCGCTGTCTCTGCACTGCAGGAGTCAGGACACTGAGCATCACCCAGCTGGGAAATCCAGGTGTGTCCTCACTTGTTCTACTGAGCCAGTGCTTGGGATTTCTCCCCATAATTACGCTTCCCAAACAATCCAGTTCACACGGTGCAAACATGTTTAAATAATGTCAAAAGATGCTCTGTGTTACAAGACCATGAAGGCAGAAGTGAAATGGTACTGACAAAACACAACACTGAGACCTGAAAGCCGCAGATGTGAGCACACAGACCCACACATGGAAAAACACAGAAGGCAAAACTATTGATCTGGTAATTTTCCATAAAAGGCTTCCCTAAAGAACACAGTTTATGGGAGGGAGCCCCCTCCCAATGGGCAATGGCAGAATGAATCAGCCTGGCTTTTTGGAATTTTTAGCAAAAAAAGACCCCGCTAGAGGGAAAATTAAGCAATTAAATAAATGAATAGCCAGCTTCCCATCATGATGTTGCACTGGAACCTGAACATCTCTCCCGGGGGATGATGTGGGAAGGGTGGTTGTGGAAAGAAATGATCCAAGTGTTAATCTCCCAGCTGAGCTCAGGAACTGGAGTCAAGGGGTAGAGCTGGGAGCCAGGCAGGATCCCATCCCAGTGACGCTGCTGTGCTGGCATCCATAAGCTGCAGGGGTGGGTGCAAGAAAGGTCTCCAGGTACCTGGAATCGCCCCAGTGGGATTTTCTTATGTGACACTTGGGCACAGCTGCTTGGCCATGGGGAAAACAACCACACCAGGCTTCCAAAGCTCCCCTGGGGCAGCAGTGGAAGTTCCTCCTCTATCTCCCACCAGAGACAGACCCAGCAGCCCGGGGGAATTTGAGCAGGGATCTTCATATCTTTGCAACAGATGGTGTTGCAAGAGAAAGAGCACGTAACGAATCTCCTCACTTCCAGGAAGCCACAAGGATGGTCTTGCCATGCACGAAGGGAACCGGCGATTTCTTGTGCTGAAAGATTTCCTCCCGCAGAATCACATTATTCAACGAAAGAAATGCCAGGAATAATTAACTTCCTCGAGCTACTCTATTTATACTCTCACTGCGGGCACCATCCTGCTCACACACCTCCTGGCACAGGGCTCAGGTGGGCGCGGTTTGGAGCTGAACATGTTTAACTCCAAACCATGAAAAAGTGAATTTCCCGGGAGGTGGATTTATGCAGGAGGAAGGCAGAAACGCCAGCCACTGTCACAGTCCCTGGGATGACCCCAGACCTCGCATGAACACCCCACTGCCCCACTTGGGGCTTACCCCGGTATCCACAAATTTAACTGCAGCAGCACAAATTTAACTGCAACCCAATTCACTTCCCTCCCGTAATACCTGCACGTAATGAGAATTTGCAAAGATTTATGGCCACAACACCCGCCCCTGCTGCCCCTCGCCAGCATCTGCTGTTTCCCTGTGAAAGCAGTTTGGGTTACCTCAGAATCCTCCAGGGAAGAGGCATAATTAGCAGCTCAGGAGTTTCAATGCCTGCGTCACCGAGGGGGCTCATGGGGGGTTATTCTCAGGTTTTCTGATCACTGGTTGTTTGCTCTGAACTCTTTGGAAACGCACCAGCTCCCTTCCCCCTCCCCAGACCTAATTGCTCCTATTATAAACTTCAAAAGGTCAGGGTGAAATCCAAGCTGGGCTGTGGGAAAGACACACTGGTGGTGATGGTGTGGCCAGAGCTTGGCCCTGGACCCCAGACTCGATGTAATGACTCCCAGGAGTGCCCCGGAGGCAGCGGAGCCGCGGCAGCAGGACTGCCTACGTGCAGAGATGGAGGCTCACAAAGTCCGACCCTGGTGGCTACAGCAGGTGAATCTGCTGCTTCTCTAAAGTTTGTCCCAATTTTTGCCGTAACTGAGCTCTCACCCCAGCCAGCTGGAGCTTTGTGCTGCTTTCCACGAGAGCCAGCTCTGAGAATTTTACTGTCAACATCCTGGACAGCCAAGGCCATATTTTCACAATTGCTCAGCACCAGCAGGCAGGGCCAGGAGAGCTCTATTTCCACGCATCTCAGGCTGAGGCAGAGCCACAAGGTGGGTGAGAAAGGTGCTGTTCTCTCCAGGACTGGGGTGTGAAGCAGTACTGAAGAGGAGAATGGGTCTACAGACTCCTGAACCTCCCCAGTTTATCCCTGTGCAGACCACAGCATCTGGAAAGAAGAGTCCAATAAAATCTTAAGCATTTATTCTGATGCTTTCTGATAGGAATGTGGTTGACTTCTCCTGATATGACAACTCTGGAGCTCACTCCATCACCAGCAACAGTCACAAACCCCAGATAAGAACTTCTCCATTAACAGAAAACAGAAGGGATACGTAGAGATACAAAATGCTTGAAAGAACCACTAAAAAGAATAACCCTTTGGGGTCTATTGAAGGAGTAAAAGGGGAAAGAGCCCAGCCCCAGTGCTCTGCAGGGAGATCTTGTAAGGAGTGTGTGTCTGTCCAGTGCCATCCCTGGAGAGTCCATCCAGGTGTAAGAGGAAAGCCAGCCAAAGCTGTGTCGAGGCCGCAGCTGCTCTGCCAGCAGCTCAGGTGGGCTTCACCTGCTCTGGGTGTTATTTAGCCCACAGCACAGCCCATCAGTCCATGTAACTCCTTGTGTGTGTGCTGGAAAGAGGTGTCACATCACAACCCTGCTGGTTCCATCCCCGCGGCACAGGACACTGACTTCCCTGCCCCTTTACACATGGGCAAACTGAGGCACACCAGGACATCTCCCCAGCAGCCAGGTGCCAACTTCCAAACTGTTTCAGATGTCTGCTGAAATTCCTTGGAGCATCCAAGTCCAGATTGAACACAAAGGCAGCGGCAAAATACACGAGCACCAGCACCAGTCACTGTCTCACACAGACTCAGTTACTCCAGCCCTGATTTCCCTGGCATTTCCAGCTCCTTTACCCCCTTGCGAAGAAAGGTCCCTTCAGCCACCCACAGACCATCTCCACCCACCTCATCCTCCATCTCCAGTGACTCCTTGCCCAGGAGATTTGTGTTGCCCAACACACACACACTCTCCACTGTCTGTGCCAGGCTCAGCCCATCTCCACCTGTTGTTTACAGTGAATTACCTGCACGTTGGGGCCAAGACCACCTTTTGTTCCCTTTTTATGCAGTACCTGGCCCTGTGAGCTCAGTACAGGAGGTGTTTGATTACACAGCTAATAAATAAACAAGGACCTTGATCCTCTTCAGCATGTGGCTGTCCAAGGCTGCAATTTCCAGAGAAACTGCTGCAGGCTGTGCTCGATGCTATCAGTAATTCAAATGTGCTTGGGAGAGGAGGTGTTCCCAGCACAAGGAGAAGGTACTGCTAAACCAGACCTTCCTACAGGCAGGCAGGCATGGAGTGGAACGCCCAAAGTGGTTTAAACTCAATGTCCAATAACACTTCCACTCACAGAACACACTGCTGAATTACAGCGACCTCAAACCCCAACCTCCACACCATCTACTGCTACAGGAGCAGCCTGACTCCTCCATCCCCAGGGCTCTGATTTCACCCTGATGTGAGGCACAGAGGATGGGACACAGCATGAGGTGGGATGCAGCTGCTCACAGCTGCTGTAAGCACGTCCCCTCCCAACAATCCTCCTTTTCCTCCATCCCAGACCTCTTCAGCAACTGAGATGTTCTCTGTTCCCTTTGACTCAGAAATATCAGTGGTTGCCTAGATTACAGAGAAGCAAGAAAAAAAAGGCTTGGGAAAAAATCCCAAGAGGACATTAATTAGGAGTCAGAACTAGCTCTGGAAGCATCGAGGAGGAGCGATACTTAAAGTCCCAACCTGACGGAGTAACTTTGAATTATCTTTCATCTTCCCCTGGATCAGATGTAATCTAATGACATTAACTTGGCTTCACTCTAGTGAAAGTGGCATTGGTGCTACAGAGGCAGGGAGATTAAAACATATGAAATAAATGTTCCTGGGGTGACTGACAGTATAATGGCATTCCAACAGGCAGCTCAATCAGCGCCAGACTAACAAAAGATCAGAGGGAAAGAGCCACATTCGCAGTATCACCCACAAACACAGATATTTTCTTTTAATCCAGGCTTTTTTTTTTTACATGACTGGCTCAGGCCCTGTTGTTGGGAGTTTTCCCCAGGCTGTGCAGCCGTTTCTGGGTGGGGGATGGCAGTTGAACTCTATTAAAGCCCCTGCTCACCTGCTATTGAACTCTGTCAGCTCAATAGCCTTGTTCAGGGCTGCAGCAGCGATCTCAGCGCTGAAGTCAATGCGAGCATTGTGGGCTGCCCCCTCCCTCCTTCTGTCCCCACTGCATGAGGGGACTCAAACCCAAAACAGCAAAAGCTCCTTTCGGCACACAACTCCCCTTGATATCCAACCCACACACGGGCCCACACGGAGGTGTCACACTCACCAAATTCAATCCCACCGATGGTTTTTTACCAAGTCAGCTCCTCGGAGGGACAGCTGTCCCTTAGCCGGGCACAGCTCGGGCTGACACAGCTACACCCATACTCCATTTGATTTACTGGGTGGTGTTTCCACGCTCTCTGTGGCACCCCAGGAGGTGACCTGCCTGTCACCAAGCCCGTGCCTCTACAGCTACACCTGACTGGCTGCTCCAGGAGCATCATCCCACTGCTGCAGCCACAGCTCAGCCAGTTCCCCCACTCCCACAGCAGCCGCTAGCTGAGCAGCTCTTCTGTTCCCAGGAGGAATTAGGCTTCTCCTCACGCCCAAAACCCCACAGCCACTCTGCCCCGTGCAGTGTCCGTGTGGCAGCCCACCTCCGTGTGCCAGCCCACCTCCGTGGCACCTCCAGTGACAGCAGCACCAGCTACAAAGGCTGGCTGCCTCTTCAATGTCTGCAACAGCCACTGGCTTTTTGTTCCCCGGGCCAGGGCACTCGCTGCCTGTGCCGGCTTCCTGCGGGCGCTGAAAGCAAACCCGAGTGTTTATACCTTGTAATGACGCTGTTTAGTCTGACTGCTGGGAAACAGCAGCGCACATGAAACCGAAGCCTCTGATGCCAGAGATAAGGAATCGCGACCTCTGGCAAACATCTGGCCACTTCCCCAGCACCGAACCCTCATCAAAGGTTACAAAAATCCGTGGAGAGAGACAGGTAGATTTTAAAATGAGTATTTGTAAGTGGGCTGGTAGCTGGTGACCAGCTCTGGCACCGCGGCTCTGCCAGCACGCCGGGACTCTGTGTGCTAGCAAAGATTACTCATACAAGCAAAGCCAGCAAGATTAGGTCTCAAAGGAATAATCCCATACAAAGAATTCACTGTACCTCAGCCTCCACAGGGCTAATAAAAAAAAAAAAAAAAAGATGAAACTCAGTACATCAAATAGCAGAACAAACAAACTGCAGCAATTAATGGGAGAGCTCACGTGCCAACTGCTAAAACATAATGATTACACAAACAGCGCATGGGACAGCACGTCCAGCGAATAAGAGCTGCAAGATCAAGACCAAACCTCTGGAAAACTAAGCCCCCTACACCGAGGACTGTACTATGCCCTAAATGCCTGTGGCTCCTCCTCTGTCTAGGTCTGCGCTCCTCGCTCAGGGACTGCTTCCAGAAGCAGGTCTATCCCACTGCCATCTGCTCCTCAAAGCTTCGAGAGCATCTTTGATAAATGAGCTTTTCTGCATATCCACCATAAATTTCAGTAGATGCCACCCCGCAGCCATGTGTTTATTTTTCAAAGTCAAGACTTGATTAGAGTTCTTGAGGATTTTCAGATTCATTTTTAACGTTTCCTTTCTGCTACAGGGTCAGCATGTGGAAATTGGATAAGCGCTGACTAAAAATATAATTTTGTAGACAGCTTCAGCCCACACAAAAGGAAATCTTTCTTCTCAGAGAACCCACACTTTGCAGCCTGCAGAAACCCAGCGTGTTTCTGACATTGGCAGATACACAAGGAAGCTCATCCCTTCCACGTGTTAAGACTTTTACATAAACACTCGGACTGTCAGTACTACCCTACTCTACATTTCAGTACTGTCACCACAAGCTGAGCCAAAATCCCCTTCTCTCTGCTAATAGCTGGGCTTAACGCGAAAGTAAAACAAGCTCCAGGGGTACCCAAAATCCTCTCCCGTTTGCTTGCTCATTCAAGAAAGCCACGAACACAACACACACTTCGCAGGACAGCAGTTTCACTCTCACCCTCACCAAGCCCTCCCATGGGAATCTGCCGGAAAGACGCTGTTCCACCAACTTTAAAACGCACAACAAAAAAAGATCTAAACTACTTCAGTGAGAACCCTCTTGGCTTTAACATTTACTGCCGTGTTTAACAAAACACTAATTCATTGAAAGAACCACCCCGTCCACCTTTTGCCAGTATTTAGCAGAGAAGGTGAGCATGTGGGGTGTGCTCCTGGAACTGGCATTTTTGGTTCGTCAGTACTGGGACGCTGAAGTATTTACGTGGGAAATAGGGGGGGTTTGTCCACACTGACTACAGGAAAGTGACTTTTATCGGCTGCACCGCCGGGCTGGGAGCTGCGGGAGCTGCCGATCCCATGGGGAGGCAGCCGGGGCTGCGGGGTGAGAGTCGGGGGTCAGCCGCAGGCTTTGCAAAGAGCCGAGAAGCGCCGGGGAGCACAGAGATATTGGGGCTCTGTGCTTGTCGTGGCGGGGTTTAGATCTGCCTGAGCATCCCCGCGCAGTCCTCAGGCCAGCGGGGCACCCAGCGCTTGTCCCTTTGTGTGTGTCACCCATCCTGCAGGGCTGCAGGGGACACCGCGGAGGGACGGGAGGGCTCGGGGTGCGCTGGGCAGCGGAGCGGGAGCGGGGGGAGAGGAGGGTCGGGGAACTCCCGGGAGAGCCGCGAGGGGGATGCGGGGAGAGCAGGGCTGCGGGATTTGGGAGCAGGGACGGAAGAACGGGTGGAGCGAGGGGCTGGGGGAGAGAGCGCTCGAGAAATGGAGGAATGGAGGAATGAAGACGGGGGCTGGCGGGGCGAGGAGCCGGGAGGCGATGGCTGAGGAAGGGATCGGGCGGTTCGGGGAGCGAGCCCGGGGCTGCCGGAGCAGCGGCCAGCGGGGGGCACTGGCGGCTCGGCCACGGCTCCATCCCCGTCCCCAGCCCCGGCGAGTCGCGCCGCCCGGCCCGTACCTGTACCAGGCGAGTCCCC
>VZTJ01001132.1:270123-304196 GCA_013397795.1 Orthonyx spaldingii | reverse complement strand
GGAGCCGCCCCCGCGGCCGCTCCGGGGCTCGGTGGGGAAGCGGTGCCGGGGCTCGTCGCGGGGCTCCCACGTGCGGAGCCCGCCGCGGAAAACTTCGGCGGAGGGATCACCGGGCGCGGGGCGGAGCGCTGGCGGCGCCGGGGCCAATGGCGCGGCGGGGGCGGGGGGCAAAGCCGCCCCCGGACCGGCCGCACCCGCCGGGGAGCCGCTGTCGAGCTCGTTCGGGGGGAGCGGAGGTGTCCGAGAAGCTGTCCCGGAGCATGCGGGGATACTCTGGGGGATGCGGTGTTCTGGGGAGCGCGGGGATGCGCCGGGGGATGTTCCAGGGAGCGCGGGGATGCGCCGGGGGATGCGCCGGGGGATGCGGGAACCCCCCGGAGGCTGTGCCAGGGGCTCCGTGGGTGGCCGGGAGGTTGTCCCGGAGGCAGACGGATGCGGGAATGCCCCGGAGGCTGTGGCGGAGGGGGCAGGGATGCCCTGAGAGTATCCCGTAGGGCAGGGAGGAGATCTGGGTTAGCTTTTCTCTCGGTGCTGACCGCTCTCCAGCCCCGGGGGAGGCGCCGCTGCCCGCGGACAGCCTCTTTTGGCAGCCGGATTCCGCAGGACTGCTGTGTGCAGCCCATACTCTGACGAGACGCTGGTGCTTGGCTGACCACGCTGCCCACCTGCCTGTCCGTCCACTCCGATTTTTTTAACTATCCGCCTACATCCCTCTGGACCCGAGAACAAATCCCTAAAATGCCCAATAATCCACCCTTACAGACACAAATACCTTCACATGGAACAACGTTCCCCCTTAAACTCAGTGAAGCCACTGACGGAGTGTGAAACACTCGCAGTACCACAGCCAGCAGTTACAGTTCTGAGCTCAGAATCAGCACAGAAACACCCGAAATCAGACTTTTCCCCTCTAACTTGCACAAGTTGCCTCTAGGCTGGCTGCAGGATCTGGCCCACAGTTGGTAAGAAATATCTGCAAACACAACACGATATTGCTCCTGGAATTTGCTCTTCTCCGTTGAGAGTACATAAAATGTGGAAATAGCTCTCAGCTTCATGCCTCGGCTGCCTGATTCTAAGGGCTTCGTTATTTCATTGCCTGTGGGAATGCCCTTTTAATTTGAAATGTTTGTCATAGATTATAGAATTTTTAAACAAACTTGCACATGAAACACTTGACTTAGATCTTTTTTTTCCCCTTCTATTTGGTGTGGACCTAGCTGAGGAATTAAGCTTCAACTACTTGGAAATAAAGCTGGTGTGTCCACAAATTATGCAAGGAAAAGAGGGGAGAAAAAATCGCATTGAATTATAATCAACCATCTGCAGAGCTGGCTGGCTAATAAAAACGTGTTTCCAAATAGTAAAGAGACCAAAATTAATAACAAATGCTATTTGCAATGAATTATTCTACTAGATCTCGGTGTGTTTGGTGGCTTCAAGATACTGTAGCATTTCAGGTATTTCAATGCTCCGACAAGTGAGCAGATGCTTGGTGTGATTTACAAAACCCTATAAGCAGGTTAGGCCCCCAACACCTCTGGGCAACTGCTGACATCATTAGGAACCTAAAGGCCTTTAAAAATCTGTGCTGTGATCCAGCTCACTGAAGGCAATGAAAAGACTTTGCTGGCATCAATGGGCTTTGGGCTGGGCCCTGCAGAAGGGCAAAAGTGGTTTGACTTCTTCACGCTGGTCATTCTCATACTTTTTTCCTAGACACTTAGAACAATGCTGCACCTCCTGCATGAAGAAATGGTCATTTCAAATGGACAAAAACAGAAAAGGCAAGTGAAAGCGGTGTGAAAGAGCACAGAGCACGTATCTGCTGGGATTGTATTGCAAGACTTATGTTTGCAGCATTTTTCCTGGAAATATTGGTGTGAATCTCAGCTTTCCTTTAAAGAGTCACTAGCTGACTAGGGAAAATATGACCAGAGCCTCTATAAAAAGTTTCGGTGTCTAGAAAGCAATAAGCTAAATATATCTATATTTAAAAGAGCCCTACGATATTTAAGGCAAACTTGTGATTTTTTTACAGACCCTGACTCATGGTTTCTGCCTCCTGGGGCTGAAGGCACCAGCAGTTCTGCAGCCAGGAACAGCTCTCCAAGAAGGAAGGTGTCTTAACACTTTAGAAAGGGCAATACAGGGAAATAGTGTATGGTTTCACCCCTATTGCTGTGGACTCTGTTAGTACAGCTGCAAATCTGAGATTCTTTATTAGCAGCAGGCTAGTTTGGACCTTATTTTTGGATGAGTTTTTCGTGCTACAGAGACCATTTGATGAACGCTGTACTATAAAGTCAGAAGAATTACGTGGCTGACATCATGGCATCAAGCGCTGAGAACTTACACGTCTTATCTATTTTAGCCCTGCTGCAAAAATAACCCTTCTCAGGGATAACTTAAGGGGTTTTGAATGACTTAGAGCTTGGAGCAAAATTTGCTTTTCATTTTACTCAGTCTCTTGCACAACTGACTTAACGTTTTCAGCACAACCTCTTTCTTTTCCCCTTAAATTGCCCTCTGCCCACCTCAGAGCCTTTCGTTACACCCAGCACAGACCCAGCACGGCTCTCCCAGAGCCTGGCAGCAGCACGGGTGCTCGGATCCCTGGGGCTCCAGGGCAGCTCTGCCCACCATGGTGGGCCCGTGGGCACTTGGTCACTGTCCCCAGCATCCTGACAGGGCTCAGGGGAGTGTGGCCACCCCAGCTGTGCACCGTGGCCGTGACTCACAGATCCCTGGCACCAATCCTGCTGCTGGCATGGGCTCAGCCCTGGGATGGTCCTGGCAGGCTCTCTCCTCTTGCTCCTGTTTGCACTCGCTCGGTTGTTCCTTTCTCCTTTTATCTATTGACAGTTTTATTGCTGCTGCACTCCTGCCTCCCTCCAGGAATGCTCCGCTGCTCGAGTCATTCCAGGTGCTACTGTTGAGGGTGAGTGGGGCTCTGCTCCCAACATCCTCCTTTCAGCAGCAGCAGCAGCAGCAAAGTTTCCTACTCCAAATGGGCTGATTTGGGAAGCCCTTCATGGGGGAACTGAAGAAACTCTCTGCTTACCAGGAGAGACCTTTGCACGAGAGTCTGCAGAGGCTTAAACTGAGCAACCAAAATCTTCTGCCCCCTTGGCAAATCGGAGCTGAAGACTTTGCTTCCACCCTCTGCTATTTCCAGGTGCTTTCACACAGCTGGGAAAGGGGGAGGCTTCCTCCTCGGATGCTTTGTGCATGCACAGCCCGTGCTGGGGGATATACAGATGAGGCTGTATTTTTTCCCCTTTCCCAGTGACCCGTAGCATAGATGGGATCAGGGGTTAAACTGGGAGTACGGTGGAAAAGGGACCGGGAGCCCGAGGCTAGCGCGACTTAACAAGTGATTGTAAGGTCTGAAGGGAAAGGGAACCCCGGCCTGTCAGGAAGCTGCTGCTGAAGAAAACATCCCATTGTGCCGGGGAGATGGAGTATGGGACAGAGGAGAGTGAAACAGATTGATAACGCAGGGGTGATGTGACCCCACATCGGCTCCCACAACAAAAGCCCCTTCATCTAAAATGAATAGGAACAATGGCTAATGGGGACAGGCCAGCAGTGGCCAAGGATCTGAGAGCCAGGGGAGAGGGAGGAGGCAATGACGGGTCCTGTTCTACCCAAATCCTCTATTGATCTCAATAATCTCCTGGGCTTTCCGCCCCTTGAAATCAGACAGAAAGTTCAAGGACTTTCTGTCTTTAGATTGCAGGAACATGCGTTGTTCTCGAGAGCCATGGAGGTGTGCAGGGACAGGCTGAGACGCCAGGGATGAGCTGCTGCTGTGTCTTGCACAGCCCTGCAATGTCCCCAGCCCTGGTGGCAGGAGCACCGTGGCTGCTGACCTCATCCCAGCTCTCACAGGCTCCCAAGAGGCTCCCAAATCCACTGAGCTTTTTGGGGCAGAGTGTGTGTGGATGCACAGAGCCTGGCAGAGTCAAGTGCTGTCAAATTATTACAAAAGGAATTGTGGTCTTTCTATCAGGGAGCCAGCAGGGCCTCCTTAGGCACAGCACATGCTGAGGGTGTTCAGGGCAGCAGCAGAGCCATGAGGGCACTGGGGACAGGAGCTGCATCCCCATGGAGCATCAACCCAGGGTCCAAGCAGACAGGACAGGTGATGGAGAGGTGTTGGAGACCTGATCAGCATCTCCAGTTCTGGTAGTTTTGCTGAAAAGGTATCTTGAAATATTGAGCCAGAGACACTAAAAATATAGGGATGAGATTTTGCTTTGATTTTTAATACTTTTCTTTTGAAAGGACAAAAGTATCCCCAGGGAATACCATGTAGACCAGGAAAAAAAGAAAAAAGAAAAGTTTTGAGAGGCTGTTTTCACTCTGTACTCTCTTAACCTGACAAAATGACTCGGTCTCTTGCATAATTTGCAAATGTCTGTGCCCAAAAGCGAGCAGAGCTGTGAGCAGAAAGCGGGTGAAATCTGAGTCCTGCTTTGGCTGGGGCTGGAGGCCACACATCTCTGTACCTGCTGCCTGGCCATGGCACTCGCTGCACCTTGTTTCTGATACCTCCTGCCCGGCTGGGATCAGGCCAACTTGATTAGAGAGCTGGCACAAGACATGAGGACATCTGGGAGGCCTCAGATCAGGAGCATGAATTAATAAGAACCAGTAAGGGGAGGAGGCTGAAATGGACTCAGAGCCCTGGCGGGAGCTCAATGCTGCCAGCCGTGGTGTCCGGCTGCTGTAGGCAGGGTCCTGACCTCTGGACTGCCCTTCCCGAGGTGTCCATCCCTCTCAGGGGGATGTCTCTGCCGTGCAGGAGGGCAGAGCCTGGTGCTGGCTCGTTGCTGGCTCAGCCTCCCATGCAAGCAGCTGCAGCAGCATTTCCCAAAGACTGGAGTGGGCTACGGACCCCTGGGGCCAGCAGGGTCATGCTTTTCCCCTCTTGACTGTGGTTTTGGTGGCCCACCACTGCTTCAGGCTGCTGTGATTGATGGTGGGGCAGGCTGGGACATGGCAGAGTCAGGCAGGGCAGCCTTGGTGCTTGTCTGTAATACTCAGCTGGTGCCTGCTCAGCTCCTGTTGCAGCCCACCAAGTGACCAGGGGCCTCTCCAGTGCAGCCAGCCCAGCCAGAGGCAGGTCCAGAGAAGCCCATGGACCTCAGCCAGTGGCACTTGCTGCAAGCAGTGACCTCAGGGAATGGGCACCACCTCTGTTGGATGCCTCGGCCCAGCTGAAACACACGAGGTGGTTGGGTCAGCACATCCCACAGGCAAGCAGCACCCATCCTGTCCATGTAAGGGAGGCTTTCTGCACCGTAAATGTCCCCCTGTGCACCCCAAGAGCAGGTAAAGGACTCCTTTACTCCAGGCAGGCAGGTTCCATGGGGCCATGGTGGGAGCCCAGGCTGTGAACCTGAAGAGAAACTGCATGGGAAGGTCTGAGAGCTGCAGGGAATGGGAGTTGGGTGATGCATTGAGGGGTCTGTGTGCTGCACTGAGGGGGCTGAGCTACACTGAGAGGTCTAGGAGCTCCACTGGGGGATGTGGGTGCTGAGCCCAGCTCTGAGAACTACACTGAGAGGTGTAGGAGCTCCACTGTGGGGTCTGGGTGCTGAGCCCAGCTCCCACCTTGGCTTTTACTGGATAGGAAAAGGCTGGAATGACATCCACCCCTCCCTGGGCAGTGAGGGGCTGCAGGAAACAATGGATTGCCAGCTGGAGAGCCAGGACAGGCAGCAGGGATGGGAATGCTCCGTGCTCAGCACAAAGCCACACACGGGAGCCTCATATCTGAAACAACCTGTCACTCCCAGGTGCTTGTGCATCAGCAGCTCCCCTCCATGGAAAACCCACTCGTGGAATGACCTGAGATGGCCTGTGATGCCCTGTGTGCACATCCATGCCCGCAGGGTGCCGTGCTGGGTGTGCTCTCTGGACTGCCCAGGCAGTGGGGTTGCTGAGGGCTGGCAGCCCTGAACGTTCCCAACAGCCCTCAGCCGCTGCAGGCAAATATTTACAGGAGCTCTCCAAGGGAAACCTATAAACTGCTCCCTGGTATAGCTTCCTGAGGATCACTCCAGACAGCTATATTATCTGGAACATGAAGTAGTTACACTCCTGCTGCTCTTCCAGTGCTTTTGAAACAGATACTTGTCTCTTTTATTACCTTTGTTTGTGTCTCGTTTTATTTGTGCGCTGCGTGCTTGCTTGTGCTGGGTTTGATACAGTTGTGAGTGGCTATGGGTTGGAACAACAATAAATACCTTCCAGGCCTTTTGTGCTTTTTAATATTATTCTCCATTAAAAAAAAAAAAAAGAAAAAAGCCAAGTCAGGCAGCGAAAGCAATACAGGGAAAATTAAACCCTAAATCTGCATTTATGGTTCTACATTAAGCACACAGGGAAGGCTGGCTACTAACCATTGATAAAATGTTTTGGTTCTGTTAAAAATGTGCTTTTGGGGAAAGTGGTGTGTTTTGTGGAGTAGGGTTGGCTTTGATGAAGATACATAAACTTGGTAAGGTTTCCCCAGTCCAGGATGGACATTCCAGGTGGAGAAAATGACCCCAAGAACCAGACTGGGGGACAGGTGTACCCTCCATGGGGGTGAGAGTTGCTCACTTGCAGCCTCACTTTGTTCCTCCATGAAATGCCTTGTCTCTCTGTGAAGGCTCAACCAAGCAGCTCTGAAGTTAAGGGCAGTCTTTTAATGGGCTTAATTGGGTATCAGGCAATGCTTGGAGAGCACTGAGGACTGAACCAGTCTTCCAAAAGGCTGCAAAAAACAGCCAGAGACCCACTGATGAGGGCCTGGGTGTAAAGCTCATGAACCCCTCCCTTCACAGCAGGCCTTAGGGATAATTTGCCCTTTGTACAGCAATGGTGCATGTGGAGGTTGAATGTGGAGGCACTGATTTGATCCTCATGCCTTGCCCTTTTCATGCAATACCTTTAGAATACCCCACTCCCCTCAAGAAGGATGAAACCACAGCTGGAAACAACTGGGCCAGCCACAGGACTGGAGCCCAGAGCCCCGCAGTGCTCCTGGGGTGTTTGTAACACCCAGAAAACATCCAGTGGTGTAAGCACAGTGAGGCTGCCCCAGCAGCAGAGCCAGCAAATCCCTGGGTGCTCCCTCTTTGGAGACCCTGCACGGCTGGTCCCACTGTTCCACCCTGCCTGAGCTGGTGACAGCTCCGCTTGTTGGCTTTGCTGGGCTGAAGAGAGCACTTTAAAAGGAAGCAGAGCAGTAACATCGCCTTAGTTCTTGCTGGAAGAGGGAACAAGGGATGCACATTCCTGCCTTGTATGGGAAATTTGGCCTCCTTGCATCACCCTGCGGGTTTGGGCTGAATGTTCTGTTCTTAGCAGCCCACCCTTGGGTATCCCGTGCTCCTGTGAGGCAATGCTGAAAGCCCTGAGATGGTTGGGCTTCAGCAGAGGGTGGAGTCACGCCTGGAGAACTCATGAGCCTTCCAGGTCGGGCTGAGGATGGTGAGCAGCGGCAAGGGCCAAGCTAAACCCACCTGAAAAACCCTTTTGGGGAGGGCAAAACTGCCCAGTTGTGTGTCTGGCAGTGTCTGCATCCATCTGCTGGGGGTTCCCTCCCACACCAAGCTGTGGGGAAGCCCAGTGCCCCACTGGGACGGGGTCTGGGCACAGCCAGAGCAGGGTGCAGCTCACGACTCAGAGCCAGTTCTGGTGTGTCCCAGGTGCTGGAGGCTGTCCCAGGACTGAGCATTTGTCACCTTGGGCACAGAGCATCCCGGTGCTGATTTAGGCCTGATTTTCATGCGCAGCACGGAGCGAGTGTGTAATTACTGAGCTGCACAAGCTCAGCTGTTTCCCAACACAATCTTTAGTGCTTCACAGAACACAAGCACAGTGCCTTGTTGGGACTACCTAAAACAGAGGCTAGACAACGTTAAGAGAACAGAAAGCAGTTCTGTTTATTGAAGGGCCTTTAGGCACAGGGCAGTTACAGCCCACCCAGGGGCTACACCCTAAAATGGACAATCGGTCACGGGTTTTTCATACTTTATAAGTTTGGTCCATTTGCACATCAGGGGTTAATCCTCCAATTACAGCTTCAGATCATGAAGTCATTTACTCCAAGTTTGCTCCCCCCAATTCTCTGTTGTTTGCGTTTCTCAGGGGCCTGAGACAGTGAGGTGTCCTTGAGTTTCAGGCCTAGAGAGGAATTGTTTTGTCTGACCAAAATGAAAGAACAGTAGCTTAGCACTGTACATGGAGTCCAGAGTTAGACACTAAAGAATGACAGGATTACAGAAGCATGAAAAACATAGAAGCTGAAATCCTAAGGCATCAAGCAGACACTTTCCCTCCAGGCAGCTGCCTGTGAGGTTTGGCAAAGGGAAGCAGTGGGGTTGGAGGGAGGTTGGACAGGTCCTCCCAACCAGCCTTGGCTGGACATACCCAGGGAGATGTGGTCACTTTGATGCCTTTTTCAACCTAGAAGTGAAACAACACACACTTTCGAGATAATATTAGTGTGGGAGGTAATAGAAAAGTGGATCTTTATTGAAGGCCTCCAGAGGCAGTTATGGAAAAATGACCACAAAAGCCCACCCCCACGGGGTGCATACAGTTTTATAAGTTTGGTAAATTAGCATAATTGACAAAAAAACATCAGTTAGGAGGACAAGTGGTGATGCAATTCCCCCTCAGGTCAAACCCCTTCTCTGGAGCCCCTCCCTTGGTACTGGCTGTACTTTGTTGATGAGAATGTGTTTCAAGAGCTGTTTTTTGGCCTTGGTTTCTAAGGAGAACTAAGATAGCATAGCGGCCCTTGGAATATGTTTTGTCTTTCTGCCTAGGGAAAGGGCATGGAAAACTACTGGGAAAACCAGCCACTAACATTGTAATAGGCTACAAAGCTCCAAATATGTGTGTGAAGAATACAGAGAATATATAAAAGGAAAAAGGTAAAAACCAAAACCTCCTCTACTCAGGGAAGAGGGCTGAGAGGACAGGTTAGTCTTGTTATCCAGTGGTGTCTCTTCAGGGGCTTGGCATCTGCCACAAGCTAATTAGGTGTGCCCTCTTTGCCCCAGCCCAGTCATCAGGCTTCCCCTTCCCACTCCCTATTCCCTTCCTGGCCTCCACATTCACCCCAGAGCCCTTCTCTCCCTCTTGGGAGCTGTCAGAGGCAGCTGCAACAGTATGGTGGGAGGGCTCAGGCACTACTGAAGGTGGGAAAACCTCAGCCTTGAGGTTCCCCTTCACTGTACGAGCTTGTGTCTCAGCTCAGGGGTACCCACAGAGACACAGAGGGGAGAAGGGGAGCTCAGGATGCCGTGTGTGTGAGTGCCCAGGGGTGCTCCTGTCTGTGTGCAAATATTTGTGTTCCAATGCCCTCAGCAGCACAGGCAGAGGTGTGGGGGTGTGTTTGGCTGTGGGGGACACCTGCATGTTTGCACTGTGAGCTCTGAGCTCATGCATGTCAAGCATGTTCTCACTTAGGGCTCTGTTCCTTCCAGGGTTTCTCTGCACAAATGTTCCCAGGAAAAGCCCTGACAACCATTTAAAACACCTATATCTGAGTGGGCATCCCGTGCTGACAGCCAGCAGTGACTACAACTCCAGAGCCACGATGAAGAACCTCTCAGAGAAGGTAGAGCATCATCACACACTGTGTCACTCTGATTTTTTCTCCTACCAGCCTGGTTTCCCCATCCTGTGCACTGAACAATGGAGTGGAGAAGGAGGTGATGGGCACCCTATGCTCCTTCAAGGTCACGGGCCGTGCTTTCCGCTTGCCTGTTTCTTTGCTTTGGTGGATTTTCTTTCTTTCTGACTGCTAATACCAACAAAACCTGCCAGGGCACCTCAGCACCGTTGCTCCCCAAGAGCAGACACGACATACTTGGGGCATGCAGTCAGCTTTTCCAGCCCGTCCACACGGCCGGCGTAAACTGTCTAAGCACCATCAAAAACCACTTTATAAACTGAGGAAGGGAAGGGGATGATTGATGGCTCCACACTGGATGTGACACAGCTCCTATGCTTCCCTGTATTTATAATATTTGTGTATTGCCCCTACCTCAAAGCCTGACAGGCTGAGTCCGATTCACTCACAGATAGGAGTTTGGCACAGCCTGACATAAACTCCGTCACTTTGGGCCACCAAGGGAGAGCCATTGTTATAAACTTTCTCCCCCACACCCTGCTTGGCCCCTTTTTTAACCCCATTCCAGTTGCATTATTTCTTTACAAGCCAGCAAGAGCAGAAACAAACGTTTCACATCTGTTCTCGCACTCCGGGCATTTGCATGAGAATCGTGGTCAGTGTTTCAGTGAGCACAGCTCGCTGGCCAGCAGTGGGCACAGAGCTGGCCACCACTGGCCCCTCCTGCTTCTGCCAGATGTCTGAGTCCTGTACAAAACAGACAGACCCTCAGCCGTAAGAAGTCACTTTCTTTTGGCATCTAATCTCTCTAGAGACATGCCAGGTGATTTTTCTTTCTGGATCAACCCTTGGGTCAACCCTTTGGAACCTCCTGCTTAATGGGTTTGGTGATGTTCTGCTTTTCCAACATCAGCATCGTGAAGGGAAGGTTGGTGAACCAGCCAGGCTTGAGGCAAGGGCGTGTTTTGTTTAGTAGATCAGTAATGGTAATTTTAATGGTAGAGCATCTCCACTGATCTGGGAAAGATCCTTGAGGAGTATGCCCATGTTTCACAGGGAGTTGCCATTTGAAAAAAAACCCCAAAAATCACACAAAAGATTTCCCTTATTATGCTATTTTTCTCCTTCCTCCCCACCTGCTCTTCCCCTGTATCCCATACCCTGATCTTTCTCTGGGTCTCCAGCTCCTGCCCTTTCCCTGTGCTGGCAGTGACACTCGGAGCTGCAATTTTTACAAGTTGCTTCTGCTCTTTCCACTCAGGCTGGGCATTATGAGCTGCAGGTTGACTGACACAGGAATGGCTGAAAGACTTCAGCTGTCAACATAAGCCGACAAAAATGCCTTGGAAGTTCTAGCAGGAAACTGCAGCATTGAAACCCATCTGTGCCATTCGCCTCCCCATTTAGTGGATGCTCTTATGAACTTTCCAAGCCACAGGGTTCTCCTAGGAAAATTAACATGTAAAAAAGTGTTTTTGAAGCATCATGGAGCACAGAGCTGTGGTTCTGACCTCCAAGCAGCTCTGTACAGCCCTGGCATGGAGGATGTTGGATGGCTCAGTGCTTTCATCCCTCCTGGGACATTGGTGCATCTGAAAGGCCTAAGGTTGGGATCACACTCCAAAATGAAGATTATTCCAGCTGGTAGCTGCTGGCTCTGCACATGGGGCTGCCTTGCCTCAGGATGGAAAGCTGATATCCCTGTGCTGGCATCCGAGCCCCGGCTGTGCCGTTCAGTCCTTCCCAGGAGCTGGGGATCACCCACCCCGTGGGGCTCCTGGGGAAAGGCAGGGTGGCCTCACCGGAGCAGGCATCTGCCAGGGTCACGAACCCCAGCTGCAACATCCTCCTTTGGGCCTGTCCAAGCATTTAACTCTTTTTTGAAGGATCCCCAGCCACAAAGGCAAGGCAGATTGTGTATTGATCCAGTCCCTTCAGTCAATAGCTGCAAACCACCCCAGCCATGGCAAGCGCCTTGCAAGTGGAGGGGGCTGATCAGTGTCGTGGAGAGGGGCTGGCTCGGGCTGCAGCTGCGTTAGAGGGGCAGCAAAGCCCCACGAGGCACCATGTGCCACAAGCTATGTGGTAAATTCACCTCATCGGGGTGGCCTGAGCCCACTTTGTGCCCACCTCAGCCTTGTTTATGCACTCTGCACGCCAGGGATAGGACAAACAACAGCTGAAGGGCTGGCCCTGGCTCTGTCCTCATCTGCAGCCAAACCCCAGCAGCCCTGGGTGATGCCCTGGGGCAAGGCAGTGAACAAAGCACAGACAGCCCCAGTCCCTGCCAGTTCAGGGGTGCTGGCAGCAGAGATGGGTGCCCTCAGCTCCCCTGAAGCATCTGTACCAGCAGAGCTGTGGTGTGGGCAGAGGAGATGGAGCACAGGCTCAGCTCTCCTGCCACCAGCCAGAGCTGCCCAAGCCAGCGCCGCAGAGGCTGCACAGATCCACCCGGGATGTGCTGCAGGACGTGGGTGGTGCAGATTTCCTGCTTGGATATCACCTCCGTAGGGCACAGAGGGACAAGGGGCTCAGAGCAAATCCATGGGGGTTAGAGCACGTCCCTGGGAGCACTCCCACACTTTAATACCCCGTGTTGGAAGGACAGCATTGGGAAAGCCAAGCAATCCACATCTGTGTGAGGTGTAGGACAGGCAAGAGGGCAATTGGCATTGACTCCACCAGGTTTATAGCAGGGATTGAGAAAATTTCAGAAGAGAGCCCGTGCTGCTGGCTGTGCAAGCGAGAGGGGACAGAACGGGGTGCAGATCATCTCCCTGTCACAGCCACAGCTCACTGAGCGCAGAAAGTGCTGGCTGTGAGATCCCTCAGGGCTCAGGAGAGCGGGTCCTTGGCTCCCAGACACCCACCACGAAGGCACTGGGGTCTCTCCCAAGGTCACCCCACACATCACAGGGATCGAGCTCTCACTGCCATCAGCACTCCCGCACTCAGAACCAGCTCTGCTCCACAGCCTGGGTCTCACTGGCAGAGGTGGGTGTGCAGCAGGGACAAGGACAAGGCTTTCTGTCCCAGCTCAAGCACAACGGGGAGTGAAAACAGAGGACACTGAGGCAGCAGAGGTGCTTTGGGAGCTGCTGGTTCGTGGCACCTGTGGCCGGTGGCAGAACCTTCCCAGCACATCCCTCAGCTGTGCCCTTCACTCCCCAGCTGGGCCACTGCTGTGACACGTGCTGACCTTTAGGGACCAAGTATTTTTTCAGGCTGCTGTCTGATGGGCTAAAGGTCTGGAATGTGCCAGGGGAATCCCTTTGAAGCTGACTTTCTCACTGAGCTGCATTTTCTGCCTTTTGCTGGAGAGATGTGTTCAGAAAGGCTCGTCTGCAAAGCCAGTGCTTTGAGCAGTCATAGAATCACAGAATCACAGAATCACAGAATCACAGAATCACAGAATGTGCTGAGTTGGAAGGGACCATCAGATCCAACTCCTGGCCCTATGCAGGACACACCATGTGCCAGAGATCGTTGTCCAAGTGCTTGTTGAGCTCTGCCGGGCGTGGTGTTGTGACTACTGCCCTGGGGAGCCTGTTCCAGTGCCACCACCCTCTGCGTGGAAAACTTTTTCCTGATATCTAATCTTGTTAATAACAGTCCTTGGCTCATGTGCAAGACATTACCAGCTCCAAAGGTTTGTGGGCAGAGTGGTCAATGACAGCGTCAAGCTCAGGGCATGGAAGTGTCAGCATCTGCATCTTTGTGCCTGCCACAGGACTTTGTGATGCCACAGGACACGGTAGGTGTGTGGTAGCAGAGAAGAAAGGCTCTGAGATAGCTGGAAGACTACAAGGAAAAAGAGAACACCACGGGCATTTCAACTGGTCCTTAGAGCTCGGGGCAAGTACTTTTATTGTTTTGCCCTGTGGCTCCACCTGACAATTCAGAGTTTATTTTTATGCAATCACAGAATAGATTCAGTTGAAAGAGAACTTTTAAAGATCATCCCCTGTCATGGGCAGGGACACCTTCCTTTACACCAGGTTGCTCCAGGTCCAACCTGGCCTTGAAGACTTCCAGCAGTGGGGCAGCCACTGCTTCTCCAGGCAACCAGTGCCAGTGTTGTATCACTGATTATTAATCACCCTGGACTTGTCACAATGCAGTCTGGCCACTTGGAGAGAGGAGGCTGAGGGTGATGAGTCTGCAGCTGCTGTGGGTCCTTACTTCTCTCTGCACAGCTGCTGGAGACACCCTGTGCACTGCATGTCTCTTGCCAAGAAAACAGCTCTGTCCCTGCCACCTGCCCCAGTTCCTTCTCCTTCGGATGGCCTGCATTTCAGAAATGCTCCTTGTTCAAAAATAAAGCAGCCACCAGAGTCACTCACTCCATATTCATGCTGAGGGTGATGCTTCGGATGGCCTTCTGGTACCCAAACTCTCCTCTCTAGAGCACTGAGTGAAAATAAATGTGTCAGGTTGGGAGGCTGCTGAATGTCACGGTAAGGTCTGAATTCATATTAAACAAATAAATAAAGTGGGCTCATTGTAAGAGATGCTGGCTGGAAGGAGAGAGCACGTGCAGTATGTATTTGTGAGCACAAGAGGGAGGAAGGACAGGAGCGAAGGAAATGGGCTTGATACCTCTTTGTAAACCAGGTCAAGATTAACAATGATTTGGGTAGTCTTGGCTCCAGGCCTGGTTTTACAGGTTTTGCAAAGACTTATAAAGAAATGACAATCCTTGCCTGGAAGAATGAGCTACCCTGGTGATTTACCCAGTCTTCACTTTACACAGGACTCCAATTTCTGCTCACATAAACCCAATCACAAGAGCGAGGATTCGCAGGCTCTGGGCACGGCAGGTTAAGTCAACGCTCTGGTTTAATCCTGCTTATGTCAGTCAAGAAAAGTCTTATCCAAGGAATAAAAAACAACAAACCAAACCCTGCTTGTGAAGTGACTACTTTTATTTCACTGCTTTGTAGTTTATCTGCTTAGCTCTGCCATTCCCTCTCACCACGGTATCCAGGCAGACATGGAAATGACTGCGCCAACAGTTTCACTGACTTAAGGGAAGTGATACAAAAAAAAAAGAAAAAACTGAATGCTGAGGTTGGTATTTTGCAAGACCGGCTCAGTGTTTTCTTCCTGGACAAAAGGTTGAGTAACCAAGCAAAAAATCTTGCTGAAGTCCTCTAGAGAAGAGGGAGTGATGGTGCAAACAGGAGCAGTGCCTGGCATGGGGCAGAAACCCAGTCCCAAGGCAGCATTCCTGAGGCAGTGGAGTGCTGGAGAGCCTGATGAGAGGGTTTGAGAGCTATTTAGCAACACTGAATTGGGACTTGAAGCAGAATTAATTGAGCTCAAATTGCATCCTCCTAGCAATCCGCTAATCTGCTGCAGCAGGAGGATAATGACATCTTGAGAAACCAGCTTCAAAAATGAAACTTGTCGAGTTTTAATAAACGGGCGGCTTGGAGAGAGGATTAATACTCGCATATAAAATATTGCCATTTCAAGACTTATGTTCATATGGGAGTCTTTTGCTTCCAAAAGGAGGGAGTTCTCAAGAGATTTTGTGAGCTACATGCACTTGTACACACAGACACCCCCCCACGATTACAAGCCCAGGAGCACACAGAACCAAGCTTCTGTCATGTCCCCAAATTACTTTTCTTAAACCCTGTTTATTAGTTCTAGGCAGTTCTTAGCATGCAGGAAGTTTAATAAAAGCTCCTTTCAAACAAAGACCTCAAAATTCTCTGGAAACAGCAACAAATCAAGTGTCACATCATCCCTGGTGACATGGGGACAGCGCTGTAGCCTTTGAGAAACGAGTGGTGTGTGGCAAACACAGGGCAGCCCAGGAACTGAAGCCTCTTTGAATCCTGCACCCTCTCCCACTTCATTTCATATCTCTCATTTGCTGAGATCTCTGTCGCTGGGAAAGAGCTGAGAAAATAGGATTTTTGCCCTGATTGCAGCAGAATCCTTTTCAGGAAACGCCCTGTTTGCAGTGTCCACATGCAGCATGGTGGTTTCAGGATGTTCAAACTGACAGGAAAGGGCTTAGATTCCTGGAAAATATCCCCTTCCTCATTCCATGGCTCCTGCTTGGGTTCAGCTGGCTGCAAACACCCAGTGCCAAGTGACTCCTGCGTCATCCTCTCAGCAGCTTCCTGTCACATCTCCCTCTTTCCTGAGGTTTCTGTGTTAATTCAATAAGACAGACCAGGAGCCCTCCTCCAAGTCTTATGCATCACCCTCAATTTACGTTTTATTACCATGGGTATCCACAGCAAAGCAAACAAACACCAGCGGGTTGTTCTCTCTTTTGCTGCCAATAATATTGGCGCTGCCACCGACCCAATTAGAAGCATTTGTCGGCATTCAGTAATTAGCCTGGAGCCGGGCTGAGGTCTCTGTCTTTCACCAAAGGGCTCACAGGCTGCTATAAAATATTTATGAATGATCTTGGATGACATCTGTTTGCTATTTTGCTGGTGATGTTCCCAGTGAGTGGCTGACCTGGGGAGCACATGCTGGTCGTGGCAGCGTGGGCATCACATGAGCACTTGCTGGTGGATCAGCAGGAGAATAAAATAAAATATAAAATAAAATAAAATAAAATAAAATAAAGTAAAATAAAATAAAGTAAAATAAAGTAAAATAAAATAAAATAAAATAAAATAAAATAAGCCAGGGCTCAGCTGCTCCATCCTCCAGCAGGTCCCAGCTGCTGCCTGGCAGCGTGGCCCTGGGCTGGTCCAGGCACCTGAGAAGCATCACCCAGGAGGAAGTGTCTGAGGCTAAGGAGGCAGCACCGGGTTTGCCAAGGTTTCAACAGAACCTGGGGCTGGTTTCTTTCACAGAAACCTACTTTTAACTAGCTCTCTTCATCAGATGGTCCCAGGAGGAGGGGAAGCTTTATCCAAGTTATCTATCCAAATATTGGAAGGATGAGCTCCTTGAGGCTTGGGCAAGGCGGTGAAATATTATGGCCAAGCACCAAAGTTTTTGTGTCAGGAATGAGAGTTATGCTGCTGACACAAATGTGTGCCCCATGTTCCCATGTGCGGTGGCCTGGGAAAGGGCAGGGAGGGGTGGGTCCCTGTGGCTGTAGGAAATGGACCCGTTGCAGGGTCTGGAACAGCGCTGGCTGAGCAGAGAGCAGCTGTGGGGAAGACAGGAGCCCTCTACGGAGCTCAGCCAAATCACCACACTGGGCACGGAGTGAAAGCCTCTAGCAAATCACAAAGTGCTTTGAACCATCCAATGTCCCAAAAATGCCATCGTGTTTGTCTGAGAACTATCACTCAGAGAGGATTCAGCTCACCTTGTTTTAAGCACTTCACTGAGGTCCCTAAGTAGGCATTTGTTGTCCTGGCCTCCCTCTGCTCCCTGCAGTGAGCAATTTGCAAATTTGCTAAATCTGTGCCTGAGACAGGGAGTACATTTTAGAAATGCCTCTTTCTCTTGGGGAGATGTGCTTCCCAAAACTTCCCCAGGGTGCCACAAACCCCAGCAGTGTTGAATAGGATCCAAATAATCTATGGATGTTTTTAGAGATCTGATGTCTGTTCAAAGGCTTCCTCCCCAGGCTGTGGTGGCCTGTCCATCAGGAGGTGTGGCAGCAGGGCAGTTTGGGCCAGAGCTGTGTTGGCAGGATCCCCCCAGGTCCTGCCCTGCCCCTCATCTGTGTTTCAAGGAGGGAAGGAGGGCGGTGGGGGAGGCTGGAGGGGCAGGATGAGTGCACACTGTGCTCCAAGAGCTCACAGAACTGAAGGGCTGCCCAGCAGGGAGGCTGGCTGGGCACACAGATGGGTAAAAGCCCAGCAAATTCCCCAAATTACACCCTTCCCACTGCAAGGAGCAAACAGAGGCTGGGCTGAAGCTGCAATTGGCACAGGAATAGCAGAATCAATACATTTATGCAATATCATGGGTCTGAGTGCACAGGTCATTCCCCAGAGCTCCTGGTACCACCAGCACTTTCTCCTGATGCCCCATCCACACCCTCGAGCCTCCAGCCCACCCTCAAACCTCCCCGGAGGTCATGCTGGAGCTGCCAGCAGCAATGCTCATGAGGAGGGGAATTAATGACAGAGGTGATGTGCTGGTGACGCTCTGAGGGAGGTGTTGGTTTGTCATCAGATAATTTCTCTGGCAATAGGAAGCCCAGGATCTTCTTTCTGTTTATCTCAACCATCATTTGCTTCTCAGGGGCAGAAGGAGGTAATGGGCAGTGGCAGGACTAGGACCAAGTGAAGTGACCTATGAAGAGGTGCCTGTCTGGCTGTTCCCGGGACTGAATCTCCTCTGGGAGCCTGAAAACCTCTTGGTTAAAAACCTCCCTGAAGAACCTCTCGCTTTTCTACCCAGGACTGTCACAGAATCACACAGAATGAACTGGGTTGGAAAAGACCTTTGAGATCATCAAGTCCTCCCCAACTAAACCACGGCACTGAGTGCCACGTCCAGTCTTGTTTGAAACACGTCCAGGGACAGTGACTCCACCACCTCCCTGGGCAGCCCATTCCAGTGCCCAATCACTTTTTCAGTGAAGAATTTTTTCCTGATGTCTGACGTAAACTTCCCATGAGCTTTAGACTTTGATGGGCTCAGAAACTTGTGTAGATCCCATCTCTCTGTGTTTGGAGGCTTCATCTGGAAAGTTTTTGGTGATGCTTCCAGGGGCTTTTTCCACCACTGCAAGCTCTTCAAGTGTCATTCAAAAAGTCAGGAACAGAGAAACAAAGAGAACAAAGAGTGGAGCCTTTCCAGCAGTACCACTCCAGGTGTTTCCCAGGCTTGGCAGGAAGGACCCACCACCTCGTCCTAGTCCCTCAGCCATTCCATGGAGCTGCTTTAATTGAACCCAGCACAGACACCTCTTCACATCTGTTCCCCAGCCAGGCACTTCCTCCAAAGTGGTGACTTTGCTTGGAGGGTGCTGCTGTTAACACTTTGTTCCAGCTGAAGTATGTGAGCATGAAAGATAAGTGGAAATAATTTTCCACTGAAGGATATCAGTAAAATGGATGTAAACTGCCTGTCTCTGGACCATCTGGCTGCCAATAATACAATATTAATAACCACAGTCAATTAAGCTGAGCCTCCCTCAGGGAGCAGGGTTTCAGTTGGGCAATGTCACAAGAATCAATGTAATCCAAGTTCTGATGCCATTGAGAGCAGCTGGCCTGGAAGTCAGGGTGCCCAGAGAGGTGTCCAGGCACAGCCCCAGCTCTCCAGGAAAGCTGCTGCCACCAGCAGACGCTTTGCAAGGATCCCTGAAGGAAGAATTGTTCAAGGTGGGCTGCAGGTGCTTTGGGAGCCCAAGCTGGGCATCAAAAGCCTCACGTCGTAAGAAAGCCTGGAGTGGGAAAAACCACTGGGAGGTGATGGTGGGCACTGTGTGAGGTGCTGGGGGGAGCTTGGATAAATCCTCAGGCAAAAGGGAAGGGGTTTGCACTTCTCACTGGGACTGCAGCAGCTGAAGGGGCATCAGCTGTGATCCCTCCTTGTGAGTGTGGACACGAGCAGTGGTGGAGTCACAGCTGCCTCAGAGGAGACACAACTTCCCCTCGACCATCACTTGTAAAAACCTTCTCTTCCCTCCAAGCCAAGGATTTTTCTTGTTTCCTGGTTGTTGTTTGTTTTTAAGGTTTGAGGCTTGTACCTTGACAGGGCTTTGCAAACAGGCAAGAAGAAGCTCAAGAAGTTAATGGCAAGGACATTTGCCACCTCCTGTCACCAGCCAGCCTTGCCCCTGGTGCAGCTGAGCTGCAGCACACAGCCTGTCCCTTTGCAGGGCTCCTGCTTTCCTTCCAAAGTTCTTCAGGACTCCAGGAGCCTCTGAAGCTCTGGTAGAGTCTCACCCAAAAACTCCACGGGAAATCCCAGAGAGGCAGATTGTCCTAAGGATGGATGAACACTGAGATATTTCAGTCCCCAGGTCACCCATGACACCCAAGAATATCCAGGATTTATGTGTGTGAGCAGGATAATGTCCAGGTGCCCCAGTAAAGCAACAGCAGCTCCCCAGGGAAATGTTTCTTTGGCTTTTGAGGAGTCACAGCCTGAGGTGTCACTTTGGGATTACCTCTGCCAGGGAGGATGGTATTTTCCAGCAAAACATTGCTCCAGGATTTTCCACACAGGCTCCAGGAGCAAGTCTGTAGTACAAAAACAACCTCTTTACCACCTGCCAGGCAAATTCCTCCTAATCAGAGATACTATCCTCAAATTTGTCTTGAAAAGCAGAGAAATTCAGCATTTTAAGGGAAATATAGCTAGGTCTGGCTAGGTTTGAGATTTTGGGGTTTTTTTGACATTTCATGCGAAATTTGCATTGGGAATCATTTAACTGGAAAACTCACACTGTGGGAATATTTGGGGCTTTCAAATATTACCTTTCCCAGCAGCAAAAATTTCATTGTGGCTGACAAATGGCATCATTTTAATTTTGCTCAAAGTTTTGATATTGAAATTTTTACCAGGTTTGACCCATTCTAAAAGCAGCGTAAAAAATGTGAAATCTAAGGGCACAGGGCACCCTCAAAACTGGAAAGGGTGAAGCAAACTCTCTGAGTAACAAATGTGCTGGTGTTTTAATGCAACTCAACATACAGCTCTTCTTGTTGCTTCTACCCATGGAGCTGCTTTGGCACTGAGATGTGTTGCTGCAGAGAAGCAGGAGCTGAGACAACCAGGATTTATGGGAGGGGTGACAAATCCCAACACTTTCCATCGGGCAGCCAAGGAGGACCCTGTTTTGGGAAGAGCCAGACGCCTTCAGAGGAGGTGTCCAGCCCCAATGTGGCATCTGAGCCCACTCAGGTCATCCTTGTCCCTCTTGCCTAATGAGGCTGTAATTACAGCCTTCCAAACAAAATGTGAGCAATCAAGAGGAGGAAACAAAAGAGCACAAGCAGTTCAGGTGAGTCTCCACACACACCGGTTTCTCAGCAGCACCTTCCGAGGGAGCTGAACCTCCTGCTGAAGTCAGGCCCAAGAGCCGTTAAGGAGGAAAAAAAAAAAAATTGCTTACATTGAAAATGTATTGTGTGGCTCATTTCACAATGGTTAAAGCAATTTAGAGCCATCAGCAGGATCAGAGGGAGGGATTTGCTCTGTTTGATCAGACAAATCAGCCATGGCAGGAGATGTCTCTGCCTGCAGAAGTTCAAACACTGGGGCTCCTTCTTTCCCTGCTCCACTGAGAACCTGGACACCTCCCGTGCTGGGACAAGCCTTTCTTTCCCAACCACCCCAGGCAATCTTGCCACGATGCTGTTACTCTAAAGCATAAGATTGGATTAGGCTTTTCTTAGCTTGCCTCGCTCTGAATGTAGTGTTGCCAATTTGTACAATTTTATGCCAAGCTTTGTGATGTTTGGGATTTTTCTTAGAGTGCCAGTTCCTGGAATAAAGCGATTACAGAAGAACGTCCTTGCTGCCTCGGCTATAAAAGCACATTCTTGCCCCATGTTTTTACCAGAAGTGTTGAAATGGGGAAGGAAGATTTTATTTGGGGGAGCTAAAAATGCCTCTTCTGCCACCCAGCTTTGGGGATTAATGTTAAAGGTCCTGCATCCCCGAAAATCAGAAACAGTCCTGGTCAAATTTACCTTGGAATTGCAGTCAAATTTTCTACCTGTCCAGCACATTCAAAGGGGAACATCATTTCTGGAGGGGTGACAGAAGATCCTCAAAGCAACCCTCTGGTCCTGAGCCAGCCCAGTGTCCTGTGTGTGGGACAGAGGTTTCTCCCCAGGATGCTCACACAGCCTCGGTGATCTCTGGCTCAGACACAGCCTGGGGGACAATGGCAACCACGCAATCCCGTTTCAAGAGGAGACGTTATTTTCATACCACTTGCAAGGCTGTGGATGGGGATGAAGGGGGTTTAATGTGTTGCAATATTTAGCACGCTTGGCTCTGATGTTTATTGGGGCTGTTTGTAGCAGCACGCAGGGTGTGCTCACTGTGGAAGTATGTGGCACGCACACAAACCCAGCACAGATGTGCTGGGAAGCACCAGGGAAGCTGGGCTGGCCCGTGGCACGGGGAGCAAGAGCTTCTGCCTGCAGCCAGGGCGGAGGGAGGGGTGAAGAGAGGGGAGAGAAAGAGATAAACCCTTACCTGCTGGGCTTGCTGCATTCAGCTGCATCTCACTTTAGCACAGTGTTTTCTTTAGAGGTCTCGAAATCCCATTGCACAATATTGTAAAAATGTCATAAAATATTTTATTGCATCGTGCCACTGAAATGCTGCCAAGAGCCTTAACCCCTGCACTGCCTCCTTCCCGTGGATGCCCAGCACGTCACCGGGCAGGAACCGGCTCCCTTTGCTTCGTGGTTGAACTTTGAGGATGGAGGGGGCTTGGGGGCTTAGAGGTGAGAGCTGCCAGGTCACTGCTCCAGTGAGTCTCTCAGACTGATTTTAACTAATTTTGGGCCTTTCCACGACTGGGGATTTCACCTTGATCACGATTAAAGGTGAGGTCAGTCCTGCTGCTTTCAGTCCTCACCTTCCAGTGATATCCAGTGAATATCAGTGGAAATGCAGTCAGTGCTCTGCCCTGGGTGCATCCTGCTGCCTCGTGTCATGCTGATGCCACTGATCAGCTGTAAAATGACTTCTGGAGGCGTCTGGAGTCAAATCCTAAGGGTAGGGAGGTGAAGGACCAGCCCTAAGAAGGCAGTGGTGGTGCTGAATGGACGAGATGGAGAAGCCACGTCTCAGCACTGGGCCTTGTTGTCCCCAGGTGTGGGGACAAACAACTTTATTCACCTGCTGCATAAAGCTCTTGGGATTTTGCTGCTGAGCAGACCATGATATCAGGGTTTATGGAGGGATGGTAGATCTTTGGAGGTCAGTGGGGACATGGGACATTCTCTTATACTGGTCCCACAAAGCAGGGAGCAAACTGGACAAGGCCAGCAGGAGGTTAGGAGGCTCCTGTTCATTAAAGCAGACCCAGAAAGAAAACCTGGCCCCTTGGAGCATGATTGTGTGGTCCACCTCTGCATGAGGCTGGGTTTTCCCTCAATCACTTGCCCTGTGATACCCAGCTATGCCTCCAAAAAATGAGCACCTGGTCACCCCATCCCTACCTCGACAGACACTATCATTAACTGGGGAAACATTTCCCATTAGCTGGAAAATTCCAGCAAGCTGGGGGGGCCAGAGGCCTCTCCTCCTGCAGATGTTGGGGCTGTGCTTGCCAGCAATCGGATCCTGACCTGAGCTGTTATAAATAAAGAGCAAAAATTAGCCAGCTGTTCTCAGTGGAGATTTTCATCCCTTCTTCTACCCCTTTAATGAAAGAAATAATAACTCCACAAAAGGCTCGGGCAGAACTTATTCAGGCCCAGGGGAAATTCACCCTGCTCAGAGGTATAGATACCAATTAATTCTCACTTAAAGCCTATTTCGAGTGGTACTACATGGGTGTAAATCTTTTCTTCTGGTGTTCATATAGAGGTGAATTCTAAACCTGCCCTGAAGGGCAAAATTCCAAACTCTTTCTTATTTCATAGTTCTCGAGGACACAGTGCAAGCAATATCAGCTTTTCCAACCTTGCTGGGCTGTAGGCAGGCTGAGGGTTTGAGTCACGGGGAAGAAGAGTTTTCAGAAGAGGCTTTTTCTGCTGTAATGGATCTCAGGGTAACTCTGGGTTTGCAGGCTGCATTACCAGTGGTGCTTCCACCCTCTTCCAACACCTAAACCAGCCTGTGGTGCCTCTGCCCCACAGACCCACTGCCAGGGGTTTAATAAGGGACTATTACTGCAAATTCCCCTTGAGTGTGTGCTGAATCTCCACCCCAGGGGCTGGCGAGCTGGCTGAGATGTGCCAGACAGGAATGTGGGGATTTGCTTATTTGCTTTTCTATCTAAACAAAATGCTTTCCCATAAACACGAAGAAGGAAACCCCACTTGGCTGAGCCCCTTGGAAGAAGTGTCTTCACTGGGATTGTTTACATGCTGCCTTTGAAACCTAAACTAAATCAAATTGAGGCTTTGAGCAGCAACTGGCCCAGCTGTGAGCAGCACCAGGGCTCTGCTGCAGGCAGCACAGGGACCTGAGCTGGGGTTTTCATAAATTCAGTCCCCCCATGGCACAGACCTTCCTGGAGCTGAGGACAGCACTCAGGGCAGCTGCAGGGGGAAGACACTGGCTCCTGCTTGCTCCTGTTTCGTGCTCACACGGGGTCACCACAGTGTCCTCCTGGCAAACCCAGGTGGCCGCGAGCCTGTCATCTCCTCCACGGGAACACAGGGCCTTTTGGGAAAATGCCCCTTCCAAAAACTCTTCTTGCCCATGACTCAAACCCACAGTTGATTGTCTGTAACCACTGTGGGAAGGCACTGTGGGTATTACTGCAAGCTCTGGGGCTGAGGCTGCCTTTTTTTGAGGTGTAGGTGCCTTTTTCAGAGGTGTAGGACTTAGGAGGACAAGGCCTCTACAGGCAACACGATGTACACTTATAACAATGGGCAATGGCTAAAAGTCACCTCTGCCTGAGTGCTGTGGCCAGAGCTGCGATGCAGAAATGAGGACACAGCACAGGCAGAGCCATCTCCCACCTTTTGGTCCCTGTGTGGGACTGGGCAGGTGCTGGAAACCCCCCGCAGCAAGAACAGCACAAACCCAGGCAAACCCAGCAGCTGCTCTGCACTGGGGCTGTGGCACAGCGTGTCCTGTCCCATCCCACACAAGCACACACGTGTTCTCCCAAAAACACATCTGCCCACAGAAGCAAACACCTCTGCAGCCTCAAATCAGCCACAAGCACCATGCAGAGGGAAAAGCACACAGGGACAGCTGCTCTGAAAGGTGAGCAAGGAGAAAATAAAGCTGCTGTAGGAGTGCAAACTCCTCCACATCAAACGCTGATGGAGCGAGGCATTGTAGTCAGTGTCAGCTCCCGTTGCCTTTTTTTGTGAGGTTTATTTGTGAAATCCGGGGATGAAAGCAGAGTCCAAGATGGGATGCGCAGCACAGCTCACGGAGGTGAAAGCAGATGGTGGCAGTTAACGGGGGACGGGCGAACAGGAATGAGCGGCACAGAAATATAAATAAACCCACGGCTTTTAGGAACTCATCGGAGATTCACGTCGGCACGGAAAGGATGGATCTTCAAGGGGGGAAAAGTAGATTTTATGGTCTCTTGCTGTTAACTGCTATGAAATTGCAGTGCTTTACACCTCTCAGCTCTTTCTGTCCTCCCTGGAGGTGCTGCCTCATGGAAGCAGAGCTGATCAGCCAGCTCGTCTGAGCCTGGGAACCAAAACCTGCTCTCTGATTCAAACACTGCTGTACTTCGCTCTCCCTCTGTCTCGGTCTCTGGTCTCATTGATGCTGCACCAAGACATAACCTGCACTCATTTTTCATAAAGAATTGCCTCTCCTCTTGGGCCCAGCACCGTGTTACTGGTGAGCAGTTCCCACCTTCCATCATGTAAAGGCAAATGATTAAAAGAGAATTACTGGAATTCTCTAGATCTCCATCAGATATCAGACTTGGTCATTTGGAAAATTAGTAGTGAGTGTCATTTGTTAATGTCACTGTTAAGTGATGAAGTTTTTTCATGTTTAACATGCCAGGCCTATGTTCTCTTCATTTCCACGTTTGTTTTTGAACCTGCTAATTTAATTAAATCTCTCCTGTTGAGGAGCCATTAAAGGTGACCAACCGTGCAGGAGACCTGCTGTGGTGCAGCAGATAATTAAAGTGGATGGGAGGCAGCTTGGGGGAGAGGAGCAGGTCCCTGTGTCCTACCAGGGAAACACCTGGGTTTATGGGATCATGCCCTGCAGAAGGAGTTATAGGATATTTTATCACATTGCACAGGATATTCCATCCCCTTCTGGTCCTAGGGCAATGCTCTGAAAATCCACTCTGGATGGTTTTGGCCTTAAATACCTCCCCCTGCAGGATTTTGTTTAATATGTAAGATCACTTGTGTCTCGCTGTATGAAAAGGGTTTTTATCTTTCCATCCAAAGACAAAAACGTCTGGAATGAAACAAATATAAATGTATACATTTTGCTTTGAGGATCCCCTCAAAGCAAAAGGCAAGGAAAAGAGAAGGGAAGGAAGAGGAGGCATCAGATTTGACCCCAGAGTGCCCTTTTCCTCTTCCCATGACCTTCTCAATTACCTGCAGCTTCAAGGCATGCTGTTAGCAGAAATCAGAAAGCTCTGGGTTTCCAAAACCAGCCTCAGCTGTCTCATGTATTTTCTATTTTGTAATGAGCAAAGTGTTAACCTTGTAGCCAGCCATTCATACCTCCTCATAACCCACACCCTCGAGCTTCAGGTTTGTCTTTCAGAAGGAATTTAATCCTTGACATGACACAGCACTATGTGAACTCGGGAGAATTTCCCATCTAATCCCCCTGAGAGCTGACAGCCGTCTGTCTGTCTGTCTGTCTGTCTGTCTGTCTGTCTGTCTGTCTGTCTGTCTGTCCCTCGGCCCTGTGTCCCTGGGATATGGCTGGGGGATGCTGCTGCTCTGGGGTGATGCTCTGAGAGCCCTCAGGTCCCCACACTCCAGCAGAACACTGAGTGTCCCTTCCAGCAGCACTTTTCCAGAGAGGGGACACTTCCATGCTGCCTTCCTGTCAGGAATACCCACGGGCAATTCTAATCCAAGGTTCTGCTGCTGCCAGGAGGAGAGAGGTGGCTGCAGACACCTCTCCTGGCCGTGTCCCGTGTGGCAGGGCAGGGACACCCAAGGAGAGAGTTGTCCTAGGAGGACACACACAGCCCCCTGTCCTTCTGCTCTCTCGGCAGAATTGCTTCTCTGGGTAATAAAACCTCATCTGAACCAACAGTTAGTAGGGAATGAGATGGGGATTGTGCTGCTCCGAGACATCATTAAGCAGGGAAAGACTGAAATTATCACACGCTGTCTGATAAAAACACCGTTCTCCAGAGCCCAGCATGGGCTGCATGGCTCTTTCTCTCCTCACAGCCTTTGGTAGCTTCATTGCTTCCCAGAAGGAGCTGGTGAGGACCATGGCTCCTGCTGAGCAGAAAGCCAGACTGTTTCCTGCATCCCTCCCTGATGCTCGTTGCTGAAGCCAACACAGTTTATGCAGCTGTAAAAAACTCTGAACTTCCTGTGAGTGGCTGTGCTCCAGTTTGAAAGCAGAGGAGCTGCAGTGCTGCCATGCTGGTTTGAAGGTAAAACTGGAATGTCCAAGGTGGTTTCCCATGGCTCTCAGCCTTGAGCTGTCTCACTTCCATGATGTGAAACATTCCCTCAGCAGGAATATTCCCTCTGCTGGGGCAAGAGCTGGGGAAGTCCCAGGGACCTCAGGTGGTGCCATGAGTGGCCTCAAACACCAGTCCAGCACAGACCATAGCCCAGACACTTCAGAAAGGCTGCCAAGTGCCAGTGCAAGGACAAAAAAAGCAGGAGTCTCACGTGTGTGCCATGGAAAAAGACACCAGGGCACCCCTTGGCCTGGCAGAGAGGAGTGAGGCTGTGCCCCTGTCAGGGCAATGCGCCCTCTTTGCCCCAGGACTGGGTTTGGCCAAGTCTTCTCAGGAAGTGAAGAGGTATCCAAAATGCAAATGTAAATAGATGTTTTAAAAAGCACTGGAATATATACAAGCTCCAGCAGGAATGCGGGGAGCAGCTGCCGTTCTTCTCTTTGGCTCTCTGCTGAATGTACACAGGCATATTTTGTTGGTTGTAAATGTTTAGAGAAAACAGTTACTATGAGATTGTTTGAGGACCACTTTGAATCAGCTGGGCACTTGTAGGAGGACCGTGGTGGTGATGAGCTGCACATGTACAGCACAGGCTCTCCAGGCTTTTATCCAAAGCAGGCTCGGCACAGCTCCTTCTCTCACACTGGTATTTCAGCATCACTTACAACGAGCAAACACAAAGCAAGCCATTAAAATGATTGTCCTTACCCCTAACAAGGATGTCCCTAAGCTGCTTCTGAACTCAGTGATCATCCCACAGAGCTTGTCCAGCATCAGGGGAGAAGTCTGCTTACCCTTATACTGCTTGTAGCCCTTATTCTGCTTACCCAGAAAGTGCAGGTGGGCTGAAAGCAAAATCTCTGGGCCTGAGCAGCCTTGGATGCTGCTGGAAAAAAGACCTTTGCTTTCCATTCCATTCAAGAATTACCAGCCAGCTCAGGATAATGCAGCAACTTAAGGCAGTGAGTTATGGAGCGGGGAAGTCAATGGGTTGATGTCCATACAGGTAATGGAGAGAGGCAGGAACACCCTCAGCCCTGTCTCGCACTCCCATGTTTCCACATTGACTTTGGTACCTTTCCTGGACACCTAACGTGCCTGGAGCCAGAAGAGGTCATCCCATCCCATGAACTGAGAAGTGATTGGAGACGGGAATTTGGCCCAAAAGGCAAGGAGAGAAGCCAGAGGAAAGAGAAAAATTAAAAAGCCACAGGAGCTGTTGCAGAGCCCAGCTGGGCAGCCTTCCCCGTGCCCCTTGCCTGTGCAGAGAAGCAGAAGTTACTTCATCCCTTTCAGCTCTCTGCAAAGCATTCACAGCTCACCCTGGCCCGGGCTGGAGCTCTCCTCCAGCTGGGACAAAGTCAGGCAAAGCAGAAAAAACCACGTCCTAATTGCAAGTGGCACCTCCTGCTGCGGGTGGTCTCCCAGCAGAGAAGTGTGACATTGTCTGGGAGCCACTGCACCGTGGGCATGCCCCGGGCCCTGGGGCTCGTCCTGCTGCTGGATAATAAGGGTTTAATGCTGGAAAGGATGCACTGGACTGTGCAGCAATCAGCCAGGAGCTGGCTGCACTGGTCATCATTAGAGGTGCACAACTGTCTCCTGGAGAACAAAACCCCGTCTCTGCCTGTACCAGCCCTCCCAGTACAGTTTTGGTGCTGGGCCAGGGCAGTGCAATTGTTGTTTTGATGGACATTGATTCAAAACAAGCCCTCAGTCAGTAATGAGGCTTCTTCAAATTGCCTGGAAGTCCATTTGTTCTCCCCTCAATTAACGCTTCCAGAGGAATAATGCAAATTCTTTCCTGATTTGGGGGACAAAAAGGGGGTGAGATGGAGATAGTGTTGAGGGAAGGTGGCTGGTTCATTGGAGGGAAGGACAAACCTCCAGCTCTTTGTGTCCAGCCCAGCTTTTCCTCTTGGTCAGTAAACCAGCTGAATGTCGACGAGTGAGTTCATAATTAATAACCTTTAACTGACTGCAATTAATGAGAAAAGTTATGGCAACTTCCAACCCCCCCGTGCTGCACTGTCACAGGGTCCGTCAGCCCTAAACCACGTGTGCTCCCTGGGCTGCAGCTCTCCAGCCTCTGCACGGGCAGCGGGGCAGGCACAAAGCTCTGGGGGGACAATTGTGACATCTCGTGACGCTGTGGTGCCTTGGCTGTGTCAGCAGAGAGGCCAACCCGTTCTGGTACAGAAGTGGGGCATGGGAGGAATGTTTTTGTGCTTAGACAGGGCCTGGAACAAGCCAAAGCTGGGTTTCCCCTGTGTTCAGTCTGGAGTGAACTGATGAAATTAAATCTACATTCCCACCAAGGACTGTTCGGATGGGTGCCCAAGGGCCACCTGCTCCCACTCCTTCACTGGTGTCCCCTCTATCCCACATCTGGGCCACAGCCCATGGCCATCACTCCTTCCCTTTTCCTGGGCTGGAAATTTCTATTGTTTGCCCATCCTTGTGCCAAGGCCGACCACAATGTGCTCCAGCCAAACTGATTTGTCGTATGACAAGACCTGGAATTGGTGTTTTATGGTGGCTTTACCCTGATAAAACACATCCCCTTTCTCTCAGCCCCTCTTCCCCTCCCTTCTGCCTGAGCCAAGAGACCTGGAGCTCCCCAGAGGACTTGGGGCAGGAGCCTCGGTGCTCTGGCACAGACAGAGCTTTCTGAGCTTTTACACGACACAAAAACAGCACTTTGGGGGCTGCAGGGTCTGAATAGACAGTCTTGGGATTGCAGTCGAAATTTGGGTCCTCAAATTCCTGCTTGGCCTGGGCTGAACATACAGGACAGAGGGCAGAGAAGGGCTGTGGGGAGCTGTGGGATGAAGGCACACGGGGAGCCCAGCAAAAAGGGCCCAGGGAAGGAAGTGGTACTGAAAGGAAAGAATAAAGAGCACTGCTTTACTTTGGGGGTGAAATATAAAGGAGTCTAAATTAACTGCAGTCTGCTCAGTTCTTAAAACTGATCCTCTTTGAAGGAAAAATAAACAGTTCTGATTTTTTTAAGTCTGCTTGCTTCTTTCTGTGCTCAGTTCTCTCCATCAAAAAATGCTCTTTGCACTTGGTGCTTGATGGTCATTTTCTAATTAGGCAAATGCCTTTTGGGAATTTTATTTTCCCCAAAAATGAAAACTCAGTTCTCCTGGATAATTTAACTTCTTATAAAATATTGAGAATTAGGACCTAATGGAAAAAAAAAAAACTAAAATAAATACTTTATGGCTCTGAAAAGCTCCCAAACTCCAGCATGGAAAGCTCTTAGATACAGCTGTTTCTTTTTTCTTTTTTTTTTTATTTTTTCAAAGAAGAAAGTTTACTGCATGGAAAATCTCATAACTAATTTATTTATGCCCCTGGTGGCCAGGGGCAGTGGATTGTGATGAGGGAAAGCAATGGGCATTGTGGGGGTTTTAGGAAAAAACCAGAAAGGATTTTGCTCCCTTAAAAACATCAAATGTTGATCAGATTGACACTTTTGTTACACGAGCCACTTTTGAAAATCCTGATCCTGGGAAAGGCCAAGCCTTGCCTATGAGATGTTTGAAGGGGCTCGGTCTCCTTGTAGGAGAGAGCTGAGTGCTGGTCATGGGCCAGGAGAGCTGCTGCTTGCACAGGGCTGGGAATCGCTGGAAAAGCACTGAGTGACCTGCTGGGGACATCTACGTGTCCCTGCTGGGGACAGGGAGTGAAGGTCGCGCTCCTGGCCTTGGCTTGTCCAGGGAAGTGCCCACACTGAGCTCGTGTGGATCCATCCAGGTGCGTTTGAGTGTAAAGATTTAGGAACGTTTTCCTGCACGAGCTCGTTTGTGTTTACACTGCTTTTGCACTAGGTTTTTAAAAATGCAAGAAACGCAGATTTTGTGGAAAACCCCCTTTTCTGCACAACTTCTTGGCTAAGGCCAGCCCTGCCTTTCCCTGAGCCTTGTCACAGACTGGGCAAGGAAGTGGATCCAAGAGGTGATGGCATCAGGGAGAGGTCAAGGGAAGTTTAAGAAGTGCTGTCATTAAGATTAATCCATTTTTCTTTCTACCTAATCAATGAGGTTCTCTGTAGGGATGGACACAAACCTGTTTTCTAGCGAGGAGGCTTTATCTGTGTGAGAAATGTGGGTCTGGATAGATCATCCTGGACAAGGGCAGCCTCTTCACTGGCCCCTAACAGCATCCCCAGGAATGGCAGCTGAGAGAGGGCAGCCAGGAAACCCCAGGAGAGGGAAAGTGAAGGATATTCCCATTATCTGCAGCCATGTTCTGCAGACAGCATTCCTTTTTATTTGCAATTATTATTTTGAATCTCTATCCAGAGAGAGTTGGTTATAAAGGGGGAAACTGTTCGGGTCATTATCCTTTAATTATTGAAGTGAATGATTTGGGTAAAATGGAGGAAATTGAAAACATGGAGATGATATTCCAGTCCATTAGGCAACCCTGGCTTCCTAAATCAGTATCTTTAGGCTGGCAGAAATGTTTTTAATTTATTCTGTCATCTGCAAACAGAGAGAACTGTGTCATTACAGAAAGGACTTTTCAAAAGCTACACATTTTACCCTCCAGTTCTTCTCTTCTTAACAATAATCTTCCTGTGGCTTCCACCCCTGAGCTGCTGGTTATTGTTATAGTTGGGGGTTTAATTTAAAGAAAAAAGATCAGTCTGGCATTTTAAAGTATTGCCTCACTGCCTGCTCTGCTAATCATTGCCCCTCACCTCCCCAGAAATGGGAAACACTAAGACCTAAGCAATGTGAAAGGAAAGAAAAAAGGTTCATTGTGGTTAGAAAATATTCAGTAAGAAATAATATTATGACAAAGATACAAACATTCGCACTAAAAACAAATTGGTATCACAAAAATGCTCCAGATGAAGAATCCTGGAATCACAGGATCATGAAATGGTGGCACTGCACAGCCCTCGCTGGGACCCCGCTGCTGCCAGGGCCAGAGCCAGGGCCAGGGCCAGCATCCCCAGCCCCGTCCCTGCCGCCTACCTGGGAAATGGCACTGGCAGCAAACTTCATAATGAGGTTCTCCGAGAAGTTTTCCAGAGAAAGGGAAGAGATTCAGCAGCTCAGCTCCTCCACCAGGCTGCAGAACCCCCAGCAATGCTCATGGGCTCTCTGTCCTGCAGAGTGAGGCACCAGTCAGTCACTGACCTCCCACGGCATTTCTCTGCTGTCAGAGTCACCTCCTGCCCCTCTCCTCTGAACCAGACACCTCGACCTTCCTCAGCTGCTCTCTGCAGCTGCTCCCTCCTGCACTTCACAACTCTCCTCACCTTCAGCCTGTAACTCGTCTCTCTTTCAACTGTACCGGATTCAAAGCGGGACGTGGTGTTCGGGGCAAGACCTCAAACACACGAAGAAAGCAAAGAAGTTCTCTTCATGCATCCCTGGATGAGAATTTGCATTATACTGCGATTTTGGCCCCCGTTTAACTTGTGATCCATTTTTATGCCAGACCGTTTTTCAGTCAATTGGTTTTGATGTGGTGCTTGTGCATTTGTATTCTTCTAAAATGTCCCGTTTTACAGTTCTCACTGAGTGTTGCATTGCTGGGTTCCTAATCAGGTACATGGCTTGTTAAGATCATTTTTGTTCTCATGAGGTGTTTTCAGCCAAGTGTATATTGAAATTACATCTTCCACTTGGTGTTTTCCTCCAGACAGCACTGCCCTTAGTTACGAGAGCATCAATCCAAACACTGTCAAAAGCCTCCTTATTCAAAAGCCATCACTTGGCTCTCATTCCCAAGGAGGAAATTAAATTAATTTGACATGTCAGTATACATTTAGGTAAAAGTGAGGGCTATTTTTAGCGTGGGAGAGTTGTTGAGTTGTTTAGGAGGTTTTTAGCACAGAGAACAACTCCTTAAGTAGATTTACTTGACAAGACTCCAAAAGTTGTGGTAACAGACTCTTGATATACCAGTGGTTTTGTCTGATGAAGATAAGATCTAAATATGTCTTGAATAAAGATACTAGTTCTTGGTAAAACTCATCTAGCTTCAGAGTCCATCATACTCAAACACCAGAAAATTTTTAATTTTCTTTTGACTTTCACTTGCAAATTTAAATTTTCTTCAGCTGCTTTCCCTCTATAGTTTACCTTGGTCCTTTCTATTCTTCTCTGAAAACACAAACAGCTTGATACCTCATGCAAAAGCCAACAGAGAGTGTACATTTTTTCCTGAGAGAGACTAAAGTTCATCAATCATGTTGCTCTTTTTCAGACACTTTCTTAAGTGGCTTCAATAACAGAGATGAGCTTCGGACATAATGTCACTGTGTTTGTGGTTGCCTCAAAGTCTACATTGCTGATGTTTGGCCTCATTTTCCTTTCTTTTCTCTTTATCCTTCTTATTTCTGCTCATTGCATCTTACATGATTACCCTCAACTCACACATGCATTTGCCAAGGTGGTTTTTTTCATGTCTAGTCCGAGTGAATTTCAGTCTGAAGCAAGTTTTGTTACGTCTTTGGAAAGCCATGAAAGATTCCTGAAAGCCAGACTTGTCCCTTAGTAGCTGTATAGCTGAGGGATCAAACATATTGACACCAAAAACAAAACTCTGTTTTTAAATGAGTGGTTGAAGATTGAAAGCATAAAAGTGTTGTCTCTCAACATCTACTTTTTATGGATGCCTTTGCTTTTTGCTGCAGACCAGTGGGGTGCAAATGGCTCCTGGAGCTGCCTCTACCATTGTGCCTGAGAAATTTCATTTTAAAATTAAAGCTATTTCTTTGCAAAGACACAATGCAGTGTCCACGGGATTTTGTTTCAACAGTAAATCATGTGTTTCAATCTTAAGAAGTATTTTTACAAAGTAAATTCTTTAAAAAAATGATGGACCAGCTCCAAAAGTTGTGAAAGGACCCTTAGTTTGCCTTGTGCTTGTAAACCACCGTAAAAATATATACAGAGTTGAGACAAAGTTGACAGTTTTTCCTAACAAGTAAAGAAAATACACTGCACTCAAACCCAGCAACAAGAAATGCATGAGTTGCATAAAGGTTTTGGGTCTGATCCACTGCTGGTAAATTAAAATAAAATATTTTAAACCCAGTCCTTCCCATAAGAAGGTGCAGACTTTAAAGATCTATTTTTACCCAGCTAAATTAGGATGCTAACAGTTTCACAACTGTTTCCCATGAAGGGTGACTGACAGTGAGTCCCCCAAAATACCTGTTCAAGTGCTGCAAGCTCCAAATTTGGGTGCAAATTACCTTCTTCTCAAAAA
>VZTJ01001132.1:233130-270094 GCA_013397795.1 Orthonyx spaldingii | reverse complement strand
AAAAAAAAAAAAAAATTCAGGGGAGGTTTCTAGTGCATCTTTCAAACAACGTCAGTCTGCCAGTTTTCAGACTCTAATTTTTTCCAGCTGTAAATCAATCATTTTATTAACTCTTCTCTAATGTCTCCCACCGAGTTATCTGGGACTGGCAGCTTGACGAGCGTTTTCGTGGGGCCGAGAGAATAAAGTTCCTCTTGTGCACTGCCGTGATGTCATGAGCACTCACTCCTGGCTCTCGCTGATCCTCTTTCACAAAAGCCCCTTTCTTTGCTCACAGCAATTATTCAGCTATTAAAGCACATTACATTAGGTTTCTTATTTTAAGAGTGATATCACTCCTTGCTTTAATGTCCAGCCGATGGAGCAATTTGTACTGACTTCCCCTGACACTGTGCTGGTGCTCCAGTCCCCAGGTTATGTTCCTGCCTGCATAAAGCTGCTATTGATGGGGTCTACATGTGGAGAAGGCATAGAGGCTGTGGCTGATTTAAACATGTAAATATGCAGCACGATGTGCTCACTCCTCCGAAACATTACCAGAGCCACCGTTGAGCTCTGCTTGACAAACCTTTAAACCTTTCCTCCATGTCTCTTCATCCTGGATTCTTAAGAGGATGGAGTTCATGAGCTTTCCTGGGTGTGTGCACATGAATGTGTGTGGATGTCTCCTCCCCATTTCTGGGCCATCACCTATTCCAGAGTGGAGTAGGCCATTGCTGCTCCAGGTATGCAGCTCCCACCAGTTCTGCAGAACCAGGTGGCTGAGTTGGAGAGGGAAACATGCAAAAAGAAGCTCAGCGCTCCTAACAGGGAGGTGCCATGGAAGAGGTGCTCCAGAGAAAGTTTCACCTGGAGCCTGCACCTCCTTATGAACCAAAGCATCTGTGGATGATCTGTCACTTATCTCTCTCCAGCCCATCACCATCCAAACTGCACTCAATGATCTTCTTTCCAGATGGAAGCAGAAGAAAGTGAGCCCTGGGTGGTGGGGCCAGCAGAGCACACCCTGTGATGGGCCTGGCAACCCTGCGGGAGTCCATCCCTCTCCGTGGAGCCACAGCAAACCACACGGCCCGAGTCCCAGTGCTCTGAGCACCAGCTGCTGATGTCACAGAATCACAGAATCACCAGGCTGGAAAAGACCTTCAAGATCATTGAGTCCAACCCATGCCCCAAGACCTCAACTAAACTAAACCATGGCACTGAGCACCACGTCCAATCTCTTTTTAAACACGTCCAGGGATGGTGATTCCACCACATCCCCAGGCAGACCATTCCAATATTTTATCACTCCTTCTGTAAAAAGCTTTTTCCTAATATCCAACCTATACTCTCCCTGATGCAGCTTAAGACTGTGTCCTCTTGTTCTGTCAGTTGCTGCCTGGAAAAAGAGACCAACCCCCACCTGACCACAACCACCTTTCAGGAAGTTGTAGAGAGTGATAAGGTCACCTCTGAGTCTCCTTTTCTCCAGGCTAAACAACCCCCGCTCCCTCAAACTTTCCTCATAGGGCTTGTGTTCCAAGCCCTTCACCAGCCTTGTTGCCCTCCTCTGGACACGCTCGAGTGTCTCAGCGTCCTTCCTGAACACCTTTGTTACACTCCCTCTTCCTCCTTCCCTGCAAAGTCGATTTCCTCCTTCCATCTGACACATTAACCTCTGGCTTTCAACCTCCCCTCAAAGCTCCTCTTCCCTTCTCCCATTTGCTGCAGCATGATGGGGAGTGACCACAGCCCCTGGAGCCCAGGCTGGGCCCTGGGGGGCTGTGGGTGCAGAGGCAGGCTCACATCAGCAATTCCAGCAGCTCCTGTTCTCCCAGTTCAAAACCACAAAGATTGTATCCTCTGACTTCCACCAGGAAATGCTGATTTGGTTTGGGAGCAGCACAGGGAAACGGCTGCTGCAGGAGAGCTCCCTTCCTTCCCCAGCAGTAGGTTCACTTCTGCCTCACCCTGAGGGTCTGGCAGCAAGATGGAAGTTGGGGCAGCCCAGAACTACAGAGCATCAGGGTGGGACCAACGCCACTGGGGCCGTCACCGAGCCCCTCACAAGCCTCTGCACATCTACGTGTGCCCCCTCCTCCTGGCTGTACCCACAGGCAGAGTCCAGCTCCTGCCCGCCCACAGAGGGCACATTCAGCTCTTTGGAGTGAGGGAGGCAGCTCTGACTGCTTGGCCCTGCTCACAGTCAGAGGGGCTGAAGGTGTTCAGCTCCAGCTCTGGTTTCCTTGCAGGTGGTCTGGTGCTCAGGAGGCTCAGGTGTGTATGTAAGACCTGCTATTTATAGGTCTCCTTCATTTCCCAGTTCCACCGTGTATTAACCACAAACCCAGCAAAACATGCAGCAATCTGTTATTTCTGCCACGTCTTACTCGCAAGGTGTGGAGCTCAGAGGCCACTGAAGGACTTTCCACTGCAATGCCTGTCCAGAGCAGCAGGGTTTAAAGAGCCAGCAAGAAATTAAAAACTGTTTTCATGACCAGCTGCAAATGTCAAATGAAGACAGACATGCTGATGGTTTGACACTGAATTTTTCATGGCATGACCAGGGAAGAAATGCCTACCAGGTAATACAAGTTTCCACTCCCTCTCAAAAGCCTGAGCTTGTGATCTGATCAGGCTAAATTGATATGATCAGCTGATCAGATCAGCTTGTGATCAGCCCAAATGCAGCACTGTTATCTTGTCTAGTCTTAACTACGAGTTAACAAGCTGTTATCACTATTAACATCACTGTTCAAAGTGCAGCTCTTGGTGTCCAGGAATACGTCAAATAGAAGTGTCAGTGTTTGAACATTACACTGAATTTTTAAGTCCCAGCAGGCTGCAAATAGCAGAAGCTGAAGAGAAATAAGCACTTTTCAAAAAGTGTTTCATCCAGACCTAAACTATTTGGAGCGAATTGCTCTCTGGACAACCCTTTTCACAACTGAATGAAGGGAAGTAAATGACCAGTTGACTCCATTAGCCTCTGCTAAGGTGCACAGGCCAGTTTGGGTTCCAATAATGCAAGAAGTCAATTTCATACAACCACTTTTTTTTCAGACTATCTTGGCATGCAGCAGGACAGTGAAGAGAGGGACTGAAATTCAAGGGTTTCCTTCAAGTATGCAGCTGAGAAGAAATAGGTGCTGTTATATACTTGGACAATATACTTAGTGAGAAAATCAGCTGAAACTTCCTAGGAAACAGAGCAGAAGCAGCAAAACGGATGAAGCAGCCTAGGGAAGCATTTGGTTGTGGTTTCATGTAAAAGCAGCTCAGAGGGCTCAGAAATCACAAAAAGGGAAAAGGCGTTGTAGGAGACAGTGGCAAAGAAACACTTGACAAGCTGCACGAACGTGGGCTGGAAGGAGCCCTGTGGGACAAGATGTTACGAAGCAGCTCTGGGAGGAGAGGATTACAAAGCATAACCTGGAGATTGGAGCAATCACACGGCAATGGAAACCCAAGCAGAAGGCTCTGCTCTGTGCTAGCTCCCAACAAAACACTTCAGATGATGTTGTGAAGTATGAAGACCCGTGTCACTCTTTCCCTCTGGGGTGTGACACAAGGCAGCCACTTCGCAGCACATGACAGTGAGGATATAAACAGGCTGTAAAGCAGAGTCACAGCTCAGCAATAACGACCTGCAGGGCTCACGTGGGCTCACGGCACAACTGCTGCCCTGGGAAGGCTGCTCTGGTGGGACCACACAAGGGCAGGCATTGGCAGTCAGTTCCCAGAAAGGAAATTAAATGGAATGAAGGGGTGCATCAACGTTGGTGACTTAATCTTTGGCAAAAATCCCCGAAGGACTTTGGGTTGCAGAGTCTTCTCAGAAGTTTCCATCTGCATGATCTCCTGCAGGATCGTTTCTGCGTGGCAGCGACGCGACTCTGGCTTCTGTCACCTCTGGGATAAACAGACCCTCTGCAAGACACACCTTGTGACTCACTTAATGAAGGCCCTGCAAATTCACATAAATTTCCATGTGAGTAGAGTCCTATCAAGGAAGAGAAGCCTCCTGCCAGACTGGTTCTAATGGTTCCTGGCTCTGGGCAACAGTCAGACCTACCAGCTTAAAGGAAAAGAAGAGGAGAAGAAAAGCTTGAAACTAAAGAGGCTTTAGTGGCAAAAATGTGCTTCAGTGGAAATATTATTGGGTCCCTCTGTTAAAATTTGATAATCACTTAGAAAAAAGTCCTATCACACTGACAAAAGGGAAAAAAATGAGTAAGGAAAAAATTGCATGAGAAGGGTTATATATAATAATCATCAAGGTTTAAATGTAGTTCAGATATGCACCATGGTGAATGAAGATGATCTCTGCTTTCATTTCCTGCTGCCTGCTCCTAGAGCAAACCTCTGTATGGGGCTGGAGCTTTTTAAACCCCGAAGCAGCTGGGGATAGTACCTGGCACCCACTGGGGCCATCCTGCCCAGCAAAGGTGGTCCAGCCAAAGGGAGCTGAGAGGGGGAGAGTTATCTGGGATGGATGGATGGATGGATGGATGGATGGATGGATGGATGGATGGATGGATGGATGGATGGATGGATGGATGGATGGATGGATGGATGGAGTGAGCAGAGTTATAAAGAACTCCCCTATGCAATGGCAAAATGACACGACACATTTACCTGAATATCTAAAGCACCTTGGGTTTGATGTGGTTTGCTGGGTTCACACCTGAGTGATCTTTCACTCTGGGTACTCCTGTGGTCCCAGGGTTAGTTCTGGATTTGAGAACTGGTGGCCATTTGTAGCTGTTCCATGAATTTTTCTGTTAATAGCAGGCATTTTCTTCATCGTGCACAGTGACAACCTCCAGCACACGAGAAATGTGAGCACTCATGGTTTCATCCTGATTTGGACTGAAAACAAAAATAAAGCTGAAAGAGTCCTATGCGAAGGAAATCCTGCTTCTTGACCTGCTGCAACAGCAGCAGCAGCAGAGCTGAGCCCTCAGTGGGGCACAGGCAGCCACTCCCCCAAATTCATATTTCCAAAGTGGTTGCAGTTGGATGGACAATGGAAGCCAAACTCAATTTAAATCTCTTGCACAGGGAATCCCTGAGCCAGACACAGTGGTGGGCCCTTCTGCTATGGCAATCTGTAAACAAGAGTCCAATACTCCTTAAGCATCACTATCCATGCCCACATCAACTTCATAATTATTGGGCTGACAACTAAAAAGAGCAGAGTTTCTCTGTGTAGGTGTAAGGGGAATTTCCCCCATCATTTTTGAGGTCCAATAGCCTGGATATCCACAAGTCAGACACACCACAGCCCACATTAGCACAGTAATAAGTAAATGATCACCAAAATTGGTAATTCACTGACCAAGTAGTTAAAGTCAGCAAGTCTGGGTATTAAGCAGGTTGATGACCAGAGGACACCATGGTTTTTATCAAGACCTCAACACCTTTTGCCTGCTATGATGTCCAGCTGGTCTGAAAATCTGGACCTCAATCCCAAAGGCTTTTTAACTTGCTCTGACACACAGGTACACAACAAGCAGAGGGGATCATGACAAGGCAGGTGATTGTCACTGGATGCTGTGTGTGGTAAGATTTTCCATCAGGTGAAAAGAAATGAAAACATGCATTTAAATGAAATAAAATAGTTGCTGCTGAAGTTCTGAGAAATCCAGGTAGTCATTTTCAGGGTGAATGCACCCCAAAAACATCGTTTTCAGAGTATTGTTTGTCTTGGAGAAGCAGCGCTCATAAATCTATGGCCCATGCCACTGCAAAAAAATTATCTCAGCTAATTTCAGGCCCAAACTAATTAATCAGAACTTGTTGCCATATTAATTAGCCAAAAGTGACCTCAGACGCATTTGGCCTTTTCCAGCCACTTAAACCTAATGGGAGAGTATGCACCTGAGGCAAAACCTAGGCATAAATAGATGTGAAGCCTGCTTCCAGCTGGGTAAATACAGCCCAGACTTTCCAGTTCCTACACTTGTGAAACAAACTGTGCCCCAGCCTTGCCTCTCTTTGCTTTCTGGCCTTGAGGAACATCCATGACTCTCCGGGCTTTAAATCGAGCCTGTGCAATGCGTTATTTACGCAGCGGTGGCCTTGGAAAACTTTACAGCTCGGTCTTGGCCACTCACAAGGTTATTGCTGCAGTATTTCCTTCTGGGAAGGCTTGTTCCATCGGCAATAAACTCGTGCCAGGCGTGCACAGCGACGGCAAAGCCACCTCCACAGAGGGAATGCTGAGGGGTCCTTCAGGAGCAAGGTCCCTCCTCCACACAACCCTCGTGCTTTTGATGCCTTTTTCTCTGCTCCTAGAAATATGAGCCAGACACATTTAGGGTGTTTAAAAGGGGTATCTTTATATAAAGATCCTTAGGTGCACAATTTTCAGGTGGAAAATGCCAAAGTCGCACACCCGGTGTAACACGTGTACAATTTTTATAGATTCTGCAAATTAACATATCTGACAAGGGCCCCCCAATTAGCAGCACGCCCAATGAAGTAATCCCCCCATCTTTAGCACCTTCTAAATCCTCCCCCCTTAGATGAGGACTAAGCTCTGTTTATAAAAATTATATCTCGAAGAGTTGGTCTCAACCTTGGTTTCTAAGGAGAAATAAGATAGCAGAGCGGTCCTGGAATTTGTTTTGTCTTTCTGCCTAGGAAGGTACTGAAGCTAAGTTACAAAAATAGACTACAAAGCTACAAATATATGTAAAGAATACAGAGAATATATAAAAGAAAAAAAGGCAAAAATCAAGCTGATATCACTCTGACACGCCAGAGCCTCCTCTGAATCGCCAGCTTGTTCTCGACAAGAGCTGCAAGTCCAACCTTAATAACCTGCAAATTTATCACAAGAAAAATGGCTCAAGTGCCTTTCGTTCCATCTCCACTTTAGTGGTGGTGAAGAAGTGAAAGCCAATGCCACATCACCATTCGAAAAGTCGTTTACAACTACACAGCCAATTCCTGTTGGTTTTCCTAAATCCTTTCCAGGCTGAAATTCAGGAATGTGGATTTCCCATTCAGAATGCTTTCTCTGGATTGGGACATGGAGATGTGTTATGTGAGCTAGTTTGAGTTACAGCAAAGCACTCGAGAACACACGAAGCTAACCAGGTCAGGAATGCTATTCCTGTAGATCTGTTATTCCATATAGGTCAGTGTTCTATATAGGTCTGGTATTATAGATCCCTTTACTCAGTTTTATGATCTCAGTGTGCCTAACTGTCCAGTTCTCTGTCAGAAACATGATTATTATCCCCATTGCACAGATGAAGTGACTTGCCCAAGGTCTTGAGTGAGAATCCAAGTCCTCCCCAGCAGCAGGAGCTCAGCCTTTCCTGCTGTGCCTGTACAGGAATCTGGACTCCACTGCAACCCAGGACCAGCACAAGCAGCTGGATCAAGCAGGGTGACAAAACACAAATACAAACTCTCTTTTCTATCAGAGCCCACGATGGGGCTCCCAAAGGCAGCACAACCACCACGGAATCCCTCCCTCTGTCAGGGGGATAAAGCTGGAGCCTCCAGCCACTGCTCCTACCCTGCTCATGTACAAGCATGTAACTTGGGAAAGTTGCTGGTCTCAAGAAAGTCTCTTGATTTTTAAACTGTTTTTTAATGTACTGGAATAATTTTCCTTCTAAAGAAGCTGCAATTCCCACTCTGAACTGTTTAAGCAAAATACCAGTTTTCCTATTTTCTCTGTCTCTCTGCCTCCTACAAACTTGCTTCAAGAACCTCCTCAACTGAATCATCCCCAGCTGAAATTGCTCCCTGCTGCTCTTAAACAGCCATTAACATTTCAAAAAGCTGTTTGAAAACACCAAATCTCTCTTGAGCCACTTCCAAGAAACTTTTATGAATCATGGTTTGTATCGTATCACACCATTCAGCAAGACATGGGCTGGAACAAAGGTATTAATGGGCATGACCAATCCTTAAAATATCCATGTGAGGAATAACAGTTAAACATAGTGCAGGTTACAGCTGGGGATGTAGGAAGCCAGGGGTGAGCGTGTGGCTGCTGCTCAAAGACTGTTTCATTTGCTTCACGTCTTTTGAGCCTGCAAAGACTGAAATATTCCGTGTAGGAAAAGGGAATTATTTTCTGAAATTGCAGTCGTGCCTCTTGGAGCAGTGTTACTTCTGGAACACGACCATCTTCTGCATAGTAACTCAAAACAAGAACAAGTGATGTCGGTCTCTCTTGGGACCATGACAGAGAATGTTATGTTTTGTTACAGAAGATAGCTTGAAATCAGTCACTAGGATATCTGTAGGAATTCTTTAAGGACTTCTTCCAATGTGGTGAATTTAAAAGCAAGATTACTATTAACCACTTCACTCTGCTAACCCAGTTCACCTCATTGTTTTGGCACCACAAGTGGCAAAGGGAAGCCTCCTTGCCTTTCAGACGTTCTTTCTAAATAAATGGAGATGCCTTGCTCCTTTTGGAAAGGCTGATTATTTTGTTTATAAATTTAAAAAATGCTCACTTGCCTCTGAGACCCCATTTCTCTAACATGAATGGCAGAACTGGGGAGTGAGGGAAGCGGCATTTTCCCCAAATCATCTCCTCTGTCCCCCGTGCAGCGATGAGCCCACACATCCTGCACAAAGCTCCTTGTGCCATCCTCAGCCTCACACCTGGCATTTGGGTCAGGGTATGTGGGAGAGAAGCACCTGAAGAAACCCCTCTCTCATGTCTGTAGCCTCCAGTCCATGTCCAGAGCATCCCTGGGAGACTTCAGGAGAGTCAGGTCAGCTAAAAGCAGAGGAAAACCCTTTCCCTGCTCCCTCCCTTACCTTGCTCACGTATTTTACCTTTGGTGCCTTTCACTGCAGCTTAGCAAAGACGCAGCTACCAGAGGGTGCTGTTAATGTGAGGTAGGGCTGCCCAGGAGCAACAGAGCCAAAAGGTAAAATTCATCCCAGCCTTTGGTATTCAACCACCTGGTACAGAGTTTTCAAACTGCCCCACCAGTTTTTGTTTCTGTCTTCCCGGTAACTCTGCAGGCTCTGATACCTTTTCATCATCTTCACTGAAGATTTTTTTTTAATTGAGAAATGTCACTGAATCCTTCCAAGCAATGGGTTAAGGTTGAAATTTAAATTCTAGATCAATGGGGACCTGTTTGTTTAACGGCAAGTTGTTGATTCAATATTGATATACAGAGAGGAAGCAGGAAAAATAACCTGAAAATTATGCTCAAACGAGGTTGCTGGGAGCAAATCTGGGCAGGCTCTGCTGCAAGCTAAAGATGAGCAATCATTTCAGTCTGGAATAGTGCTAAAAGACATCTCAAGGTTACTTCTTTTAAAATTGGTGAGTTGAAGTCAGCACTGGTGTAAAAGGGAGGTGTGAATATCCCCTCTGGAGGCAAGGATTTTGGGGAGGAGATGGTTCTTTTGCCCTGGAGTTTGAAGTGCCTTCACTGAAAGGTTGTTTCCTCTGTTGAGAGGTACAAAGGTACTGATAAAATAAAACAAGGAGGAAAAACTCCCTCCAAGGGGATTGCTGTGAAGGGACAGGAAGGGTTTATGCACACCTTTTCCTAGCCCTGGTCATGGTCATAAGTTTGAACACTTGGCCCTCAAAAGCTACAAACCAAAAGGGAAATCAAAACTCGCCTAAGATTCAGCTGTTATTTTCCACTATCTCAACATTTAGAAGATTGACACATGATTGCTGAACACTTTGAGCTGGCAATATTAATAAAGCTGCTTTCATTGTCAGCATTTCAATGTCAGGTTCATTGAAGCAAGGGCTGCAACTGAGCAGTTCTCGTTCCCAAAAGCACCCCCTGACCACCAGGCTGGAGAATCTGCCTTATGCTCACTTTCTGGCTGAGTGGACACTGAAATAGCCCATGCAGGGGACATCACAGCAGGAGGGACCTAAAGGTCTCTCTCATGTGCTCATGGAGAAACTCTCCTACAGACCAGAGCTCAAACCTGCTAATGTTCAGGCAACAGAGCATTAATTACTGATTTAATACTGGCAAAAAGGCTGTAGCAGCAATAACGTAAACCTTCAATTACGAAGGCACGAAAACAAAAGGTTGCATTTCAGGCTGCTGCAAAACAAAATTTTCCGAGTTTTCATCTCAGGGAGGGGAAAAAAAAAGCAAACAGGCAAACAAACAAATTACTGCAGACTAATCACAGGCATTAAAAAATATCACTTCCTCTCTCCAGATGGAAAAGAGCGTATTTGTACAGCCCATATTCAGAGTGTTTCTTCCCTTTGAAAGGCCATCAGAGAACTAATGAAAAACACAAATTTTTTTGCAAAGGCAAAAGCAGTGTCTGGAAGTACCTTGAAGATCTACTGCAATCCTCAGAGCGTCTGGGACAGCAAAAATATTGTTCCTGTAAACTGCCAGACTTTTCCACCTGCATCTCCTCCATGATTTCTGCAATATAGGAAGAATGGGCCAACAGGAAGCAAAAAAGCTCCTTTCTAGATCTGAGTATTCTTAAATATCTAGATGTGATTTCCAAAGACCCAAATCAGTGAATTGGGCATGTCACCCATCAATACTAGTGAAAATGTCCTGCATGCTATATGAAGTCCATATTAGCTCCTGTCCTGAGAATTGGTTTGAAGTTAAATCAAAATCAGGTGTCAAGTTCATTCATCATAATAGGAATCTTTAGTTTCTGGACCCGGTCCTTAGAACAGTAGGAACTGAGCCAAAACCCAAATTCCCAGCTATCTTCTCATCCCATGGCTTTCCCTGCAGGACTCCTGTCCCTTCAGCTTTTGTGAAAGGGAAGGGGATCCCACTTTTTTAGAGTTTAACATGAGCATGACTCAAAGGAGACCCCAAACAAGAGATTTGATCCCTTCCCTGCCAGATTCTGCCTGCAATTCTTCCAGATTCTGACAATGCCATGACGAAAAAAATTTGAAGGTGAACAACACAGGTGACAAATGGTACCACCCAGTTTTAATGCATCTCCCTGTTTCTTTCAAGCTCTGGAGAACCAACAACCCAGACACTGAGCCCTGAAATGGTTTCACCCCTGTGCAGCACACATCAGGCTTCAGTCTCCTGCTCCCTTCCCTGAAATACATAAACCATATGTTCACCCTCGGCACAAAGGTGACTTTAATCCACGGCACACACGTTCAGGCACACAAAGCAGCTCAGTGTTTGTGAGCACTATCTGGAGGGAGGTGTGCATGTGCCAAACACATCAATCCTCCCAGAAGCAGAAAGCTCGGTGACACAGGCAGTTTAACTGTTTAGTGCACAGCACTGCACATGGCTCCAGGACTGAAGGTGTTGTTCCACACCCCTGTGGCTCCCCTTGGTGCAGGTGCAATGCCCAGGGGTCCATCCCAGCACAGGATGGGCAGCATCCTCCTCAGTAAGGTACCAAACCTTGCATTGCCTCAGCTTCTCAGCTTCTCACCCAACCATCTCAACAAGGCAGGAGGTGAACGTCCCCACTCGCAGTCCCACAGCCACAAGCTGCTGCTCAGCCCTGTGCTGGCTTTCTCCATGGGTCTGCAGCCCAGACAGTGCAGCCAAAGGGTTTTGGCTCATTCTGCATCCAAGGGCCAGGGTTTGACCCGATCCAGGCTTGTGCAGCCCAGAGGAATCTGCCTTGTAGAAACGGAGCAACCTGGTCCAGTGGGAGGTGTCCCTGCCTGTGGCAGGAGGCTGGAACAAGATGGTCTTTAAGGTCCTTTCCAACCCAACCATTCTGTGATTCTGGAATGGCCATCCTGGGGCTATTTTAACTGCTGCCCACCCCATGTTATGCTGCACAGTGAGTTTGAATGGTGCAGTTGATTGTGTCGAGCTGTGCAGAGCTGCATGGGAGAGAGCAGCCTCAGCTGCATCCCTTCCTGCCCCTCTGCAAGGTGGAATAGCCCGTTTTCATCCCTCTTAATTACAGAGGGTAGCACGCTCACAAAGGGAAGCAAGAGGTTATGCTCAGCAAACAATGGCCCACTCAATTAAAAGAAAATGCTCCTCGGAAACATGGAGCAGGGGAGTCAAGTGTTTTCATTTATCCTCTGCTGCTTTTTATCCAGGCTTGATTCTGCTGCCCCAAGACAAGACACTTCTCTGTCGCTCCTCTCTCTCACATCCACCCACCACAGAGATCAAACCTTGCCCAGAGCAAACACCTTGATGCAGCAAAGCAATCACCTGGCAAATGCTTCCCAAAATTGTCCCAGCGAGGCAGAGGCCTACAGAAAACAAGTCCAACAGGACAGGCGGCTGACCATGGTTTAAAGAGGTTTCTGCACACAAAGAAGGAATTGCTGAAATGAAAACTTTAATGGTAAAAGCATTCCCATTCATGAGTCACTTGTGAGAGCTGTGGACCTGCTTTCCCTCTCACCTACGGGTGCTTAATAACAGCTTTGGGTTATTAGATGAGAAAGATTTTTAAAGTTTAGCTGCTCTTTGCCAGTGTTGCAATTCTCTTGTGCAAGCTGGCAGGTTTGTTTTGCAATGGCTTCCTCAGCCACATATCAGGACCATCTCTCATTTAAACAAAATAATAGGTTTCTAGTCAGGTTGAACAAAAAATCCCAAGCAGAACAGGCTCAAAAGACAAGAGCCAAATGGAAATCTCGTGTTATCAGTTTCCCAAAAATAGCATGAGTTTTAAAATTTTGTTCCCCTCTGGTTCACAGTTCTCAGTGACTTGGACAGGCAACTCCACTCTGTTATTCAGCCCATTTCTTTACTTTCTGCCCTCACTAAAAGTAGGAAAACCCAAGCTGGCTGGTTTCACATGTTGTGTCTGCACCACCCACACCACACCTGCTGGGGACCTGGGGGCTCTTCTGGGGCAGCAAGGCCAAAGCTGAGGGGGCCACACTGAGCTCCTGCCTCCATCCCACCCTGAGCCACGCAAGAGGCATCTCCTCTTGGTGTAAAGCACCAAACCTGGAGGGGATCTGCCATGAACTGAGGGTCTGGCCAAAACAAAACCTGTCACCCAGCTCCCACAGGGTCCTCGGGAGCAATTCCCATGGCCTGTGTGATTTATTGTGACTATCACGATCATCAGAATGATTTATTTGTCCTTCCAAGCACATTTTCTACATGCCAGGTGCTGAGCACGAAGAGAACAAACCAGAAAACAATAGACACTTGAAAAGTCATTAAACCTCAAGTTTGAAGTCTGAGAGGACAGTTCTGTGACATTCTTTTACATCTGCATCGAGAAGGGAGGAGCCACATCCCCAAATTCCTGTCCAGGGCACAGAAGGTGCCACAAGACTTTGGAGAAGTCGTTTTGTCATTCTGGGAGGCAGCAGAAACCACAAAGTTTGGTGGCAGCCTTGACAGAACTCCCCATCAGAGCCTTTGTGGCAGCAGCACCTTCCCTTGGACACAAGATCACTGGAGCACCAGTTGGAGCAAAGATTAAAAAAAAAAAAAAAAATTTAAAAAATTGGAAGAACGTAGCAAGTGAACATAGAGCATTACAAAGTAGAAAACAGATACACAGTTCATTGGATTTGGCTCCATTTCACACAACAGACTGTTCAATGGCAGATGTCAAGTGTATTTATGGTGTGGGAACATTTCCAGCTACTTCCTGGGGTCTTGGTAAGATCTCTATGATTTGCCTGAGAGAAACTTGCCTGGTTAGAGATGAGAGGGTTTTTTTCATATTTGCAACTCTAGTTTCCACCTTCCATAAACTGTTCTGTGCTGTCAGAGGACAACACTCAAAATCCTGCTCTGCCACAAGCATCATTTCCACCCCTCTTCCTCTGTTTTCAAGGGAAAGCATTTCTTTTTTAAAATAAATCAAATTACAATTGACTGAAACTAATAGCAAACTCAAATTAATTGGGTTATTTGGCAACAAAATCAGGAAGAAAAATGGGACATACCAAACGGAAATATTGGTATATTCCTCTGGAATATACCAAAATGGAAAATACCAAAACACATTCTCCTTAGTATTTTCAAGGAAAACTTTTTGACATTTCATTTGGAAACCAAGCTCTGTTTTCAAAGATACTCATGTTTAATAATTAAAAAGAAGGAAACAAAAACAATCAAATACAGCAAGGTGAGACAAAATGTTTTCCTGACCCCCCCCCCCCCCAAAACAAACAAAGAAAAAATCCTCAAAAACCAAATCCTTAAAAATATATATTTATGTTTTCTTGTGGGAAACAAATTAAGATAAACTTAGAATGAATCTTATCTTGGGAAGAGGGTGGTCCCTTGAAATAAAAAGCCAGCAGTTTGCACAGACCCTGTCTCCAACATTTGCTGTAAGGGGAGTTGGTTCTGCTGGTAAAGTTCTGATAAGCTACAGATGGGTAGAAAATAAATAAACAAGGCAGAGGTGGACCCAGCTGACACAAACCCCACAGGAGAAGTCAACCCTAACCTCATCAGGCACCAGAGAGAGGAAGGAGAGATGGTGTCAGGACAGTGGCACAGGGGCCCAAATCAAATTGTTCACAGGAGGAAGAGAAGACCTTCAATGCCGACATTCATCAGCTCAAAACTGCTGTTCTGGCTGGCTGCGGCTCCAGAGTCTGGAGTGGGAACTAAATCCAGGGGAAAACCTTTCCCTGCTGCTGGCAGAGCCTGTGGCAGATCAGGGATGGGGCCAGGCTGCTCAGGAGTGATTGGTGTCACCTCCTGCCAGACCAGACTGCCAGGCCACCATGCCCACCTTGGGGCTGGCAGTTCATTGTCCTGCCACAGCATGGAAGCCCCAAACCTCCCTCCTTCAAACTGTAATTCTTTATTACTCGCTGTCAAACCACCCTGGGCCAGTGACAATTCCTCCCACCTGCTCCCCATTTCCAGTTCTGCCTGGGAAACACCAAAACTCAGCCCTGGGGACAAGTCCCATCCTTTTGTCTGTGCTGGAGGAACTGGGAGGTGTCAGCATCAGGTGGGCTCCGGAGGCACAGGGGGTGTTTGCTGATACCCAAACCTGTGAGATTTGAATGTGAATACAAAGTGCCACCCCCACACGCTCCATCCAGGGATTTTTTCCCCCCTCAGGCTCAGAAAACTGATGAGGGTGCAGCAAATGGGGGTCTCCCGGGGCCAATTAGCAGAGATTTGGGCAGCATCCAGACACTGCTGGGGATCACTGAAAAACCTTGAATTTCCAGCTGTCCCCCCTCACTGCACCATTCATTTACCAGCACACGCAGTGGGCACAGGTGGAGCTGGATCCGAAATAGGAGTTTTGTTTATCCAGACAGCAGGGCTCGGGCACCAGTCGAGGCAAACCTGCATTGTGTGTTTGCATCCGAATAAATTCCGAGCACCACAAATCGCGGCTGGAATGCAAACCAAGTGACGCCGACCCTCGGGGACAAAGGCAGGGAGCTGCCGATGCTGCGATAACCTTGTCACCTGGAAAGGCTGTGCCAGGGATGTCACCGAGGCATTACTGCCTTCCCGGGATGTGCTTTGCATTTCTTTGCCTATGCAAAGCAGAGGAGGAAGGGATGAGGGTGAACCAGCTCTTCCTGCTATGGTGAGGCCCCTGCAGCGGGGAGAAGGGTAAAGGGGAGAAATCTGGTGTTGCTGGAGCTCTGGATTGGTGGACAGTACTTGGGTACTCTTCTCTGGAAAGGGACGAATACACTTATAAAAAATATGAACACTTGCAAAGAACAACCAGGATGTGCCTCTGGTGAATCTGATGATGCCCCACGTGCTGCCCAAAACCTCCCTGGAATACCAGACACTATTTTTTCCCCTGTTTTCCCACTTGCAGGGATGCTCAAGTGCTTCTTGTAACTCCAGAGCAGAATTTTTTTCTACAGGAGCACGATGTTTTAAAGGTGATGGTATGTTTTTATGAGGCCAGGAGGGAAACATTTCGGCCACGACTAAGAATTTGCTGTCTAGACACATATTTGACAAAAAAAGGGACACTTTAACATAACCCTTACATAGCTCACAGAGTACTGAGCACAACTACTCAAAGACCCTTTTAAGCCTCACGCCCCAAAAGCCTTTCTGCCCACAAGCAAGCTTCAGCCAAAGTACACAAACTCCAGGGACACCCCAAATCCTGCCCTGATCCCAGGCGCTCCCCCCACGCATCCTGCCAGCCCAGCATGAATTAAGGGCTGGATATGAAGGCTGCAGTTAACAGCAACACTCCCCACTTCAGACAGCTTCAAACCCTGTTAGACAGAAGGAATATCTGAGTCTCCACAGTGTAAGCAGAGAAAACACTCTGCGTGTTGGAGAGAAGCACTTCTCAGTGACTCCTTGCAGCAGCCACATCAGCCTGAAGTGCAACCCTATGGAATTTGCTGGAAACATCCATCTTGGCTGTTCGAGGGCATCTCTTCCGCCCCTTTGCTTTCTGCTTGCGTGGGGTTCACACGACGTAGCAGCACTCTGCCAGCTGGAGGACTCTGCACAGATAAAGAGCTCAACCTGACAGAAGCAAACGCCAAGCAGTGACAAACATTTCTTTCATTAAGGATTGACCCCCAGTTGTTCTGCTCTGGGTGCAGGAGGATAATCCCATTATCAGTCATCTGCAAGAAACTGAATCAGCAGCCTGAGCATGGGCACTGGGGCTGTCAGGTGGCAGACAGGCACATCAGGAGCAGAGGTTTAAAGCTGCCAGACAGGGATGAGGTTTCTTGTCTCACTGATCTAAGCTGATCAAAGACACAGGACACGGCTGCTCCTTGCAGAGGTCCTGAAGCACAGCTCTCCAGTTGTCTTTGCATTGACCCCAGGCTTCAACAACAGAAGCCATCCTCCTGAGAGTGCAACACCTTCTCTGAAAAGCAGTAGAAATTTGGAGTTCAACCCCATCTCTAATATAAGTTTAATAGCAGAGCACCACAAACTTCAGCTCCAAAAAGCTGCTGCAACTGTGTGCACAGAGTGCCCCTGAAGACACTCAAGTGTGCTCTGATGAACTCTGCTGTGCCTTTCCTGATCTTTTTTCATTATATGCAGGGCTACATTACTCCAGAGACTACTCCTGGTGACCCCAAAATGATGTGGGCATTCCCATTTTGGTGGATGTGATTCCCACTGCACACACCTCACAATGAGCAGCTCCAGCTTTCTGGGAGCAAGGCATGCCAATCACAACAGTAGGAAATGTAATTTCTGATGGCTTAAAAAAAGTTGGAACAGCACAAAACATTAAATTTTAGAACAATAAAAATGTATATTCCATTTATGTCTGTGAAATGTTTTATGTTGTCGCCAAATTCCGCAGCTGTTTCTGTCCTTGCTGACCCTTCTCACAGGAGTGAGTTTGCTTCCTCCTGAGGGCTGCATGGCTCACACTAAATTCATGGAAAGGGTGACAGTGCTGTGTCTTTGAATCCCTGCTGTTGGTTAGGAATGATCACATTTCAGGAATGGTTATCACTCACAAGTTCCTGACCCACTCCCACAAACACAGCTCCACCTTCCTGGGTTTTCTTGTCTGGGAATTGCTCTGCAGTTGGGTTTGACACCTTGACAGACAATCCCCACCAGAATCACCCTGGTGTTGGTGTCACTTGTACCAAAGTTCACAAAAATGCCGCCAGGAAGGCAGAGCATCAAGTGAGTGTTATTGTGAGGTGGGAAGGTGCCAAGTCTTCCCTCCTTCCTGAACAGCAGCAGCTCCATGGCCCAAAAAGAAAGGAATGGGGACTCTTGGGTGGCTCTCAGAGCAGAGCAGGGCAGAGCAATAACCAAGTCTCTCTGCTCATGCAGGACCAGGTTAGGAAATGAGGTGATGCCTTCACAAGGCTTTCATTTAATCTCATTTCAGTAATCCACCCAGAGTGGGTTATTGGCAGACGCACTCACAGGGGATGGGGAATCCTGGACAATGGTGCGGGAGAGCAGCCCAGCGAGGGGAATAGGTTCCAGAATCAAAAGGACGTGTGAAAACACCTCCAGGATGGCTGAAAGTGTTTGTTTGTCTGTTACTGCTGCCTGCAAGAGAGCTCCTGCTGTCTCAAGCTGGCTGGAAGTTGTTCACCTTGGCTCCTTTAGCATCTCTCCAGCCCATGGGATACCAGGGATTTGAGCTTCTACAGACTGATTAAATAGACATCATTAACATTTGTCACCAGTACACTTCAGATCACAGAATTAGAGACCACACGTGGAGCAGACAGCAGTGCAAACACTGAGCTAATGGAGAACTGAAGAGAACTATGGGTTACTCCAATAAATAGCAGAAAATTGGGGAGAAAAAAACGTTAGAGACTAGACTTGTATCCAAAAACTTAGTGGGTGCTAACTCCAGAAGTCTGTAAAATGTTTCAGCTGCAATATTTTCACTTGGAAAAAAACTCAAAAAAAATCCCCAGAAAGAATTATTTTGCTTTTCATCAAGATGTCAAAATTAGTGGTGAGACTGAAGCAACCAGTTCTCTTCCCACCCAAGGCAGCAGTAAAAGTGCCACCGCCTGAAGGGTGGCAGCATCCTGAAGGGCCCCCTTGGCCCAGCACACCCATTACAGCCGCTGTACTGGGAAGCTGCAAACGTCTGTGCTAACACCAACCACCCCCTTGGAAGCTGCCAGCTCGGGAAAGGAGTGACACTGTCACTTCAGGACAAAGCCAAGCACAGAAACGTGTCCCAGGAAGGATCACGGAGCAAAGTGTACGTCCCAGGAGCTCCCGGCAGGTGGCTGAGGCTCCCAGTGCCCCCAGTGGGGTCTGGTTTGCCAGAAGGAGCACGAAAGCCCCACTAAGGCTCCGGCAGCCCCAGCCCCCGGGGCTGGCACTAATGAAGCTGGCTGGCCCTCCTTCCCTTTCTTTTTTCTTTTCCCAGGTTGGAGCACCCCATCCCATCAGAGTGTACTTGAAAGAGCAGGATACTTCCTTTGTATGGGGAAACAAATGAAGATTAATGTGTTAGTTGTAATTAATCTGCGATGACAGATTAGCAGAGCAGTGGCAGCGCCTTGTGCTGCTGCAGGAGCCAGTGCTGATAGGACAGCTGGTGAGAAGGGACACCAAATTCAATTTGCTCCTCATTTGCATACATATGACAACCATCTGTGCTAATAGCACTGCAATGTCTCTATTAGGCTCTCTTCTAGTGTGCCAGCTCACCTAGACTCCAATTAGGCCTTTAAGCAAGAAAGCTTAAAGCATAAATATTTGCTGAGGGGAAGGGGTGGCCCAGCAAGAGGCTGTGCAGCCCCTGCTCTTCCTGCTGGAGTCTGAGCCCTCCTCAGTTCCTGGCCCAGGATGTTCTGCTGCTGTTCAGCACTTGCTGATGAGATGCTCAATTCCATCAGCTCCAGCCCCACACCATCCAAAAATGCTCTAAGCCATGAGAGAAAATCCAAAAGAGCTGCAGAGGCTGGTTGGAAATCAGATCTGCAGTGAGGAAGCAGCCCTGGACAGCACGGGTGTATGTCTGCCCCATATTTTCACCCAAATTTGGGAGCTCTGACTCGAGTGCTACCCCCAAGGGTGAAAGAGGCTGTTGGAAGCCCAGGAGAGGTGCTGTGTGGGAGGTCACCCCTGCAGAGGTTGTCCATGGCCGGGTTTCAGCTGACACCCCACTTGCCAGCTGCTGCCTGTGAGCCACCAGTGAGCCACGGGCATTTGTTCCAAGTGGCCCTTTCTTTCTGTACACACATTTCAAACTGCAGCCCCAGACTCCTCTGAAGCCAATGAGGGAACCAGTTAATTAAAGAGCCAGCTCATCTACCCAGTTCTGCTCATTCTTCCCATCCGGGGTGATTTCTACTTTTTTGAGTTTACTTTTTGTTTTCCAGCCATAACACCTCAACTCTGCAGCACTGAGAGCATAAACCTAACCCTAACACCAGACCTAACACCAAGCTTTACCCTAAACATTAATCTAACTCTAACCATAATAATACCATTCATGCTAATCCAAGGCCTAAGCCTAAATTTACCCTAAATCTACCCACAAAAGTAAACCTCACATAACCCTAGACCAAAACCTTCCATAACCCCAAAACGAACCCTAACCCAAAATGTAACCGTAACCCATAACCTAAACCAAAAATTGACCCAAACTTTAAACCTTGCAAAAACATAAAACTAATCATAACAAAAAAATCACCCCTAAACCTAACACTAACCCTATTCTGATTCATTACAAAAACCTAACCCTAAACCCAGGCCTAAACCCATCCCAAATCCTAAAACTAACCCTAACTCAAAACGGAAAAAAAAATTAATCCCAACACTAATCATAACCCCACACCTTACACAACCATAAAATTAAACCATAAATAACCCCAAGCCTAAGCATTACATCATCAACATCCAAAACCCAAACCAACCCCAACCCTTCTATAAACCTAACCCTAACTCTAAGCCTTACATAACCAAAATCCTAATCCCACACCTAACCCTATCCCTAACCACAACACCAACCCTTAGATAAACCTAACCGTGACCCTCATTTAACCCTAACCATAACCCTAATCCTTGCATAAATGTAACCCTAACCCCTAACCCTGACCACCTGACCCTAACCTCCCATGGGTTGCCTCTCCTCTGCAAGTGAAACCCTGCGGCTATGTTCTCTCCTTCCTATGGTGAGGAACTCTCATTCTCATCCAGGAGCCCATGGCCAAAATTCATATTGCACCTCCAAAATTCAATATATCCAAGGACTGCTCCCAGACAAAAGCAAGCAGGACAGACAGGTTTAGCTGGCCTTGACCTCCCCTGAGATGTCTCTCATCTGCACCTGAAACACTGGGGCCATGTGATTTCTTTCCCGTGGTAAAAAACTGCCATTCTCATCCAGCAGCTCTTGGCTGAAATTGGGATTCCACCTCCAAAATTCAATACATGCAAGGATTGCTCCCAGCTGAAAGCTGCTAGGACAGTTGAGTCTGCCTGGCTTTGTCCTCTTGTGGGCCACCTCTCATCTGCACCTTGAACACTGGGGCTTCGTGCTTTTCTTCCTGTGGAAAAAAGTGTCCTTCTCATCCAGGAGCCCATGGCCAAAATTTGCATCGCACCTCCAAATCTCAGTGTGTGCAAGGATTTCTCCCAGACAAAAGCTAGAGATGGGCCTGGCTGGCTTTGACCTCCCCTGTGCCACCTCTCACCTGCACCTGAAACACTGCAATGTAACCTGAGGTTACGTGATTTCTTTCCCGTGGAAAAGAAATCTCATTTTCATTTTTCAGAGACCATGACTGGCCTTGATTCGCTTACCCCTGTCTTCCCTGTCCTTGCCTTGCTTTTACTACCCTGCCGTTGATTTCCCTTTCCAACCCATCACTGGACTTGCCCTCCTCTGCCCTGCCTTTCCCAAAACTTCTGGGCTTTCTCTTGCCTGTCAGTCTATTGCCTTGCCTTGCCATTCCTACCAAACCTTGCTTTTCCTTGCCATTCCTCTCCATCCCCAACTTTGTCTTGCCTTGCCTACACATGTCTGCCTTTCATACCCATCCCTCACCTTTACCTGCCTACTTCTTTCTTCCCTCAGTTTTGGTCCCACACATTGGGTGGTCCTTGGTGGATTTAATTGCTTTTTCTAGCAGGCAGTTCTAGCAGCTAGACCTGTTGAAGTGTCAGAGTGGGAATGAAAAAGCCAGGCTGTTGAGCTTTTAGTCCTGGTACCTCTAGTGTGTGAGCAGTCCCTGGTGATGTTCAGCTTGACTCCTGACTCTGTGAGATGAAGGATTATGATGGGACGTAGTGCTGAGAAGGAAAGTGCAGATACCAGGGTGGTTCGATGGGGGCAGCTGAAGTTGTAGGCAGCGAGAGCTTCCTCAGGTGGCACTTTATGAGCTCTGTTTCGCCGGATGTTTCCCAGTTTGTACACGGACTCTGCGAGAGTGAGAAGATTCCTTAGCGCAAAGGAATTCGTGTTGTAACACACCCAAAGGGTGCGATACAAATAAGAGTTTGTACTTAGAAGGGGCGGTCAGGGAAAACTTTCTGTCCTGACAAAGGTTATTTGAGAGCAGGGACTTTTCCGACTTGGCTCTGCCCTTGGGATGGTTTCGAAAGGGGCGCGGTTTTCTTCTTTTCCAGGTCGGCAGCGCGATCGTGTGGTTGTTTCGAGAGCGCTGGGAAAAGCCAAGAGTTTTTCTGTCCCGGTCCCATTGGTGTGGGAGCAGTTCGGGGCAGAGCGCCCTGGAGCATCCCGGCTCTTGGAGACTGACAGAGTGTGACCCTGCACAGAGCCGCGAAGGAAGAGGAATCGTCTCCTTGCTGGCTGTGCAGTTTTCAGGCTGCAAAAGAGAAGTGAGTTCCTTCACTTTTCCCTGGGCGCTGTCAGCGCTCAGCAGAACAACCACACGATAGCGCTGCCGACTTGAAAAAGAAGGAAACGCACCGAGCTCAGCTCGAAACCACCCCGAGGGCAGAGCCGAGTTGGAAACGTCCCTGCTCTCAAATCAACTGTGTCAGGACAGAAAGTTCTCACTGACCTTCCCCTTCTAAGTACAAACTCTTATTTGCACCACGCCCAAAGGGCATCATGAATTCATTTCTGCTAAGAAATCTTTTCACTCTCGCAGAGCCCATCTACAAACCTGAGGTGAACCTGCTGGTTCCTCTCTGGCCTCAAGAAACAAAGCTTTGATGCCGACCAGAGGGCTTTAGGCATTCTAGCGGGAGCTTTGAGCTGTAAAAGAGGGCTTTGGACCCTCTAAAAAGGGCTTTGGGTCTTCAGACTGGGTCTGTGAGAACTAAAAATGGGCCTTTGGAAATGAAAACGAGGGCCTTGAAGTTAGGTTTTGTGCCCTCAAAGGATGCTTCACTGCCACAAGCTAAGGCTTTTCCTCCTAAAAAGGGATCTATAGGGGCTTAAAAGCTTGGAAGAAGATGGGAAGGGTGGAACAGAAACCTCCAGCACTCCAAGTGTGCCAGCCAAAGCTGTGACCAGGCTCATTTACAGCCCTCAGCAGCCTTTGACTCCTCTGGCTGCTGGAGCTCCTGGAAGAGGCAGGAACTCTCCTGGCAGACAAACAGCCCTTTGTCCACAGCACCAGTGACCTTCAGCTGTGAGAGGTGCCTGGGCTGTGACAGCCATGGGGTTCTGTGGCCTCAAAGGGACATGACCCCATGTGGCCTCATGTCACAAAGGGGCAGAGGTATGGCACAGGTCCAGCAGTTGTGACCTCACCTGCCCAATGCTCGGCATCCTGAGGAGTGAGCCACTGAAAGCTGGCTGGCCTGAGCTGACTTTCAGGATATTTAGGCTCCCTCCATTGCTGCTTGTGTGCCTGCCTTTTTCTAAGCCTTCTTCATCCTTGACAGCAGCTACAAGCACCACCAAAACTCTTTTGATAGCTGAAGGTGCTTTGCAAGTCATGTTTGGGGGTTCTAAATAATTTTGTTGAGCTGCAAATATTTCCTTTCCCTTCAATGATGAGATTGATGCCAACCTGATCTTTTTGGAAGAGATCTTTCTGGAGGTTTTGTCATCCAAAGACTTCCCCTCGGTTCCTGAGAGGAGCGATGGCTGCAAGGGGGAACAACTCCTGTGAGTCCTGGAAATACAAGACTCTAAAGGGATAAACAAGGTGGCCCGGGGCCCAGAAATCAGAGTGAGTTTGTTGGATTTTTTGGCAGAGCACACAGGGGAACAGATAGTTTTCCAAAACTGCTTCCCCACCAGTAGATGTCAGCAGGCTGTTAGGCTTTCCCCGATGCCTTTGGGTTGGTGACTACAGCTGTTGTCCTTGGTGCTCCTGTAGAGAACTCAACGTTTGAATCTGCTTTCGAGTAACAGCGTTGTCTCATCTCTTTCCAAACGTCGTTTCCCTGCAGACATTACCGAGGGAATGGCTCTGCCACAAAGGATCGTCCGTCCCTCAGAGAAGATTTGCATGGACTGGCAGCAAAGACAGAGACCTGGAGCAGGACTCCTCAACCTGGGCAACACTTGCTACATCAACGTTATCCTGCAGTGCCTGACGTACACACCGCCTCTGGCCAACTACCTGCTCTCTCATGAGCACAGCCAGTCGTGTGAGTACTGCTAGGAACATCTCCTCGGAAACCTCTTGGGCACATCTCAAGGATTCCCAGAACCTGGAAACAGGTTTAGGAGAACAGCAGCCCTTTGTTGTCAGCCCCATGGGTTTATGTTCTTTGAACACCAGATAAAAGATGCTTTTCCTATCAAGGCACACTCGTCTTCAGACAAACATCTCTTTTTAATCCCAAGTTTCTGTCCCTGCAAGTTAAACTCTCTTGGCTTATTGCACAAAAAACTTCTGCCCATTTAGCCTCCCTCTGAAGAATGTTTTCTGTGCACTAAAACGTCCTGGGCTTGTTGGGACATTGGCAGTTTGGACGTAAAGAAGTGGAGACTATTCTTAGAACTTCAAGATCTCCAATAGGCTTCCCAAGAAACTGAGATGTTTTGCTAACCTGAGAAGCTTCTGTCCCTCCCTTCCTCTCTCCCTCCCTCCTTCCCTCTCCAGGTCAACAGCAAGGCTTCTGCATGATGTGCACCATGGAAGCACACATCAGGAAGGTCCTGTGTTCCTCAGCCAGTGCCATCCTGCCTGGAGCTGTCCTCAGGGACCTCAAATGTAAGTTGTTGCAGGTGCTCCAACAGGTTTTCTTCTTGTTCTTCCCTTCTTTTACAGGAGGGCCACTAAATTCTTTCTTAGTCATAGGAGAAGAGTTTGAATATGGCAGGCAGGAAAACGCCTACGACTTCTTATGCTGCACTCTCAGTGCCATGCACAGAGCTTGTCTGAGTGGACACCCCGAGTAAGCACAAGCAAATTTCCATTTCAGTGTTCCCCAACCCATTGGAGTCCTTGATGTGCTCCAGGGCTTTCAGTGCTAACCTCTTGGAGGAGGTAACTCTCTGCCTTGGCATTTACTTCCAGCTTGGACATCTCTTCACAAGAAACCACCATCGTCCATCAAATCTTTGGGGGCTTTATGAAATCCAGAGGTACGTTTCCACAGCTGCTGCTTTACTTGGCTTGTCTGTGCCCTTCTGTCTGCCTGTGACAAGCAGCTGGTCCTGTGATGACTGGCCTAGGAGAACCCATGAGCATAAACCAGCACAGCCAATTAACTTCACTCAGCCTTTTGATTTTCCTTCCAGTCACATGCTTGAGCTGCCAAGCAGTTGTTGATTCCTACAAGGCCTTCCTGGATGTCTCTTTAGATATCAGAGTAAGAGGTTTGCAACTGAGCTTCAAGATATCCCAAGGCCCCTGTAGCTTTCCAGAACCAAAGCACTTGTCTTAAAAATCTATACTGCGAGCACAAGGGAGTTTGGTGGTGAGTGGGAAGGGGGAAGTACAGCGTCCTCAGTGTCCTCCCGCAGAGGCCACGGCACTGGGCTCCCCATGGTGCTGGCTTTAGGCTGGACTGGCAAACATTACCCCCTCTGCACCCCTGACACTCTGCTACTCCTTCCCTTTGCCCTCCTTTGATGCCTGTCTGGCTCCCAGGCTGATGGGTGGGATCAGTTTTCATTAATGATGCCCCTGCACACCTTCAGTAGGTGAACTGAGTGGTGGCACACAGAGGGAGCTCTTAATGACTCCAGGAGCCCCTGGGACATGAGGGAAATGTTCAGCATTCCACCCTCCTTCTACCTCCTTCCAGACACAGCCCATGGGGTCATGGTGGGTGTACTCAGCATCAGCTGCCTGGGGCTTCTTGTCAGCTCCTGGGAAGTGTTTGGGTGAGGGCATTTCCTGCAGCTCCTTTCTCGCTCCTCTAGGCAGCCTCATCCCTCACCACAGTTCTGGAGGACTGTGTGACACCCAAGCAGCTGGATCAGAAAGAGTGCTTCAGGTGTAGCAAGTAAGATGATTCTGAATGATATAATCACACCAGATCCTGTGTGAGGGGCTGCACATCACTGGACAGAGCTCATCTGCTCAAGGAGGTTTAATGCACAATAATGAGACACAACTTTTTCAATATGCCTCTGAAAAACCTTAAAATAGCGTAAGGATGTGTGAGATTGGGGAAGGTTGCCTGGCCTTCTTGGGGGAAGATCGGGTGCATTTCAGCACTTGGCTGTGTGCTTGGTTTCAAGGTGTAAGAAGAAGGCTGCTGCCTCCAAGAGACTCACAGTCCATCGTGCACCCAGAATCCTCACGCTGTGTCTGGAAAGGGCTGACCAATGCAGTGGCATAAAGATCAGCAAGGTGTGTGTGCAAGTGGAGGGCAACTTTCTCTTTCTAAAGCAGAAGATTCCCCAAAGCTCTGTCACAAGGTGCTCATGTTGGGCTTTTTGTGTTCCCTTCTGGGGAGAGGAGAATTCCCATGAAAAGATGAGCCTGGACTCTGCTCTGACAGAGATGCTTTGGCTGAGAACACTTTCCTGCCACCAAAGCCATTACATGCTGAAGGCTATTTAATGTGGTAGCTAAGGATCATTTCTGAGCCCTCTTGGTCTCCCTGCAGTTTGTGGAGTACCCTGAGTTCCTGGATCTTCGGCCATACATGTCTGACACGGCTGGAGAACCCCTCCTCTACTCCTTATATGCTCTCGTGGTGCACAGTGGTGACACCTGTCTTGATGGACACTTCTTCTGCTACACAAAGGTAAAGAGCAACTTCCCTCCTGACAGGGAAAAACGTGTGTTGGGAAAGCCAAACTTTCCCAGCAGTGTTACAGGCAGCCAAGGTTTTGGGGGAGAAGGTCTCCTTTGGGATTCAGTTGGATTTGTTTTGGTGTACTCCTGGTTTGGCAGTTCTCTGCCCATGGTGCTGGGGAGAATCCCTGCAGTTCCTGTCCAGAGCTGGATGCCTTTCTTTGCAGGCCAGCAATGGGCTGTGGTACAAGATGGACGATGAGTCTGTGGATAGTTGTGACATCCACACAGTCCTAGGGCAGCAAGCCTACCTGCTGTTTTATGCCAGGTAATAACCAGGATCTGTGTTCAGAAAACATTTCCTTTCCCTGTCCTAGCTGTTTGTCTTCTCATCCTCCTGAGTGTTTCTGCCATAGGAGACAATTCCTTCCTGCATCCTTCAGTGCTGTCAATCCTGAACTACCCCACTCCAGTCCTCCTCCTTCCCTGCTGGGCTTTAGGGAGCTGCCCTGTGTAAATTGCCTCTTGTCTGCTCTCTGAAGCTGGCTCATGTAGAGGAGAAGACTTAAAGGGGGCCTCTAGGAAAGATGGGGAGGAACTCCTTATCAGGGAGTGTAGTGATGAGGCAAGAGATAATGATTTTAAAGTGAAAGAGGGAAGATTTAGATTAGATATGAGGCAGAAATTGTTCCCTGTGATGGTGCTGAGACCCTGGCACAGGGTGCCCAGAGAAGCTGTGGCTGCCCCATCCCTGGAAGTGTCCAAGGCCAGGCTGGATGGGGCTTGGAGCAACCTGGGATAGTGGAAGGTGTCCCTGCCAATGGTGTGGGGGTTGGAATGAGATTTCTTTCACCCACATTCTGGGATTCTGGGGTTCTGTGAAATGGAGGCCATAGGGGGTAAAAGGACGAGGACTTGCTCTGACAGGGGCAGACCTGGTGGGAAGACCCTATTTAACTTTACCAGTAGTGACCTTGGTGAAGTCTTCTCTCTGTTGCTCCAAGAAAATGACTGAATCCCAGAGGAGTCTACAAGGAATGCCTGAAGCAGAGATAACTCTTCTTTTCCTCCAGGTGCTCAGATTTGAAAATGAGAGAAATGGCAGCTTCCTCAGCAGCACCGTCATATGGCCACTCCATGCTCAGTCAGGGAGGGGCCAGCCGTGAGCAGGGAGGTTCTTCAGAACCACCAGGTGTGCCTGGCAGGATGAAGGTGATGCACAGCCAGAGGAACTGTGCCAGGGAGAGGGCCCGGAGCAGATCCCCACGCTGGGGCAATGCTCTCTGCAGCAGGATCGCGAACAGCACCAACTGCAATAACTTAACAGGAAGGACAAGGAGGAAGAGAACCAGTCCTTTAGGCCATGACCGTGGTCCCAGGGATGCCACAGCTCCAGGGCCCTCCAACAGGATCTGCCAGCAGGTGCTTGTGCCAAGTCTTGCTTGGATGCGAACCTTGCCAGTACGGAGAGAGCCGGGCAGATCCTCATGGCAGGACTATGATCCCTGGAGGCAGGTGGTGGAGATCACCAAGTCTTACCAGTCAGTGAGGAGATCTGAGCATCCCAGAGATGCACGTCAGACAAACACGGCGTGATGAGGGCAGACTTTCAGCGTGGATGATGCAGCAGAGCAGCATCTGAAACGAACAAAACCCCACCTGTTTGGAATCAACAGGCAGAAAAGCCAAAGCCAGAATTAAAACCCTTTGTTGGCCTGTGGAGGACCAGATTTCAGCATGTTTTGTCTCAAACACTCTGACTGTTCCAACAGGAAGGGTCGTTGCAGCAGGCAGTCCTGCAGAGGTGGGGCAGCGCTGTTCTGAGCCAAATTCCTGCTCTGCTTTGACTCTCGTGCTCATGGCCCAGACAAGGGCCAGAAGAGCTGGCTGTGCATGCATGAACAAAACAGCTCCAGCAATTCAGCCTATGCAGGAGGCATGCACCAAGCTCACTATAAAAGGAAACTCATTGGCCCCCTGCCTCTTCTTCCTCTTTCTCTTTGGCTTTCTTTGTCTTGCAACCCCAGCTCCAGACCATCCGCAGTAGAACCAACATGGGATCTATGGACTGGTGACAAGCTTTGTTCTCTCTCTCCCTCTTCTGTCTTTATTTCTCTCCTCCCCTGCTTTGTCTGGGCAAAGCATGGCTATGATATTCTGCCCCGTACTGAAGTTTGCTGTGGGATTAGAGAGCTGGTGGAAGGGTGCTGTGGCTTGAGCTGCCAGAGCTTTTGAGGAGCTTGTTGTGGGAGTTGAGAACTTATGGAAGTGTAGTGTACAAAATTCAGGGCTTGTAAGCCACCACTTGTGGAAGCCTATTGTAGACTTGAAGGGCTTGTTAGCCAACATCTTTTGAGTCTAAATATTGGGCTGGTTGCCCGAGTTATGGCAACAATAAAACGTGAAGAATTCCCTGACACATCATCCAGTGTCTTTGTTCAGCCTGATCACAGAATGAACCAGGTTGGAAAAGACCTTTGAGATCATCAAGTCCACCCAAGTATGACCTAACACCTCCTCATCAACTAAACCATGGCACTGAGTGCCTCATCCAGTCTTTTTTTAAACACCTCCAGGGATGGTGACTCCACTGCCTCCCTGGGCAGCCCATTCCAATGCCAAACCACTCCTTCTGTGAAGAATTTTTTTCTAATATCTAGCCCAATATCTAGACATCTACATCTAGACATCTAATACCTAGATATTAAAGTAAATCCATCCTTCCTGAATGCCTTTCTTTTTAAAGGCTGTTTCCCAAGGAACTTTCCAAATCAGCTTCTTGAAAAGGCCAAAACCTGCCCTCTGGAAACTCAACATGGAAGTTTTGTTGGTGCCCCTCTTTGTTTCAGCAATTATTGGGAATTCTGTTATTTCATGATCATCAGCCTGGAGGTTATGATTCAAACAGTAAACTTGCCTTCAAAACCAAACTCTGTCTGAGGTGGCACTTTAATTCCTGTAGAGTGTGACCAAGCAAGAAAGAACAGGGATTTGGTTGTTTTGTTTTTTTTAACTGGGACAAGAGCCAAATTGCCTGAAAAGAAGGCTTTGCAGAGGAAAAACCCTGCCTGGAACTCACAAAAAGAGAATTTGTGAACCGAAACAGATCCTTTGGACACTAAAAATGAGACTTTGTAGCCTAAAAAGAGCTGATTAGGAAGCCAAAACTAAGACCTTGGGAAGGAAACACGAGGTTTAGAACCATCTCAATGTGGATTTGTAGTCTAAGCAGGATTTCTGTCCCACAAATGAGGGTTTGGACCCAACAGATGAAACTCTGTGCCCTACAAAAAGCAACAGGTAATAAAAGAGAGTTTGGGAGCTCAAAAATTAGGATTTTGCCCTGAAAATTGAGGGTTTAGGCATGAAAAAATTAATAGGGGAGATGCTACAAATGACCTTGTGGACCCTGTGCTGGAGGTGAACCTCTCTGGCCCCAAGAAGTGAAGCTTTGGTGCTGATGAGAGGGCTTCAAGCACTCCAGTGGAAGCTTCGAGTGGTAAACGAGGGCTTTGGAGCCTCCAAAAGAAGGTTTGGGTCTTTAAAAGAGGGTTTGGGGCCCTAAAAACTGAGCTTTGAAAGTGGAGAGTTTGAACCCTGCAGTTAGGTTTTGTGCCCTCCAAGGATGCTTTGCTGTCACAAATTAAGGCTTTGCCCCTAAAAAAAGTCTTTAAGGGCTTAAAATAAGCTTTGAGCCCCCCAAGTTTCAGACAGGATCCTAAGGGGCAGGCTTAGTCCCTGACAGGGCCTTTGGAAGCCTGAGCCCCAATCTCTGCAGTTTGGGGCTGTCCTGGCCCCATCTCATGGGGTTTGGGGTCCCGTCCCCCTGGCTTGGCCCCAGCCTGTGGGGTTTGGGGGTGCCCTGCCCCTGCCCCACAGGCTCCAGAGCTTCCTCTGGTGGATCCTGAACCCCCTCTTTCAGTGTGGCACCATGATGCCTCCATTTCTGTGTGTCCAGACAAAAAAGCCTCCGAAACATCATTTTTTGTCCCCTGGGTATTGACTTTTAAAAATTTTTCCAACACAACAATGCATTTTAAACCCATTATTCACTTTTTTTTTATTACTAACCACCCCCCTTCCAGATTTTTACCAACAGATCAAAGATTTGTGACTCATTTGGCCCCATTTGGGCCCAAAACCAAGATGAAACCTTGGTGCTGGAGCACAGGAGTAGCCATGACATGGACCTGGCCTAAGCTGTGCTGCCCTACTCAGGAAGGTGGAACTTTGAACTGCTTGCTCGAGACCCAGGCCAGAAGAGTTTTGGGAGAAGCTCAGGACGCTGTTTTTGCTCCATCACAGCACAATAAATATGAGGAAATATTTGTCAGAACCATTCTTCCTTGCCCATGCTCCTTCTCTCCTCTGGGGCTGCTGAACCCCAGGGCTCTGTGCCCCAAATCCTTCGGAGGCTTGCAGCCCCTCTAAAAGTCCCTTTTGGGTTTCCATCAGGCCCTTCTGGGTGACACTTATGCGCCCCTTTTGGTGCCTCCCTGCCCCTTTGGGGGTATCCCTCATTTCCCTTAGGGTGTCCCCCAGGTTCCCCCATGCCCACTCAGTCACCCCAAGCTCCTGTGGGTACAAACCCCCTCCATCTCTCTCCACAGCTGCTGCCCCTCCAGGTGCCCCTCAGAGCCCCCCAGTCCCCTTTGATGTCCCCTGAGACCCCCTGGAGCCTCTCTTCCCTCTGCCTCGCCCCTCAGGATGCCCCTGGCGTCCCTCCCTGCTTCTCCCTCTCCCCAGCCCTGTCCCCCACATCCCTGGGGTGCTCCGTCCCCTTAAGGGCCCCTGGCCAGCGCTGGCCCCATGCCCTGAGCCTGACAGGCGTCCCCAGCTGCTCCACCATGGAGGAGACGTGAGTGCACCGGGGTCCCCGGGGTCCCCCCACCGCCGCTGGCACCCCCTGACCCCTCTGTTCCCCCAGGGTGCCCTCGGTGGAAGCCTACGAGGCGGCCCTGGTGCTGAGCGGGGTGGGGGACGCGCTGGGGTACCGGGGGGCCCGCTGGGAGTACTGCACCTCGGGGCCCCAGATCCACGCCGAGCTGGCGGAGCTGGGCGGGCTGGCAGCCATCGCCCTGGAGCCCCCCGAGTGGCCCGTGAGCGACGACACCGTCCTGCACCTTGCCACCGCCGAGGGCCTGGCCACAGGTGGGGGACTCCGGGACACCCCACTGGCAGAAGGGAGGGGTCCCCGGGGCTGGGGTCCCCGTTGTACCCCAGGGTGTCATCGTTATAGAATAGGTCCCTGTTCTATTCCTTGGGCATGTGGGTGTCTGGGGGTGCGGCTGGGGATGCCCTGATTGCGCTGGGAGATGTTGGGCAGGTCCCCATTACATGCCTGACTCAAACTGGGGGGTCGCTGGGAGGGGCTTGGGGGGCCCTTGTTCAGCTTTGGGGCATCTGATTTCCACTTTCCCCCTGCCCTTTAGGGGTTTCCAGTGAGGCTTGGGGGGATGTGTATCCTCGTTTCCTGTGGGTGGGGGTGAGGTGGGGAGTGTCTGTCTGTGTCTCTCTGGTTTTCCTTATTTGTGTGCCCTTTCCTCCCATACTGCGTGCTGGAGACAGGGACACTTCCCCCTCCCGCTTTGGGAACCTGGCACGGTATCCCTTTCTCACTCAGTTTGGAGTGCTCAGGAGGACTCCCCATTTCTCCACTAAACTTATCCTGCTTCCCCTCCAGTTCTGGGGGGTCTGTGGGGCAGTGTTCCCTTTCCCCACACTTTTGGGGTGGTGCAATAGGGGTCTTCTTCTTCCCCTTCAGTTTTGGGGGGTGCACGGGGCCTCTGTCCCCTCCCTGGGTAACCCAGGTGGGTCTCCCCGCTCCTGCCCAGGCCTGGAGGGGGAACCCCTCCTGCAGGAGCTGGCTCGCCGCTACGTGGCCGCCATGGGGGACATGGAGGGACGCAAGCCCGGGCCCAGCAGCATCCTAGGTGAGCAGGGATCCAGGATTCGGGGGGAGGCAGGGGGCTCAGGGAGCCTCACGCCCCCGTGTCCTGCCAGGAACCTCCCAGCTGCGGCCAGGGGAGCCCGAAGGATATCGCATCCCCTTCAACCCCCGTGGCACCGGCTGCGGGGCCGCCATGCGCAGCCTGGCCATCGGCCTCAGGTGGGGACACTGGGGGACAGGGGTGGAGGTATCAGAGCTGGGGGCTGGGGACAGGGTGGGGACAGGGATGGAGGTATCAGAACTGGGGGTTGGGGACAGGGTGGGGACAGGGGTGGAGGTGTCAGAGCTGGGGGGTGGGGACAGGGATGTGGCGGTGTCAGAACGGGTGGAATGGGGGACACGGGGATGTCAGCGCTGGAGGGACAGTGACAGGAGACATGGGACGGGGATAAGGAGGGATTGGAGCTGCGGAAGTGGGAACATGAGGATGTTTGGGCTGGGGAAATGGGGGTGTCGGAGCTGGGGGGATGGGGACAGGGATGTGGCGGTGTCAGAATGGGTGCAATGGGTGACACAAGGAGATGTCAGTGCTGGAGGGACAGGGACATGGGATAAGGGGGTGTCAGAGCTGGGGAGGGGGACATGAGGATGATTGGGCTGGGGAAATGGGGGTGTCAGAGCTGGATGGAAGGGGACATGAAGGGACAGGAGTAGGGTAAGAGGGACATGAGGATGTCAGAGGGAGAGGAATGGGGACACAGAGTGGGGTGGGACCATGGGGTTGGTGGAGCTGGAGAGGACAAGGTGCAGGGCTTGGGGACGTGTGGTGCTGCAGCTGGGAGGTCGGGGACAGAGAACATGGGCACAGCAACAGGGAAGGGGGACACAGGTCACAAAGCAGCTGAGAGTGGGACCTAGAAGTGAGGGGGCTCAGAGAATGGGCACAGCAGGGACAAGGGTGGTGGCACGGGAATGGGGACGAGACAGGAAATCCAGGACAAGGGGTGTGGGGACTGGTCTGGTGCCAGTGCAGGTACCCACATGCTTGGGAGCTGCCGACTCTGATCCGGGTGAGCATCGAGAGCGGGCGCATGACCCACCACCACCCCACAGGTGAGTGCCAGGCTGGCAGGGGAGGGCAGGGGGGGACACCGGAACGCCCCTGAAGCCCCTGTCCCCACAGGGTACCTTGGAGCACTGGCGGTGGCCCTCTTTGGGGCACTGGGGAGCCGGGGGGAGCCCCCAGAGCGCTGGGGGGCTGAGCTGCTGCGGGTCCTGCCCCTGGCATGGGACTACGTGGAGCGCACCGGGGTGGCCGTGGAGGACAATGCTGCTGCCTGGCCGTTCTTTGGGGAGGCGTGGCACCGGTGAGGGGGCACTGTGAGAGTTCTGGGGGGACACTGGGAGCGCGAGGAGGGGCTGGGAAGGATACTGAGAAGGGCTCAGGGGTCCATGAGAGTCACTGGTGCCAGGCAGGCTCTCTGCCAGTCCTGGCAGCGCATCGCAGTGGTGTCACTGGTGTCACTGCTGACCCTGATGCCCACAGGGCTGGCAGTGCCCATCCTGTCCCTGCTGCACCCACTGTCCCTCGTGTCCCTGCCAGAGGTGCCATCCTCGGGGACAGTGACCTCTGTGTCCCCGGGGTTCCTGGTGTGTTACTGGTGTCCCCACTGTGTCCAGTGCCATGCTGGCCCCCAGGTTTCCTGATTGTCCCGTGTCCCCACAGGTATCTGGGGTCACAGGGGCTGCTGGAGAGCCACTGCCCAGTGACCCCCAGTGTCACTGGTTACCCCACTGTCTAGTGACACCAGTGTCCCCAGCGACCTCAGTGTCCCCGTGTCTCTGCAGGTACCTGGACTCCCGTGGGCTCCTGGAGGGCCGTGGCCCGCCGCAGGTGCCATCCCTGCCATCCCCGGCCGAGCGGGACACGGAGTACCTGGGCTGGGCCCTGGAGGGGTGGCCGGGCCGCAGTGGCCACGACGCACCCATGGTGGCCCTGGAGGCGCTGCTGGCAGCCGGCGGCTGCTGGGAAGAGCTGTGCGCCAGGGCGGTGCTGCACGGCGGGGACAGTGACTCCACGGGCACCATCGCTGCCGGCTGCTGGGGGCTGCGGGAGGGGCTGGCGTCCGTGCCCCCAGGGCTGCACTGCAAACTCGAGTACCGCGGGCGCCTGCGAGACGCCGCCCACAAGCTCCACGCCCTGGCCTGGGGGGGACGATGAGTCGTCTTCTGTCCCTAGTGTCACCTGCTGTCCCTCGCCAAGGAAAGCTCCCCTGGGCTGCCAGGGCACAGCAGAGACCAGCACGGGGTCACACAGGGGCCTGAGGGTTGCCCTGGGAGGCCTTTGGGTGAAGCAGGGCCCTTCAAGGGGTGCTGGGGTCCAAGGGAGATCACCACAGCCGTGTCCAGTTGGCCTTTTAGCCCTCCCCAGTTAGAGACCACAGAACCCACCCAGGGAGGCTCAGTCACTCCCACAGTAAAAACATCCTCCCAAGTCACTCTGGGTCTGGGTTTGTGCCCTGCGCCTCTTGTGCTGCCTCTGCCAGGGTTGAAACCACACCCGGGTGGGACATTCTGCAGCCAAACCTGCTCCAGGCCGGGCACCTCTCGCATCCACAGCCCCTCCTGCTCCAAACTGAGCAGCTCTGGCTTCCTCAGCCCCTCCTGCTCCAGTCACAGCAGCTCTGGCTTCCACAGCCCCTCCCAAAGGCTCCTGGCCGTGGGGTGTCCCCAGTGCTCATTCCTCAGCTGCTTCACAGGTATTTCATCCCTCCTGTTCTGGTGACCCAGGGCTTGGACCCAGTGTTCAAAAGGTGGAATGCCAGTGCTGAGAGGAGAGCAAGGAGCACACAACCCCACTGCCACCTGCCTCTGAGTACCACCCAGGATAATGATGGCCACCTTTGAACCCTGCTGCTCGTGGTCACCTCAGTGGGGTCCACAGCCACAGGATCCTTCAGAGTCAGAGGGATGAGACCCCAGAGGGATGAGCCCGAGGGTTATCAACCCCAAGATGTGCTGGGTCTCAAGGGTAAAGCATCACAGGTCTGATGAGCCCAGGGTTCATCGCTCCAAGGATGATGGCACCAAGGAATAATGGTAAAAACCACTGGGGGGTAAAACCCCAATGGTAAAAATCAGCCGGGGTGGTGGAACCCAGGGTTAACCCCCCAAAAGTGATGGGCCCCAAGGTTAACCACCCTAAGGGTGACAGATTTGTGCTGAGAACAGGGTTGATAACACAGGAATGCTTTAGTTAAAAGCCCCTCATTCTTAGGGTTGGGACCTAAATGTCAATGACCAGAAAAACCACTCAACATTTAGATCCCAACCCAAGGTCCAAAGCATTATTCTTCAGATTAAACCCCTAGTTTTTCAAGTGCAAACCCTTCTTTATATAATGCAATCTTCAAAAGTAGGGAAAACATCATCACTTTTAAATCACCGAAGTCTACACCTGGGAGACCAAGTAGTCAACTTAAGGTCAAAACCGACATTTTCATGCTACAAAACCACATTTATATATTCCAATGTTTACGCTTTTAAAATTCAAAAATTCATTTAGAGGGCCCAGAGTGTCATTTTGAAGGCCCCAAGTGCGATCTGGAAGGTTCAAAACCTCATTTGCAGAGTCCCAAGGCTCATTTTTGGCTGCAAACAATCCTTTTAGGTTCCAAAGCCTCCCTCTCAGGGGGGAAAGGATTCAGTCTGCAATTTGGTGGGCTCAAAGCCACGTTTCAAGCCTCCTTAGACCCATTTCCTCATGCACTTATGAGTAAAGCAGGTCCCAGGCTGCTCTGGTCAGGGAGAGTGCTTCTGCCCCGACTCCAGAAAAGCTTTTTTGGGAGGGGAAAAGGAAGGAGAGGACTTGGCATCTCCTGTCCCAGAGCTCACAGTGCCACCAAGGGCCCCAGAGTGCCACCACGGGTCCTCGCAATGCCCTCAGTGTCACCCACTGCACAGACAGACCCACGGAGCCTTGGGACTATCCCTTTCAATCATTTCAGGGCGAAATTTTGTAATTTCGGGGTGGATCCCCCCCAAATACTGGAGTGCTCGAGTGGCGTCCTAAGGCCTTCAGAGGCCTTCCCCCAGTCTCCCACTGGTTAATAAAAACAGGCTAGAGGTTCAGTTGCTCCGCAACTTGTCGGTGCCCTCCTCTACCGCCTCCGGTTTTGTCCAGCCCAGACCTTTTATCTCAGGCACAGAAAGCCGCCCTGTTCGGTCTCCCCCAGGCCCAGAAATCCGCCACGTTCCGTGTCTCCCAGGCCCAGAAAGCCGCCCTGTTCCGTCTCCCCCAGGCCCACAAAGCCGCCCTGTCCCGTGTCCCCCGTTGCGCTGCCCGCGGACCGGGCAGGACGCGGCCACGATCAATGGCGGGCGGGCAGCACCGGAAGGTGCCACACGCAGGCGTGGCCCCTCCCCTTCCCCAGGAATGAGTGACAGCCGAACCAACCAATGGCGACGCGGCGCTGAGAGGCAGGCCTCGCCCGTCAGCCAATGGCAGCAGGGGGCGCGCGGAGCAGCTAACGGCACAGCGGTGATTGACGGCGCCGACAGCCAATGAGCGGCGGAGCGGGGCGCGGCCAGCCAATGGGGCGGGGCGGGGCGCGCAG
>VZTJ01001132.1:192113-227991 GCA_013397795.1 Orthonyx spaldingii | reverse complement strand
TCCCATCCACTCTCTCCTATCCCCTCTCTCCATTCCCATCCCCTCTCTCTGCCTCCCCTCTCTCTCCATCCCCTCTCTCTCCATCCCCTCTCCATTCCCATTCCCTCTCTGTCCATTCCCGTGGGTCTCTCTCACCTCCTGCCCCGAGCGCTGCCGGTCACGTGGCGGACCGATCACGTGATGTACCGGTCACGTGACTCGATGCCCACGTGACCCGCCCGGCAGTGCGGTGCCCATCATGGCGGGCCGGGCCCGCTGCCAGGCTGTGTCCATTGAAGGGCCGGGGATGGCATCCCCGGGAACTGCCCTTGAACACACGGGAGCGCACCGGAGCCGGCAGCTGCCTGAGGCCGCTTCAGTGCACAAGCTCTGCACCCCCCTGCGCGGGCAATCAAGCAGGGCAGCGGGGACTTGTAGCCTGAGAAGAGCACAGGGACAGGGTGAGGAGAACCGAGATGCCGATGGAGCTCCTGGCAGTGAGGAGGGGAACGGCTTCGCTCAGGGCAAGCGCTGTGTGAGCGATCTGGTGGCCTTCTGTGACAGGGAAGACTGACCTGGACTGCTGTAAATCCTTTGGCGTGGTCCCACTTGGCATCCCCATCTCCAGATTGGGGAGCTTGGGGAGGGCCTGTAGGAACCCACAGGGGCTGGGGAAGGGGCCGTGATGGCTCTAGTGCACCGAGGCTGCCGTGATCTGGGGGTTATGAGGCTCTGGGGGAAGGTGTAGAGGCCCCTCATGTCTATAAGGCACAGGGGGTGTGGCTGTTCCCAAGCAGATGTCACTGCTGAGGGAAAGGTGAGGCTTTGGTGGCACCAGGGGGACACAAAGGGTGGGACACTGAGTGGCCTGTACAGGTGCCCTGGCAGCTGCCGTGGTGCCAAACCTCTGCTCTCCCTCTCCTGGTTCCAGGGTCAGCTCCACTCGTGTGGGGAGCAGTGAGTGTTGGGACTCCAGAGCGAGGTGGGGGCCCAGTGCCTGGGCCAGAATTTGGACCAGAGTCAGGACCAAGGTGGTGACCAGGACTGGGACCAGAACAAGGAGTGTCACCACAACCTGGACTGGGATTGCTCTGGGACCATCTGTGGACAGGGACTGGGGCCAAGGCCAGGATCAGGACCACAGCCAGGACTGGGCCCAGCATCACGTCCACAGTTAGGACCAGAACTAGGGCTGGGACCAGGTCCATGTTCAGGACCAGGACCACGGTGGTGAACATGTGCAGTGCCAGGACTAGGACTGGGACAACAGCTGGGACCAGGAGCAGAGCCAGGACAGGATCACAGCTGGCACTGGGACAAGGACCAGGGTGGGCACCACAATCAGGACCATGTGCAGGACCAGGACCAACGTGGTGAACACATCCAGACCCTGGACTGGGACTGGGAACAAGACCAGAATTAGACCCAGGAGGGGGTGACATCCAGACCAAGAACGGTTGTGGACCAGCCCCACTTGGAGAGGGTTTCTGTGCTGGAAGGGCATGGCACTGGTGATGTGCCACTTCTCAGGGTTGTGCATCAGCTCAGCCTGGTGCAGGCACGTGTTGATGTGCAGGACCACATCCCCCAGCTGCTGCTGCACGGGCTGGTGTGGCACCTGCACCCAGGGGCCCCTCTCTGGCACCCAGCCCTGGGCTCCCAGGCACCCCAAATCCCACCCCAAATCCCACAGCAGCCTCACCTCCTGCAGCACTCCGAGCCCCTAACTAACAGCACCCTGCATCCCCCACCCCAGCACCCTTAGCCCGCCCCACAAAGAAAACATCAAAGAACATCCAGGCCGTGCTTTGTACAGCACTTTTGAACAGTGTGAAATGTCAGTAATGTAGGTTTTTGCAGGGGCATGCTGATGCTCTCAAGCAGCCACCTGGGTTGAGCACTACAAGGGAATAAGCCCTAGATCTCCATCAAGTCTCAGATTTGGACACACACTGTTCAGCTCTGGAGCTCAGGATCTAGAGACTTTCAGAGCCAGCTGAGGGAGGGAGAAAGGCTCACTTCTGCTCAAGTTTCTCTGTAGATAATTTACCCTTCTTGTGGGAACTGCCCTCTAGAACAATTTTTAAATATCCCTGTTCCACTGGTGTTCCCAACGGTGCTCTGAAGGTGGCAGTGCACAATACATTTCTCTGGTATTTCACCAGGCTCAGATTTCTGTGCTTTGGAGGATTTGGGTGTTTTGGTTATTGCACTCACTGTATACCTGTATTTTCCCAGATGACTCTGGCAGTTTTCCTTTCCAGTTTTTCATTATATTAATAAACATAATAGCATTTTGTCTTTAGAGTCTTACACACTGTGGGCTGTGTAATTCTTTCAATGGACTTTTTCCTTGTCCTGCTTTTTTACATTACTTGTACCTTTATTCTGGTTCATTTGGAAACAAAGCACTTGGAACTCATGTAAGCCCTCTATCTCTAGTGTGTGCTTATTTTAATGTTTCAGCTTTCCAGGGAAAATGTTTCCAGAACCCTGAATGAATTAAACAAACAACACATCATGTTCCATAAAAGGAACAAACCGGCTCAGCTGCTGATAGGGAACTGCATATTTGTTTATTAAAATCTCATGCTTTAAAAGTAAGAGAAGATAACTGGGGCTTTAGGAATGATGGAAAATTGGATTTCCTCTCTGTTGCTGCAGGTGGCTTGGCATGACTTAATGTTTTTGCATTCACTTGCAGAAACTGATGTACATTACAGGACACTGTGATCATTTTGCATTGAAAACCAATTTGTATTTATTTGTATCTGTCATTCATGTCTTTTTTTAGCTAGAAATGTATGCAGTGTTGCAAACATTGACACATTATAGAATTCTGTGGTTTGGAAATCTTAAACCCTGGAGTCTTTGGCAGGCAGCTTCAACTTTTCAGAAGCAAGAGTACACATCTTGATTCTTGAAGTCATTAGGTTCTAGAACAAGTTAGGTTTACCAAGTATGTCTGAAAGCCCCATCCTACACCCACTTAAATCATCTTCTATCCATTCCCACTCATGGAAAGTGACCATTGTCCTGGTGCCTGCAGAACTAACCACGAAGGCCTTGTTCTTTGTTGGAAGTCTCCAACATCTATGACTCTATCATTTGTAGAATTGCATTCTCACATTGGAGATGAAAATCAGAGTTTAGATGACCAGTTACACAGCACAAACAGAAGTATGAATCTGGTTGTCAGAACTTGCAGTTTTAAGACAGTAATACATTTTTTTAAAAAAAGCAAAACAGATGGTGAACCATTCTTCTCCATAGAACTCCAACAGGACCATTCTTCTCCCTAGAACTCCAACAGTCAATCAATAAGTGTGATTGTCAGGTTTGCAATCACAGCTTCTCAGCCCTGCTGAAACCTCACCCGGAATGTTGCACCCAGGTCTGAGGCTCTCAGCACATGAAGGATGTGGCCCTGCTGGAGAGAGTCCAGAGGAGGCCATGAAGGTGCTCTGAGGGCTGGGGTCAGGCTGGGACAGCTGGGGGTGTTCAGCCCAGAGAAGAGAAGGCTCTGGGGAGACCTCATTGTGACCTTCCAGTTCCTGAAGGGGAGTTATAAAAGAAATAGGGAGAGAAGCTTTTTATCTGGGTAAATAGTGACAGGACAAAGAGGTGCAGAGTTAAACTAAGAGAGGATAGATCTAGATTAGATGTCAGGAACATATTCTTTGCTCAGAGGTTGGTGAGGCACTGTCACAGGTTGCCCAGAGAGGTTGTGACTGCTCCATCTCTCAAAGTGTTCAAGGCTTGGAGCCTTGAACCTGGGTGGGGACTGGACAGGGCTTGGAGCAACCTGCTCAAGAGGAAGGTGTCCCTGCCCATGGCACGGGACTGGAACAAGATGGGAGTTAAGGTTCCTTCTAATTCAAACCATTCTGTGATCCTGTGGTTCTACAAACAGATAATGTCTCTGCAGGAAATGTAAAATAGATGTAAATGTAAAAATGTACAATGTAGATCACCTGTCTTAAGTTGGTATGGTCCTGAAATTGCTGGGAAGGAGACAGATCAGTCTTGCAGACACCAAGAGATGAAGGCAGCCCTGGGAGCACAGCACGCCAGCCTGGTCTGTTTGCCAGCACTCAGCTCTCTGCAGCAGCTCTGGGTGATGCCTGACTCCCCAGCCAGCCTGCTCAGAGACCTTTTCCTGACACATTCATACATCATTCATATTGCTGGGCTGTGATTATTTCAAGTGGCAACGTCTTTATGGTATCTCTTGCTTGGTTCTGAGGTGCGGCAGTTGGAAGACACAGACTGTGCTGGGTGCAAGCAAAGCCAGTTTTATTGCACTAACTACCAGTATTTATAGTTTATTAACTTTTGCACAAAATCTTCCACTTAGTCTTTCTTGTCTTTATTCTTTTAGCAGCATAATCTTTATCCAGTCTTTGCTCACTTCTTATAGTGGTAGAGTGGTGTCTTTGTGGTGTTCTTTTTGTTCCACCTTCACTTCTTGTTCTTGCCTTGAGTTTTATCTCTCTCAAGACTTCTGTTGAACCAGGGCCAGAAGGTCAGTGCTGTTGTTTCCCAACTCTGCTATGCTCTCAGCTTCTGTAGCTGTCTGATTCCCCACGCTGAGGACCTGTTGTTACGGCGTTCACACAAACGTTTTGATGTGTAAAATCACTTTGGAGGCAAATCACAAGAAACTGAGACCTTGTGACCAACTGCAGCCGAATGCAGGGCAGAAGGAGAGGTGGTTCTCTGTACAGTTGGGTTGATACTGTACTGAGAGCTTTTATATGAGTGCCCAGGCTGCTGGGCTGGAGAGGTCAGGCATGCAGGTCACCCTCTGTGTGCTATATTTACTCTGCAGTGCCTCTGTCACCAGGCCATACATAGCCACTCTCATCCAGGGCCAGCAGCCTCAACAAGTCAGTGCTCTGTGCAACTGCTCAAGGATCTTAGTGAGACCTGCAGTACAAAGGTTTACAAAAATGCAATAGAATGCTCTGTCTGTATCTGGAGTCCTCGTAGCCATAGTAAGTGATTGTATTTTCTCTATCTTTTAGAACAGAAAAGATTTCTATCGTGAGTTTTAGCTGCAATTTGGATTAAAAGCTGTTTCTCTGTTTTCTAATAATAGCAATGTAATTAAAAGTTCAGTGTTCCTTTTAGCCTATGTTTTGCCTCAAGGCATAATAGAATGCACCTACATATATGTGTATATATATGTATATACTCTTATGGTCTTGCCAACATCCAGTAATTTTGCATAAAAAGAATCCAGATTTGCCTAAACCATACAAAGATGAGGAAAACAGACAAAGAAACAATATTACCCTGTTTATTAAAAACCAGTATTACACCACTGGTTGGAAAACAACCTTCCCACAACTTCAAGCTGCTGCTTTGGCATGCTGATCACTGGATTTTCTGTATATGAAAACACTGGTTTTTTAGATAAGAATAATTGAAAGTTAATGAATGTGTATTATGACTGCTGTACTCTCATGTGGTCTTTTGTTTCCCACAGACATGGGTATCTTTTCTGTACTTGCTCTGCCATTGCTTCTCTTAGGGATCAGTGGAATTATTTACATTTACCAGTCAGTCAGGTGGCTCTTGTCCAAGTCAGCGGTGCAGAACAAGGTAGTGGTGATCACGGATGCCATCTCTGGACTAGGCAAGGGTGAGTTGTCTCATTTCTTCTCAGTGTCAGAGAACACAAACAGCCAGAGAGCGACCCTCTGGGTGATGGAACATGCACACATTGCCTTGTGTGTGTTCATAACTGGCTGGGTGAAGCAAAAGTTAATAAACACGTTTATAAGTAAATCCTGTGATTTTTACATGTATACTTTTAGGCTCAGCCACAGGAACTGTTGGTAAACTTGTAGGAACTGCAGAGCTTTGTCTCTATTTAATTCAACAGAATGAGAGGTTTCACAAGAACACTGAGTGCTGTTTTTAGCATGTTGCTGCTGTAAGATCTTATTACACAGGCTGTCAGTGCAGGGTATCTGCACACAAACAGGTGTCATCCTATTCTTTGCGTGTTCCTTTTCAGCCCTTAGAGACTTCAACAGTTCCTGCCCCTTGGAAACAGCAATGCTCACCCCTCTGCCTGGGAGTTGGACTTGAGGGTCCCTCCCATCCCAGGATGTTCTGTGACTCTGGGACCCCCTCTGACTCCTCAATCCCCCTGGGTGAGGTGGGATTGAATAACCCCAGAGCCCTGACTGCCTCTTCTGGCTGCTGCAAAAGTTAACTCTGTTCTGGCCAGAACCAGGGCAGTTATATTTTAATTTTTTTTTTTTTTTGAGAGGCATGGTTTAGAGTACTTCCACTGAGATTGGATGTATTGTAGAATTATATGATGTCTGGGTTTCTAAACAAAAATCTCACTTGGAGCAGAAATATCACCGGTGCTGGATTTGTTTGGCTGTGGCTTCAAGCCAAATCTTGGAATCCTCCAAGAATAAAGAAAATTTATTCCACATTTCTCCAGCTGTCTTTCTCCAGCACTGCATGGCCCCTGGGGAATATTTTCCTAACTTCAGTTTCCTTATTACCTTTCTTCCTCTTTTTTCTTTTTTCTTTTCTTTTTTTTTCCCCTGTGACTAGCTGTTACCTGTCTCTTGAGGCTAGAAAGGCAATTTGTGTGTGTGTGGTGCCCCCACACTCCTTTTCATATAAATGAAAAAGGAGGTAACTCAAAGCACTTTTATTATCCTGAATATATCTATGACCTGTATTCCATGGGTGGACACCAGGATGTTATTTGCAGACTTGAATGATTCCAAATAATGCAAAATTAACTGTGCAGTCCACTCATGCATTCATTCAAAGCTTTGAAATACCAGCTGTGTGGCCAGCTGCTGTGTCTGTGGGCTCTAAGGAAACAGCCAAATTCTTTTCCTACATGCCAGAATTTCCGGACTAAAGACAACATTCATCAAAGTTTAAAAAGAGAAACAAATCTATGGTGATTGAAGATGTTTTCAATGGTTTGTGGTTGTTATTGAAACCTAGTTCCTGTTTCTTCTGAGTGCTGTAACTCAGAAAAGTACAGGGAAGTTCTAGAGGAGAACATCGTTGGTTTCCCATTTTCACCTTTATTGCTGTTCACATAAAAGTCTTTTTCTCATTTTTTTTCACAAGAGTGCCTCAACTGTTGTTTATAGGGAAAATACTGCTATAATTGTTCTGGCAAATAATCTTCTGGGCGTTAAATTAAAAATCCTTCTCTGCTAGGGGAAAAAAAAAAGGAGATGGAAGGCATTCATAAAATTACTGTTGTAAATAATGAAAAAGATTGCTTAAATAAAAGCTTCCAGCTGCACAGATTTGCAAAACTACAAGAGTGGACCCATAAAGGTGCTTCAGCCTTGTATTTCATAATTTGGCTTGAGTTGGTCACATACCCCCACAAAGACCTGCACTCATGAGTTGGTTGCAGTCTTGGCTGAGAGAGGATGATGGGGAACATTATCATTGCCAGTTCCTACTGTTATCTGAGTCCCCACTGTCAGAAAAGCACACTCATAGTTCACTTGTGTAAAAAAGGGAGAAGAATTCTCCTCTGAAACCTGTCTTAAATTGGGGTAAACCCCTAGCTTGGAATATGTGTGAAGGAAGAAAATGCAGTGCCAGCCCAGCATTCCCAGAAACCTTTTGATGCTTTTCTCAGGAAGGCTTCGGGGAATGGAGCTGAACAAGCTGGTCCCTGATACCTCTGCTGACAACTGGGGAGGTTCAGTACTCAGGAGATAAAGGTCTTGGGATGGATTACATCAGGAGGGAAGGGTCTGTAGGAGAAAGGGCTCTCTCATGGGTGCTTCACCAGTGGGGCAGTTTAAGTCAGGTTACCTGTATTACTCTTTTTCAGAGTCGTAGGTGAGTTCTGTGTTGCCCAGGGTTTCATGCAGGTAGCACCCAGAGCTGGCTGGTGCTGCTGTTTGCTGGGCTTGGGCAGTTTCTTTACAGTGCAGCAGACATGGAGGTTTAAAAAAGATGCAGTTTGTGTTGTAACCACCTTAGGTGTGTATTTTTATCAGTAGTTTTATTTACAGCAAGTGTGTCTGGGAAGGATATACAGAAAAATTTTTCTAACTCAACCTCAGCATCCATTAATGGGCATAGTGTTATTTTCTTAATTACTTTTTAATTAAATCTCATTACTAAACAGTGGCACTGTGCTGTACCATTAACTCTGCATTATACCATTACATTAAATTTATTTCTCACCTATGTACCATCACAATCCACTGCTTTCTTTTTTTCTCCTACATATATATTATTTCAACATTAATGAATTTTAAGCATGGATTCAACATCCTTAGCAAAACCGGCATCCCATTTCAAGCAAAATAAGCAAAACCAATCTGTCATTATTTGTAATTATTTCTTTTCAATGTATTTTCTCTCCTAGAATGTTCTCGAGTGTTTCACGCAGGAGGAGCAAGGCTTGTGTTGTGTGGCAGGACATGGGAAAAGTTAGAAGCCTTGTATGATGCCCTAATTAGTGTGACAGACCCCAGCACGGTACGTCCTCCCAGCCTGAGATAAACCTTGGCAGGTGCACCATGCACTTCTAGATCCAGTAAAACAATGTACAAGAAACGTGGTTCCCTCTCAGTGGTGACTTTGGTCACCCAAATAATGCAGCAAACACGGTCCAGAGAGACAGAGAAAGAAACGCCTCTGAAGGTCTTTAGAGCACGATGCCAAAATCCTGCTCTCTTGAGCTAATCCTGTAAAGTAGCCAAGTGCTCTTGTATTCTGAGTGAGATATCCTCAGCAGAGGAATTTGCCTGATAATTTGGATGAAAGGGATCCAAATGCTTCATTTAATGACAGGAAATGCCATCAGTTTTTCATATAATTAGTGTGTTCAAGGAGATGGGGTCTAAAGATCAAATTGATTCTGAGTTTCTCCACTATTTGGGGAAAAGTCCCAGGTCGAAGGGATTGGGAGTAGGAGAAGAACACTGTCTTTTCCTTGTGGCCACTGGCTGGGTCACCCTGACAGGGGACATGCAGGACTGCCCCTGCTGCAGCTCTTTAGCAGGTGTCTGTTGAGGCTCCTGGCAAAGCTTCCCTCTGCTGTGGCCAACATCCAGTTGACAGATTCCAGGGCACAGGTGTTCCTGAAGGCACCATAGAAATTTTACAGCCATTGCTCATCAGACCAACAAATATTTGTGATTTTTTTGCAGTGAGCTTCATTCACCTGCGTAAATAACCACAGAAGCAGTGTGTTCATGTTAGGCTGCACAGATTCAACAAGGAAAAATTATTAAGTATGACTAAGGGTTCTGCATTACATTGTCTAAGTCAGAGAAAAACCTTCCAGTTCATTCCCCTGTCCCACAGCTGATAAAATCTGTTTTTGCAGAAATCATGCAAATGTAAACTCCATTTGGGTAACCTATAGCAAAACAACCCATTCCTACCTTCCTACCTTCCATCTGCCCCATGTTTATGTAGTTTATCTATCAGAGCACTGTACCCCAGTCTCTGTTGTCAGCAAAGGCTTGTTCCCAAAAAGACCATGACTGCAACTGGTAGGAATCACCCTTGTGTCTATTTTCTGTCTCCCCTGATCACAAGAGAGACAAAACTCACGAGGAGCTGGTCCAGCTTACCCTTCCCGTGGTGTTCTGCTGCATCTGAAATTCAGTTCTATGAATACCCATTATCACAGAATCACAGAATCACAGAATGGGTTGGATTGAGAGGGATCTGAAACACCACCAAGTGCCACCCCTTCCATGGGCAGGGACACCTTCCACTGTCCCAGGCTGCTCCAAGCCCTGTCCAACCTGGCCTTGGGCACTGCCAGGGATGCAGGGGCAGCCACAGCTTCTCTGGGCACCCTGTGCCAGGGCCTCCCCACCCTCACAGGGAACAATTCCTTCCCAATCTCCCATCTAACCCCGCCCTGTGGCAGTGGGAAGCCATTCCCCCTTTTCCTGTCATTCCAGGCCCTTGCAAAGTCCCTCTCCAGCTTTCTTAGAGCTCCTTTAGGCACTGGAAGGAGCATTCAGGCCCCCCAGAGCCTTCTCCAGGCTGAACAACCACAGCTCTCATTGCTGAACTATCTTCTCTCTAGAGTGACAACATAAAAATCTTATGTGAGAATGATAAAAACACTTCAAATATCAAGGGAAATTCATTTACAAGAGAAGTAAATAGAAATGCAGCTTTTATATAACAGGTGCCATTGCAATGAGGTTTCTGTTTGTCAGACATATGCACCAAAGCTCATACTCCTGGATATCTCTGACATCAGCTGCATTCGAGACGTGGCCAAGGAAATCCTGAACTGCTATGGCTGTGTGGATATTCTGATCAACAATGCAAGTATGAAGGTGAAGGGAGCAGTGCAGAGCATTTCACTGGAACTTGATAAAAAGATAATGGACGCCAACTATTTTGGACCTATAACATTAACCAAAGGTATTTTAATTAGTTTTTATTTGCTGTTATCACCTAAAGCAGATGGGCAATTAAATGGGTTAATACTGCAACCAACTCTGCATGTAGAATTCAGGTGAAATCTAGAAGACACTTAATTTCCAGCTGTTGGATTTTGTGATACTTTTGCTTGCACTATTCAGACAACCTTCACTGAAATTGTGCTATTTACACCTGAGCTGTCTCTCCTTTTCACTAAATACACTCAGCTCTTTTACTTATGTGGCTCTCTCTTGTATTTCTCTTTTTGCAGCCATTCTTCCTAACATGATCTCAAGAAGAACTGGCCAAATTGTTCTAATTAATAGCATCCAAGGGAAAATAGGAATCCCATTTCGTGCAGCTTGTAAGTTATACATAGCAAAACCCTACATTCTAATGGATAAGCTGTGAGTAGTCCATGCCACTCATAATGGGTTATTAAAAGTGCAAATTTGCATCCAAATTCAGTATTATTACAGTATTTGGCTGAAAGTTTTTCAAAGTGGAAGTCATTTAGACATAATTAAAATGGTACCTTTGAAATGTGGCTGCTGCCTAGGGTACTTGAGAATAAGATATAAAATGTGACAGCAAATTTTAAATATATATATACAAATATATATTGTATAGATAAAATTTATATCTAATCTGGTGGTAGGAACCATCATGAAGAATAGTGTGTAAATATAACATATGAGTAGATAAGAGCTGTTGCTTTGTGAAGGAAGCCCCATGCACTTCATATATTTAGGTGTGGCAGTCTAAAAGGAGAGGTAGTAATTGCTTTCTGCTTGGCTTTCTAGAAAATTTTCAAGGTTTTTCATCCAAATCTCCTAAGGAAATGACACTGTTCTGAATTATGATGGAAGATCTTTGCATTAATAAAAGACAAAATTAGTGGACAGGAAATATAGGAGAGATGTAAATAGACATTTTAAACTTGGGACAGATGGAAACAGACATTTTTAACCTGATAGATAGAGTGAATGATGGGCTCTGAATTAAAAAAATCTGCAAGATCTCAGAATTGTGACATATTTTCATGAAAGCAAATTCCAGTGACAAGTTGTAAGGAAAGCAGCAGAGAAAATAAATTAAAACATGTCTTGATGTGTTTGTAAATTAATGCATAAATCTCCACAGTGCCCATATCTCGAACACAGTGCACTGTTCTGGTCTCCCAGCTCAAAAGAAGTACAAGAACTACCAAAAAAGGCTCAAAAAGGAAATTGATGTGACATCTGGAATACTTTCCATCTAGGATACAGAGGATGGTGTCAACAAACAGTCTATGTCTATAAAACCATAAGAAGCAGAAGAGCCAACAGAGAGAGTTTTTACAATGCCCCCACCAATATTTATTTATTTCTTTGGCATGAAATGAAGCTGCCAGAGGAAGGGATGGCAAAATGAGTGCATGGAGAAGCATCTCTGCTTTCCCAGAGCCCACCTGCCATTGTCTGGAAGTGCACAGGTTGATTTTCACTGCAACCTGGGCCAAGTAGAAGGTGATTGAGCACTTTGCAGCTCTGCTGCACTGAGCACACCGTTCTGTTTGGTGGTCAGGTTTCACATACTATCATCTGATTCATGCTGTTCTCAATGAAAAGACACTAAAAGCAGATAAAAAATCCTAGCAGTCAGTTACTGTAAAATTCACTTTAACATTGAAAGTATCTCAGATGGTTTTTGCAGGGCAGAGTCCTAATTAGTTTACAAAGCATGTGGAGCAGTGCATTCCAGCAGTGCAATTGTATTTCACTGCATTTTATGGATGTTACAGACTGCACAAACAGAAGTGTGGGGACTCATCTCAGGGACAATTCCATCCACGAAAGACCTTTTTGAACTGCAGAGATAATAGAATTGTTGCTCCCTACCCCAGGATGTACTATTTCTGGCTGGGCAATGCAGACACACGCTGTCTGATCCTTTACAGATAATTTCTTATTGCTTGTTTTAAATATATCCTATGATAATTTCACTGGGTGAAATAATTCACTGTTCTTTTGCCTTTTGGCTAATCATTCCACGCTCATTTTCCCAAACACTGATGCTTTATTATACACCTGCTTCCATGCAAAAATATATCTGAACATGCACATGTGGGCTTTTTTCTTTTAGATGCTGCTTCCAAGCATGCTGCTGTAGGTTTTTTTGATTGTCTTAGAGCTGAAATGGAAGAATTTGATATTTCTGTCAGCACTGTGAATCCAACCTTCATCTGTTCATACCATCGCCAACCAGCACCAGGCAACTGGGAGGCGTCTATTTGGAAATGTAAGTTTGGCTGGGTGAGGATGAGGCACATGTAGCAGGAGGGAGGCTTTTCCAGGGCAAAGAAAGGAAAAATAATGGAAATGACAGGAAGGATGCACAGGCATGAGGAGCAAAAGAAAAGAGATATTGGAGAGGTAATATCAGCCTGGTGAAAAGAGAAGGAGCATGGAATGAGACAACATTTTGTGAGAAAGTAAATACACCGGGGCATCAGGAGTGGAGGTGGAGGAGAGCACGAAAGGTCCAAAGGGAGAATTCCACGGCACTCAGGTCACTCCTCTTCTTCAGGACTGTGAAGATTTAACCTCAACATTATAAAAAGATCTTGGCCACGTATTGATGAGGAGAAGGGAGTGGGGAAGGGATTGAAAGTGCGTAGGAATTAAACTGATTTGACTGATGCACAAGTTGTGTCTCTTTTTAACGCCATTCCCTCAGAGCATCTGCCTGTCTGTCTGTCTGTCCGTCTGTCTGTAGCTCTCACTCCTCTCTCGTTTCCAGTCTTTTTCAGGAAGGTGTCGTATGGGGTGCACCCCGTGGAGGTGGCGGAGGAAGTCCTGCGCACGGTGAGCCGGAAGAAGCAGGAGGTGCTGATGGCCAATCCCATCCCCAGAGCAGCAGTTTACATTCGAACCTTCTTCCCTGAGCTGTTTTTTGCCATTGTTGCCTCAGGGATTAGGGAAAAGCTGAAGCCAGAAGAGGAAAATTGACTTTGTTCAGTTATTTTCCTTGCTTTTGACCTGGGAAAAAAGGTTTCTGTTTTAAATGTCAGTGATTTCTGCTGCTTGCTGTGGGTAGAATAAAGCCTCTATCATTGACACACACATTCATCTGTGAAGCTTCTACTCTTCTGGTTTTAGGCAATATGACAATATCCCATTGGAACCAAACTGCTCTTACTGCTATACGTCCCATCGCTTATGGAACTTCCAGCACCAGCTCACTTATATATTATATACCTCATTCACTGGTGGGTTCACCAAACATGAAAGGAATTCCCAAGGCAAGGAAATATATGTCATCTTGCAGGGACATTAACCTTTTGCTGTATCTCTAATCCAATTTCTCTGGCTTCAAGAAACCTGACTCAGGGAGGGAGTTCACCACTGGGATGGAGGAGTCAGTTCCTGCAGGACCTGCTGGGGCTGTGTCTCTTTTCTGTTCCAGCACTGGGGTTTTATTGTAGTGTGAGTGACTACACCTGAACTGGGAAGTCAGACAACCACTTTGTTCAACATTTTCTCAGTCCTCAACAGAACTCTAATCCTTCAAACCTTCAATAGGCATTTGCTGTGATCTCAGTTATATTTGTTTTTCTATCTCAGTGACAGCCAAGTCCTCTACATTTGCACAAGAGAAAAATGGAGAATAAACGTAATTTCATCAGCAAAGGATCAGGCACCATAGGACATCACAGCCAAACAGGAATCAACATTGCTAGTGACTGCCCCATCCCTGGAAGTGTTCATGGCCAGGCTAGATGGGGTTTGGAGCAACCTGAGGTAGTGGAAGTTGTCCCTGCCCATGGCAGGGGGTGGAATGAGATCGATGGTCTTTAAGGTTCCCTCCAACACAAACCATTCTGTGATTTCTATGATTTCTATTATTGTCTTTCTTTGTTGTAAAAACAAGTGGATTGCATGTTAAAATAAGCTGAATAATCCTTCTGCTCCATTTTGTACGTTCTGGACATCAGCAGAAATTCTTTATACAATTTCACTTCAAAACAGTGAGCAGCTCAAGGAGCCACAGTGAAAGGCAGTGAGAGTGACAAAGGTGAAATAACACCTGTAACCTGTCAAGAAAGCTTTGAAAAACAAGTATTTTAATCTAGAGTATCGAAGAAAGTTGTATCTTAATGATTTTCAAATTCCTAAAATGTACTGCAGGTAGAACTGAGCTGTTCTCCATTTCTGCTGGAGCAGGACAATGTGCTGAAATTACTGCAAAGGAGATTTACAGGGACAGCATTTTCTGCTAAGAATAGTTAAGCACAAAGGATAAATTTTCAAATGCCTGTCTTCGGAGGCTTTACAGAAGAGATTAATGAAACATCTGTAAAAAAGCAATGTAGCTTTAGTTTATCCTGCCTAGAAGAAAAGAAGGATTAGATGACCTTTTAAATGGGTCACACTTTTCTCTAATTCATTGGGTTTTTCTCATCTTGAAGACAAGGTTTCTCCACTGGTATTTCTGAAGCAGCTTTTTTTTTTCCTCTGGGGAAATCTATTATTTAATCTGAAGTTTTCTGTTTTGTTTGTTGATCCTGGTTTCGCTGTCTCATATGTGGATATATGTTGCATATAAAAATATTACAGTAACAAAAAGAAATATTAAGATGAGTTCAGTGAGATATTTTCTGTGAGTCTTGCTCAATGACATTTTAATCTATATAGATTCCTTAATAAAACGAACTTTTATAAATGAGGACAAAACAAGCCCTGCAGATTGAGTTGTAGAAGTCATAGGAGAAAGATAATCAGCTACAGCTCCTTTAATTAACAGTTTAAGCTTCTCACATGCCCAAATGGAACATAATTTTCTTTCAATGTGAGCTGCAGTTGCACTTGTTCAAATGTATGGGCTCTGTGCTGAAATCAGCTGTTACTTTTATTGTCCAAGAAGGACCCTTGAAGTAAGGAAGAATTTAAAAGTGAGGAGACTCTTGTCTGATTTTAGACACCTGTCCTAGACATGGCCCACTCGAGGCTGACCTCCCAGACCCCCTTCTTAAGAAGTGAAAAGAAACAGGTGTCTGTAGCCTGATTTATCTGATTTATTGTTCAGGATAACAGGAATTGCATCCCAGAGGTGCCTGTTTCTCTTGTAGATCTGTGTACTTGTGCCACAGGTATCTGAAGTTTACTGAGATGCCATATTCATCAAAATTGATTGGATTTAATGAGCCAGAATAAAAATGCCACAGGTGTTCTTCCTCTGCTTTCAAATAGTGGGGTCCCAGGACTTACTGGGAATCAAAAGTTAAAATAAGGGCCAGAATGTGAAATCGTGGCTTACAAATAGAAATAAGAAATCTTGCATTTCATCAGGTGAATTTATTTACCAGATATCCAGCAGAAGATATATGGCTTTTTGAATGGTCAGCTTGAGAAAACCAGACAGTTTGAGATTTAAGAATTGCTCTGGATGGATTCTTATTGCACAATTATTTAAAAAGCCCTTGCCCACATACAGCACTTTATATGCATGTAAAGAAGAAACAATCCTGAGGAAACAGCATATGGCAGAGACTGTCAGTCTGTGTTAGTAAACTGCAGGCTAAGAAAAAAAATTAGGCACTTGCTTAAATTGGATTTTTCAAAGGACTTGTTGGCACCAACCAAGTACGTTCCTGGAAGAGGTGGAAATCCTTCCATGACACCCAGGAACAACATGAGATGGGTAAAAATCTATTGTAAAAAAAGTTGTTACAAGTGACAAAAAGCAGAAAGTCAGATGGAATCAGGAATCATTCCCTGTCGGTGAAGGTGTTAGAAACATACCCATCACAAAGAAATGTGTGAAACAAGTGGAAGGAATCCAGATCTTGTGTTTTGGTCAAAGGATTGAGACTGCTTCTAACAGAGTGGGCACCAAACTCTCTAGCAACTGCTTTGTTCCCCTGCTGAACTGAAGGTGGCAGTTTCAGAGCACATTAAAGGATAAAGACAGACTTTTCTAAAGATTACAGAGGAAATCTCACTGCTATCTGCAGCTACCTGGTAGGATGGTGTAGGGAATATGGAACCAGATTCTTCTCAAATGTGCACAGTAGAAGAAAAAAAAGGTAATGGACACAAACTGGAACACCTGGCACTCTGATTTGATATTAGGAAATACTTTTTCTACAATTGCAGCAGTGAAGCATTGGGACATGTTGCCAATGGGGTCAGGAAATCTCATTTCTCGAATATATTCAATATATACACAAAACCTCCCCTCTCTTACCACTAATGGTTTTCTTCTGACTTAACGATGCTTCTCTGTTATCAGCTCCACCTTATCATAACCTGACCTGCTGTGGATCCTGCTGGCATAACGAGCTCAAACTGTATTTATTGCCTGAACACAAATAGGTAGGGATTTTCCCAAAGCCCAGAGCTGTTCACTGTTCTGTGTAAGACCTCACAAGTGAGTTTCCCAGTGGGCCCATTAACAGGAGAATTCACCCAACAATGAGGAAAAGCTGGTGTCCAACAAAGCAGGCACATGGCTCAGTTCCAAGAGGAAGCTCCATGTAGATCCTCCCAGTGGAACAGCTACATGTTCCTGATCTGTGAAGATTGCAATCATTTCCACTTTCCCATCTTTAATGTGATTATAGATTCCTCATTTATAAATGTATCAAACTTTGATTCTTTCTGACTCTGCTGCCAGAACGATTCCTAGAGAACTCCCTGTGTGAGCTGTGTGCTGTCCACAACCACGTATCTTTCAGATTCCAGTTTGTTTTCTCATTTTAAATAAGTGTTTACATTGAAAGCCTGTTCCCTCTATTAGCCTTCCTTCCACAACAAATCCACATTGCCTGTGGTGAAACTCTTGAACCATAAGCTGCTATCCACAGATTTTCTTGACGAGATTGTACTTTTCATAACAAAAAATTATTCAAGCCACGCACCATATGCCTTATTTGCTGCCCTGCTTTTCATGGGTTTGGGTTTTGGGATGGGATTTTTTACAGTCTTTTTAATAAAGAATTAGGGTGGAATGATGCTCTAAAATTCTAACAAACTCATATACTCTCTATTAACATTAGAGACTGCATAAAAACTAGAGCAGTGATGTGTGGGACTTTATAGTAGGTTAACAAGCCTGTCTAAGCCCGACATTTCGATATTAGCACCATCTGTGTCTATCTGTGAGAAACCCAGTGTTCACAGAAGCAAGGAACCAAAACAACCAAGGGAGAAAACAGCAACAAAGCTGCACCTGGTGTTTTACTGAATGTTTAGAATACTTAGAGAGCTTGCCTTATAGGTACCCAATAATAGTATGTTGTAATTAAATAATAGCCAATGAATCTATCGTAGTAGTTATGTAACCAAGGGACATGTAACCTGAATGATACCCATACAGAAGTGTATAAAACGTGCTGACTCTTACAATAAACAGGCTTCTACCGGGATTGGAACCGGGAGTTCTTGTTTATCGCGGCTGCTTCCGACAGCGACGCCTAGTGGCTTTCAGTCGCAACTACAAGCATCAGTGATGAACCTGTGTCACTGTTGTTATCTGAACTGAGACACCTGAATCTTCTTTCCCAATACCAAGACTTCCTTGAAACATCCACAGAAATATAATTTCTTTATTAAGAAAAATAAATAATACTACACACTGCTACGTTTTATCCGCTAACACCATCTCATTTGGATCTAGTATCATCATTTACAGGATGCCTTGAGACAAGGTTCAGCTTTACAGGACTGAAATAGTGGCCAGGTGACGCAAGCTTCTTATTGCATGTGCGGGGTCATCTGTGGTGTTTTGAAAAGAGTTCACATACACATTGCAAACTTTCTCTGGAGCTGTGTGCTCAGGAAACTTGTATTGAATCTTAAAGCTCCTTTCCAGCTTTTTTCTTTTGTGCTTGAATTCCAAAATAGTTTTTGTGTATTTGTTAATGGTGGTGACAGCTGCAGCCATGCAACAAGCGAAGGAAGTCCACGCGAGGCTATAAACAAACAAAAAATAAAAATTATCAGAAATAAGCAGGACATTTTCGTATTCAAGTCCTTCAATTTTATTTTTAAAAGCACTGCATACATGTGATTGTATTGGTGTGTGTTAGAGAAAGATGAACAGGCTGAGTGAGGAGGAAATACTCTTGGTTAGTGACCATTTACAGACCTGACTTGCAGAGTTGACCTCTACATATTTGTTGTAATATTTACATTTAACATAACTATTTAATGAAACCCTACCTCCAATTTCTTTATTTACTCTGCTTAGAGCTTAATAGCAGAAAAGGGTTTTATAAAAAAAAAAAAGAGGATGCATATTAAAAGGTGCAGTTATTAAGAGTATAAATCTCACAGGCGACACTGAGAAAAATGTGAGTTACCCAAAAGTGTGAAAATGAACAGAGAAGCATTAAATAGCAATTAAATAGCTGGCTAAAGCAGGTTCAGAGCATTGAAATGCATTCCTGAGAAAATGCATGTCATAAGTAAACTGGGAGAAAAGGACATCAACTCTGAAATGTTAAAAGTAAACCCCTGATGAGACAGAACTAAAAAAAATTATACTGAAGTACAATTTGTTTAAAATTAAAAGCAGCATGTAAAATACGGCCACGTGAGCATGAATTGGAGTTCACAGTACAGGAACTTGCTCATCAGTAGCTTTCTTAACAAGGCAAGCTCACAATTCTCAAGTGAAACGTGTTTTGGTGGAGAAATCACTTTAAGAGACTCCTGTTTATCTCACCTCTCCCTCAGAGCAGTTTGTAACCACATCCTTGATGATGTGATTCAACAAACTCATTTACATTTTAAAGTAAATACTTCCCCACTTTCCTCTCCCCCAGTATTTTTGACCAGGATTGATCTCTAGAGTGATCAGAAATCAGACGTGTTGACAGAATTTGGGGATGGTGGACTATGACATGGAGATGTGAAAGGCTCCCAAGAGCAAGAAGGGGAAAAGCTTGAGCAGTCTTTGCTCCTCACACCACTCAAACTACACCCTGAGTAAGCCCCAGATGGGGGGAGCTGCAGAAGGACTCTTGTAAAAGGCAAACAGCATCAGCATCCTTTCCTCTCTGACCATCAGAGGAGGTTTCCATATGCAGCTGATGGGAGAGCAGCTAAGGGAGGCTGGAGATGGAGGTTCATACAACAGGAAGGGAGGTGCAAAGGTAGGATATCAGAAGAGAGACAACATTATATGAAAGGGGCCAAAAAGGAAGAAACCAAGGGAGGCTGCTGGGAGGGAGCTGTGAGGACTCTGTATGTATGGCTTGCTTTAATTTTAGATTACTCTTTCTGAATAGATTCACCAGCTCTCCTGAGATAGGTACAGGGCCAAAATAATCTGGATGCTATCTAAAGCTATTTGCAGAAGTTTGAACCATCTTGTCTGTACTGGGCACTGGTGAGGCCACACCCCAAGTGCCATGTCCAGTTCTGGGCCCCCAATATAGGGAGGACACTGAGGGGCTGGAGAGTGTCCAGAGAAGGGCAACAAGGCTGGTGAGGGGTCTGGAACACAAATCCTGTGAGGAGCAGCTGAGGGAGCTGGGGTTGTTTAGCCTAGAGAAAAGGAGGCTCAGGGGAGACCTCATCACTCCCTCCAGCTCCCTGACAGGAGGGTGCAGCCAGGTGGGGTCGGTCTCTTCTCCCAGGTGACCACTGGCAGAAGGAGAGGACACAGTCCTAAGCTGCACCAGGGGAAGTTTAGGCTAGATATTAGAAAAAAATTCTTCACAGAGAGAGTGGTTTGGCATTGGAATGGCTGCCCAAGGAGGCACAGTCCCTGAACGTGTTTAACAAAAGCCTGGATGTGGCACTCAGTGCCATGGTTTGGTTGATAAGGTGGTGTTAGGTCACAGGTTGGACTTGATCTCAAAGCCCTTTTCCAACCTGCTTTATTCTGTAATTCTGTGAAATGTTCCAGATGCAATAATCTGAAGCATATATGTGATAGGAAAATGTCAACCTAAGTGACTGAAGCTGGAAGAGTTTTAAACAACAATTGTGTTGGGACATGAGGATGCTAAACCTGGGTCTGATGTGTCTGGAGAAGAACCTGTGCCTCATGAAGGGCAGTTGGACCTCTCTGTACTGCCTGAGGGAGGGCAAATACAAAACTTGGAAGCTCCTACACTCTGGGCAATAATCCAAGACAAATGAATTTCAAGAACGACACCTGTTACTGAACTGCATCCTCAGAAGTGAAATAAGGTAAAGCCATTGCTTATAAATCAGGGATACATTCCTTGAACATACGGTGAAGTGACTGAAATGCAGTGGAAGAACCAAATAGAAACCAGTTAATACCAATAGGACCAGCCGTAATCCCAAGTGTGCGGTCTCCAGTCTTCAGGGCCAAGATTTACAGTCATTTGAAATACGGTTGTGTACATCATGTGAGCAACCATGCCCAAAAGACCTAAAAAATACAATATTATAACAGCATTAGAAAATGGAAATTGAGGGCATTCTTCTTTGCAGTTATCCCTTGAACTCCTGAAGAATATTTGATGAAGTATCTGAATTCTACAGAGTGCTCAAAAATATTGGACATTATCATTTAAGTGTATTTAATGTGCATTTGCCACTCATACGCTCCCTTAACACACACCCTGTATGCCAGAGGAATCTGAGGGAGCAGTGGGACACACAGCCCATGGACTTTGAAAGGCAGCACGTTGGTTTTCAGAGGATGAGGACTGGTTGGTTCTCATCCTCTGGAAAATTCTTGGTAGTATAACCCCAAGTTATTACAGAAAAAGACTGCTCAGTGGCATCGCACAGGACACATTTCCCACAGTTTCCTGTCACTGAGTGGAAAGTTTTTCAAAGCCATGCAGGTGTGTGCTCTTCCCCACTGCTGTGAGTGCAGCCAGATTTATCAGTTGTGAAGGTGAATGGAAAAGTGGACAAACATGAAAAAATCTAGATTGTGAACGAGGCTGATATTGAATAATTTAATTTGCATTAATCAGATAGAAGCAAGAGTATGTTTGTACAAGAAATTGCATCTTCGTTGCAGATTAGGGCAACTAGATTTGGTTTATACCTACAAATGACTCGTACATAAAATTAACAGCTAAGACAAATGTTCTTCCATTTTTTAGTATTTCGAGAAGTTTTACTCTTGGAAGTAAACAGAATATCCAGGATAAACTTGCTGCTTCCTGTCTAAGTCTTCTTAATACTGTTCAGGCCCAAAACAAAAAGAATATTAATAAAAGTGAATATTCATGATTATTGGGAGAGGGAAAAGCTGCTAATAGTTGGCAAAACTGCTTAAGGGGTTGAATAAATCTCACAACTCTTTCTTTGAAAATAGACATGACAGGGGATCACGTGCTTTGGTCAGATACAGGAGAAATGGGGCCTTTTTTGAGCAATTAACAGAACTGGTGATAGCAGAGATTTTTAACTGCTTAGACATCTTTCAGGAAAGTAGTTAAGAAGAAAGGAGATAATCCAGCAGGTTGGGAGATCACAGGCAGCAGAGGTTGGGGACTGCACTACAGGGAGCTGAAAGAGTCATCTTCACATGTGTAAAAGCTAACTGCAAAGAGAAAGGAATTATCTGCTCTAGTTCTTCCCCAATATCATGATCAGATATTTAATGAACTTCATTTATTTGCCCCCAAAAAAGAGATTGGTGAATGAACTAAATAGGTGATTATGTTTAAGAGGAAAAAGTATAATAAAAGGAATCTTTAATTCATAAGAAAAGGCATAAATGCACAAACATTAAACCCAGAAACATTAGGACCAGGATCCAAGCCAAAAATTTAGACTGAGAAATACAATCTTGAGATTAATTTTTTGCCATCTGCCAGCTGACTTGCAATTAAACTTCATTCTCAAAGATATGCTATCACCAAGCATAAATCACTTCGAACTCTGAACAGTCCTGAACATATGAAGCACAGTGGTGTGTGTTCCACAAGAAATTACAGTAAATAAACAGCATGAATGCTTCTGGATCTCAAATTAATAACTCTAGGGAACCTTGTTCATATTAACTGTAATTGCCTTGTGGCAACATTCCTCAGTAAGAATTCTGTAACACAAACTGAATCTTTCAGGCTATAAGGTGCCTTCAGAAATCTCTGGTCCAATCTCCTCCTGCTCAACAGACTGTACAGAGACAATTCAGACCAGATTCCTCAGACTGGACTAGGGACACTTCTTCCAAACTGAATTTGCCTAAAATTCTAAGATTAAATAGCACTAGATTATGAAGCAATGTGCAGAAAATGAAAGAAAGTTTTAAAGACAATTCTCTACCAGCAATTATCCAAGTACATTCTATTCCCTCTTAAAAGTTCTGTTTGAGTTTGGCTAATGCTAATTTTATACTTAGGATGTTGGAAATAAAAAATCAAGTTACTTGTTTTAATCTTTGACAACCAACCTGACAACAAAATGAAAAATGATAAAATTAAAATTATTAAGTTAAAAATAGCAAAAGCTATAAATATAAAATTTAAAATAGATGGCATTAAAAAATAATTAATTGAAAAACATATTTTCCCATAAAATTTTGCTTCCTTTTGTATTGTTAGCATCTCCATAGGTGTCGTAACAATTTTGAGACTTGGACACTGTTATTAATTTTCAGGTGGAAGACTATTCTGGGTGTGATTGGTGGAGATACTGAGCTGTACCTGCTAACACGGTGACCACTGCAGAGAAGGCGTTGATCTTTAGCCCATCAATGACAGAGCTGAAGTAGCAGATTTCTACTGACATCAGAATGTTTCCAATCAGAAGCAAAACGACGTAGAGAAGCTCTGCTACAATAGACAGCCACAAAACCCCTGCAAACCAAATCAATAGCACTGATATTATATTCTTTCTTCATTTATATCATTCATACAGTATTGAACAGGAGCACAAAGGCTGTGAGGATGCTGTGGTAATGATAACATCTCTGGAAGACTTCAGTGTCAGTGGGCATCCAAAATTATATATATGTCACTGTTGAACCGATAGCGGAGTGAAGGGACACACGAATCTTGAGAGAATGCTGAGCGAATTTATTTAATTAATAACAGATTTATATGCACGTGAGAGGACTATTCGGATTGGCTGAGAGTCCTCCACCCCCCTGGGATTGATTGGGCAGGGCTCTGATTGCCTGTTTCCAAAAGCCACTCTCAGTAACACGGAACTTATCTTATATTTAGTAAACTTCAGTAGAAGAAGAAAAAATTCCCGTGGGAAAGAGTCTGTGCTGTCACATATATATATATTTTTAAATATATATATATTTATAATTTATATAACTCCTGGCCATTTATTGGAGGAGCAGTTGCATGTTCCTGCTGTACACTTAAACACTTACAGAGCAAGGTGGGACAGTGTGTGTTCATACTCAGTAGCTAGCCTAAAATCACCATGAACCAAAGTTAATATAAAAAGAAGAACCAAAGTTAATATAAGAAGAAGAATCAAAGTTAATATAAGAAGAAGAACTGCCCATTTATCAAGCTGCAGATGTCATGGTTCTGAGCGCAGAGAGGAGCAGACTGGGGAGCAGACCAGTAACAGACCCAGTAACAAACTGGAGGCCATGCACACACCTACCCTGCCTGTGAGTCTACTCATTAAATAAAATCTCCCCCACAGGCTTAACTTTCAACCAAACAGGATCTTGATTTTTTTGAACAGAGAAGTCTCTGTGAGCTCAGGCAGTCTCCAGGTTTCACTGAGATTCATTTCTCTCGTTATCTGCTAATTCCTCTCTTTCTGGATATCTGGTAATTACATCTTATGCAAGAAGTTAATCCTCCCATTAAGGTCTCTCAGCCTGCTGTTTGACCTTTAGTGTGCTAACGTCCCACAGCCAGGAGCAGGAGGCCTTCTTGTGTCCAAATTCACTGTAGCAAGATCTGGCAAACAACCTTCCCCAAACCTTTTAAGAAATAAATGTGTCCTGAGACACCTGGCTGTAGATTCAAACAGTGATTTCACATGAAGACATACACAAACAATCATAACTTAAAAATTAAAACACTGCTGAGACGTGTCCTTGATTATTGACACCACCTAGGACAGGAGACAACGTTTGTGTGGTGTGGCTTTGACAATGTCCGTGGGACTTCTCTGATTCATGGGCCATTTAGACATTAAATTCTTGGGCCAGGCTCTGTGTGGGAGTTCTTGGACGTAGTTTGTTTCTCCAGAAAATTTGTCTCGGTAAAAAATTGTGATTTTCCTTAGGAACTCCAGATGTTGCATTGCCCAACAGTTTTGGCTGCTCCAGCAGAGTTTGCATCTTAACATTCTTGGTCAGTGAGCCATTATAACACGTGCCATGAACAAGGGTGACCACCCCTGTGTGTGAGACCCAGGGGGGGTAAATTCGGGAAGGATGAGCCTGTTGCGTCCTGAGTTGGGATCACACAGCAACCACATGTGCAGGACTCAAACCCATTCTGCTGTGCAGGGCAGGAGCCCATTTCCACACAGGATTTCACTACCCAGGGAGAGCTTTTTGGGTTTTAGGTACCTTGATGCTTCTTGGCTGCCTCGATCTGGGCTGCCAGTGCCTGTGGCATTTGCTGCTGCTGATCAGAGTCAGTTTCAGCACTGCCCACCAGTGGTTTTCCTTGTGAGGAACTCTCAAGGCAGGGCTCAGAACAAACCCCTCATTCCTGATGTGACTACACCCACATCTCATTTATATTTTTTCTCATGCTACAAAACCCTATTATGCTGTTAAAGCACCGTGACAAGCTGCAACAGGTAGAAGGAAGGGCAGCCTTCAGAAACTGAGTATTTCTCCTTCTCCAAGGGTTTGAAATCACATATCCAGAAAAATACTCCAGTCCCAGTGTGCTGGAAAGAAAGTGTTTGGGTTTTTCTCTGGATCAGCCAGTAAAGTGATTGGTCTAATCAGATCAGTGACGGACTGATGTTTTTATACTGGGGATCAGGCAAGAGGAGGGCACTTAGTGTCTGCAGGAATGTTTCATGAGCATATGAGTCCTTCTTTGAAAGAAGAGAGTGGAAATGTCTCCTCCCAGCTCTGTGCAAGGCACAGGGAGGGGATGCAAGCTGCCCTCGAGACTGGTTTCTCCACAGCACATCTCCCTCAACCCCCTCAACGTACAAAACCTCCCGGGTTAATGTTCACACACTGCCTGTCCCGCTGCCTTCTCAGCTGGGTGGTGCAGACCACAGAATTCCTTCTGCAAATATGGAGCTATGAGGATAGAGAGGGCAAAAACATACAAATTTTGACTTCCAGTGCCCACATTCAAAGCAATTTCAAATGCCATTCATATTCAAGTGGTGTGTCTTCAGAAAGACATAGATTGATAAGTCGTATGAACTTCATTTTGAAGTTGGAAAACTAAAAAATGGACAAAAAAACTGTTTGGGATTAAAGCAAGCATTTTTGAAATTGATTAATTAAATTTAATGCAGAATACCTATATTGGTTAGTGTGATCAGGAAAGTTTTGACTACAGAAATAAAATATGCATATCTACCTCGATCAGAAGCTGGAGTCAGACTGATAAAGCTTCTACATTTCTCACCTAAAAAGAAAATTAAATCAAATTCAGGATTATTTTGTATTCTGTAATGATCTAAAGAAATAGATTAATAGAAAGAAGAAAATGCGAAATCCATCTTATAAGCAGAAAGTGGGATGAAGAGGAGAAGCTAATTTTGATGTACACAGAGTCCCTGGTACATCAACCTTCTCCTGGGGCTTAGCTAGAGAGTCCTTACAGACTTTTCCAAGGTACAACCAGAGCCTGGAAGATGTAGAGAAAGGCTGTGAATTGACTTCCAAAAGGTGGTAGCTGTGGAAGCTGGAATAGGAAAATTCCCGTGCAAAGCTGGCAGCCTGGCTGCAATCCTCCTGTCAGGGCAGAGCTGCTCTCCTTACAGCAACAAGGCTGCTGCTCACACAAATTCCCTCTAAGCTTCATTCCAATTTCTTTCTGTAAGCTTTGATTTTCCAACCCTTATGACCTCCTGACCCCCACACAGATGCTGTGAACAAAGCTCTCGGAATTAATTCTGCTCTGATCTGAAAATGCTGTGTGGTTTTTTCCAGCTCCCAACTGCACCAGGTTGGAAAACATGAGCTTCTATAGCAGATGCTCAAATTACACAACCCTGGCATCCAAAGCATGGATAAAAGGTATCTTTTGGACATTTAGTTTGCTCTGATCTTTGACATTTACTCCTTAAAACTGCATCACTTACAAGACTTTCTGGTAGAACTGGACCTTCAGGAGAGGTGGCTGTGAAAATATTCTCATTTTATAGCATAGGTAACAGCTGCTTTGATTTCTGTGAAGTTCTGTTCCAGTTGTCATTTTAAAAGTGATCAGGACAATAAAGGGAAAAACTCAGTGTTGATCTGGTTTTACAATAAATGCTTGAATTCCTGAACCAGCAACTCCCTTATAGAAAAATCCAAAATTTACTAGAAAGTTTCTGTAGTGGCAAGCTGACTTCATTCTACTCATATTTCCATATGCAGAGTGAGACCCAATTAAATGCCACCACTTAGGACTGGTAGGGCTCCATATCATGCTTTAGCAGGGTGAAATTAATCTTCTGCTTTGATTCATGAAAGGTGAGATCGCAGTAAGAAAGTAGAAATACTTGTACTCAAGAGGAGATCCAGGAACTGATTTAGATCCCACAGATTTATTAGTGCAAATAAAAATAAAATAAAAAAAAAGACAGTTTGTGCTTTTTGTGTTGCCATAGGGGATCAGAAGCAATCATTTAAAGCAAGTATGTTCATTTTTGACTAATGGAATAAAAATACTGGAGAAATGAGACACTTTCCTGTCAAAGTAATTTAACTTGTTGTTATGTTTAGAAGAATAAAAACCAAATAATCTTCATCTGTGCCACAACCTGTCACCTGAATCAAAACCACAACCTGTCACGCTGATGTTCTTCTCAGAATTTATTAGGAATTTTTTAGGAATGGACTGGATAGTACCCTCTAAGGTCCCCTTTGCCAGAGAAGAGCAACTTCGTAAGGATAAAACATGATAAAACACACAGGTGATAGTGAAGCAGAGGGGAAGGGGACACCAAATAAGCAGGACGAACTGTGATTACTTTCTTAATTAAATGTACATGGCTTTACTCACCTTCTTCATTTATCATTTCTTCACAGGAATACCAAATCCCAGCATGGAACTTTGTCTCCACGAACTTGTCATCTCCCGTCTCCCAGATGTACTGCACAGCCTGGCTGTTGTTGCCGTCGGGGCTGTTGAAGCGGATGCACAGATCCCCTTTGCTGTCTCCTTTACAGAAGGGTTTGGCAACTTTTCTCGTCCCTTCACACCAGTAGCTGCTACTGAACGCTGTGATGGAGAAGACTAAAGAGAGAAAACTGAGGGAAAATGCTGCTGAGGCTCTGTGCCGCCTGTCTGCCTCCGGGACTGAGGCTGGCATCCTCTAGAACTGCACCAGCAATTGTTCCAGAAGCTACTTTTTCCAAATTTATGCATCTATCTGCCTGATGAAACACCTGCCTGTGTTTACCATCCCATTCCTCAGCCCTCTCAGAAAATCGTGCTAGCTTAGGAGTTTAAGACAGGGAGCAGAGATCTGGGCATGACCAGAAATCATGTGGCAGGGGAGATTAAGAATAAAGGACAGTGTTGCTTGGTAGCAATGTATTGTGAAGGAAATACGAGGAAGTGTGACAATAAATTATAATTTGCTCCATGAATCATACACAGAACACAGAAACATTGGAAGCACCCCAGTATGCAATCACTAAAGTTTTATTTATACAAACAAAATATGCCCATTTACTTTGGTCAGAGGTGGAGTCAGACTGATGGGTTCTCTCTGTTTCTTAGCTGAGGAATAACTAAAATCTCACAGTTCCAAAAGCTCCTGTAACACTGAACACTGTTTAAATTGACTACAGCTGTGACTCTTATTATAAAGAAACTCGTAAGGAGCTAAAAGTGGTTGGTCAACGACGGCGTTTCACAGCATGCAGCACTGCCCAAGACCACTAGAAAGGTGACTGCATATGTTCAAAATGCCCTCAGTGACAAATGAAAGCCATAAATTACCTTTTGCTCTTGATGGTTTCCTGGACACTGTCCAGTCTGCCTGCATGAACACTTCATACAACTTTTGCCCAAGTTAGGTGAAACTTCAGAGAAAATGCAGAATTATCCTTATTTTATATGTGCATCTTCTCACTCTGTGAAAGAGCATTTCTCTTTCATTCATCCAGGAGACATTTCCCACCTTGGTGTGTTATATATTTTGTCTTTTCTGCCTGTTTGATGATGCAAGTAAGTTGTGCAAAGAACCAAAAGAAGCAGGGGTGTTAGTAATTCACTGCTTCATTTTACAGCTGTAAAGTCAAAACACGTACCCGGGGGGGAATGGTACTGTTGCTTTGCTGTTTTGGCGCTGGACTTCTCTGGGACCACCATGCCCACCCTTGGTAGCCCTCTTAGCTCAGGAGCTCCAGCCCTGGGCTGGGCGGGGGCAGCTGTTTGCAGGTATAAACAGATGGACCACTTGCCATTAAATCAGAGATCTTTATTTCCTCATAGAGGAAAAAACAAGGTGCAAAGAACAAAGAGCAAGATGGTAAACCTGGCAAAATGTCCCCGACTGTCCCTCACCTGGGCTCCTTATGCCTTCAGTCAGGGAGGGCGAGCAAGAGGCAAGCCAATGGGCAAATGATTGACCAGTGACACCTGGCCAGTCCTGGACAAACAGGGGAGGGACAGGTACAAAACAGCATTAAGTATGATCAGCCCACTGGGATGAATCTCCAGCGGTCTGCCACACTGCTGCATGGTACCACAGGACAGACACTGAAGTCACATATGCATCTTCTAATGAAAATAATTTGGATTTTCAAGACAACTCTCTACCCAAAGATGTCAGAGTTGGAGGAGCAGTTGGCTGGATGGGTCCCAGCATGAAACTCAAAGGAACAGGATAAATATCTGCCTCAGGTTGTTACAAAGAGCTCAGCCAGCAGCAGAGTGAAAGACCAAGCAGGGCTGGACTACAAAGGCAGAGCAAATCTCACAACCCAAAAATCAGATGCAGCTTGAGGCAGGAGTTGTTATTTCCTACATCTTTGTCTTCCTGCATTTTCACAAGGGTGTAGCACTTGTGAGAACAGGAGTGGGAGCAAGTGTGAGAACAGGAGGAGCGGGAGGGAGGAAGGGAGGGAAGTCCTGCTAAGGATTAAACACTCTCTGTGCTTCTGTTCCTATGAGTAAGCTGCATAAGGCTGGATTTAAACATATTTTGAGGCCTGTGAAACCATTGATACCTTCTGGCTGGCAACTGCAGCTGAGATGTTTCACAGAGGGAGTTTTCTGCTCGTGTCCTAACAACGCTGGTACAACTTCCAAATCCATTTTTCACATAAGAATGCTCTGTTGAACAGGAGAAATGTATTGCAGGAGCATTTATTGGTTAGTTCTGTCAAACTGTTTCAGATCCTTCTTGTGGATTTTTTGAAAATTAAAGCTGAAATTCATTGTCAATTTCTTCAACCTGGAAACTGAAGCTTTGAACAAAACACTGAATGTCACAAGAATTGTAGTAAAACTTTAACTGCTCGTAACACAATTTTTTTCACTTTTAGATTCTCCCTGATCCTACACTGACTTGCATATTTGACAAAATACGATCAAAAAGCATAAAACCAATTATTACTGAGCTGCTTTCTGACAGACAACTGGAGTCAGCAGGTTTCCTACACAAAATTTTTCTGTGTTCTAAGGTGTCCTTTATTGGTTTCGTCAGGTGTGTATAAATACATTATGTGTGTTTTTATGGAGCTGGATTGCATTCTGGAAAAATCACTGGCAAAATTCCTGTGGAGCTTCAAGGACCAGAATCAGCCCTTTAATGTTTTAATAGTTTTCTGACTTCTTATTGGCTAATGGACAAGCTACAGTAAGCAGAGTTGCTGTGAAGTTTAGACTGAGCTCTCTCTGCCTTTAATCAGAAAAACCAAAACGTGGTTGGAGTCTAGCAAGGCTAAACACTTCAGGAGACTTCCTCACTTATGTGTAAAGAAGATTCATGGAACAGTGGCACTCATAAAAGAAGACATTCTTACTTCTCCTTTTTTTTTTTTTTAATATAATTGATCTATAGTAGAGAGAAATAGCAGCATATTGGGGACAAATTTATTCGAATGGGCATGGTGACACTTTTTGCTCTCTATTTCAGCATGGGATTCTGGTCCAGAATACCTTCAACATCTGCCAGCTCTCTCATGATATTGTTCCTTGTGAAACAGGTAAGCTAATTCAATAATTAATAATATAAGCATTATATTATTATACTGGGGACAGTATAAAAGTGAATTCCTAGCATGTAGCATTTTAACTATCACAAACAGCATCTTTGTATCAAAAATCCTTCTGACAGAAAAATTTATTTTTATTACAATTTAGTCATGAGAAATAATGGCCGCAAAGCTGTAGAGTTTTATATTAGAGCTCTCTCTGATTAGGCAATTTATTACAATTTTCTTCTATTAATCCTCATTCATACAGTGAATAAATTGTGTGTACAACCACTTGCACAATCACTTTTCATACCACTGTTGATCAGTATTGAATGATACTTCTTTTTCAGTTTTCCTATCAGATAACAATACTATTATGAATCATGTTTATTTTCTGCTGCTTTTTTCTCTATTCTAAACCCAGTTTTGAATTGTTTCTGGCACTACCTTTTAGCCTTTGACTTGTATGAAGGGTGAATCTGGCTGAATCCGAAATCTGTGAAATCTGGTGTTACTGGTTTCACTCTGCACCTCACCTTCAAACAGAAAACTAATAAATCTGTATGTGATTTCTCCCTTTATTCCTTGTAGAGACCCACTAAACCATTTTGGTGTTTTCCCTAAATCTCTACAAAATTCTGAACGCTTACTTCTTTTTTCTATATTGTCTCATAATTTGGAAGAGTTTTACGTATTTAATGACAAAAAAAACTCAGTGTGATTCACTTCAAGGAAATTTTCATCTAGGTTTTTAGTAATTATTGTTTATTTATTAATAGCAATCTTGATTTGAATAATTTATCAATTCGATATTTGATAAATTTCAATGTAACTTAATGAAATTCACACATACATTTAGGGTACATTTCTATGAAGCATATGGGCATCAGGACAATAAACAGACTTAGTATAAACTGAAAAAATTAAGGTATTTCTATCCACTTATTCTCCATTTTCTTGGGTTTCTAAGAAAGTGAGTTTGCAGCTGTATGTGCTGTAGAACCCATACCTGTGCTCCTAACGTTTTTATAAAGAAAAAAGAAAAACTTACCAGGAGACAAGTCTTTTTTTTTTTAGGAAAATGTTCCTAATATTTTTGTATAATTGTTTCTAGAACTGAAACAACTCTCATATTTGTGAGACACCTCAGTCAAAGCACTAATTCCATCAATGCTAACCAAAAATCTCCCAAGTACTTCTGTGAGATCAAAACTCTGCTAGACTAATCACAGTGAATTAATTTGTCATAGTGGTTCTTGCAACTTGTTTAAGGAAATATGTGCTATATTTCTTTATATTTTATTTCATATGAAAGAAACATTTAAAGGAATAATAGTCACAAATCACTATATCTGTATTTTCTAGCAGAAACCTCTATAGATAGGAAAAATATCCATCCGACTAAACCCACATCATGGCTGAAAGAATGAATAAATATTTTTCAGCTTTTATTTTTAGTTTATGCCTAAGTTGAAGGGGGTTTTTTTCTGTCCATAAGAACATAGTCTGCATAAACAGAAATATTTCATTTCACTGCTAGCTTAGTATAAAAAATTAGAAGGGTGAAATCCTGACTATACTGTGATCAGTTATAAATTTAAACCACTCTGCAACCATATATGACCCATTTCCTAAATGAAAGCTTCAGGCAGCATTTTATTCTGCATCAAACAGATTTCTAAAGAGTGGTGTCTCCTTGGTGCAGTTTGTGGGTGCTGAGCAATCTAAATAAATGGCCAGACACTTCCAGGGAATTTTGTTTAAATTTCCTTATGGGTGAAATTAAGCGCAAGCTGGGGCGAGACTCATGGGCTGAGGCAGTTCCTTTGTTACCAAAAAGAAATTCAGACAATGTGAAATGATGTCCAGTGATGGGAAAAAGGTGATGGACTTTCTGAGCTTCTGTCTTGGACACTGGAGTTTAATTTTCCTGAGTCCCAAGTCCTGTTTAAAAGCAGCGGCTGAATGGCAACTGTAATATACAACAGATCAAAAGCTGCACGTTTGAGATCATGGGAAATTTACCTGAAAGTTTGTATTTCCACTATGGAACTTGCACTGTATCTAAGTCTTGATAGTGCTGAGAAACCCAAAACCTAGATCATAATAAAACCTTCCTGGGAGTTGTAATCACGCCCTGCACCAGCTGCAGAGACGTGTTAGTTGGGTCTTCTCAGATTGTTATCACAGGGCCCACTCCCCATCCCTGGCAGTGTCCAAGGCCAGGTTGGACAGGGCTTGGAGCACCCTGGGGTAGTGGAAGGTGTCCCTGTCCATGGCAGGGGTTGGAACTGGATGGGCTTTAAGGTCCTTTCCAACCCAAACCGTTGTGGGATTTTATTGTTCTATGACTTGGTCTTCTCCCACATGGCAAAACCAGAAAAAGCCTCCACAATCTCAGCAGTGATTGCTGTGCTCCTCACACTGACCCAGGCTAGAGACCATCCTCTTCCTGAGAGAGCCTGTGCCCCTCTCTGAAGGACCACGGAGACACGGATGTCAAGACACAGAGGCAAGCCTGTCTCTGCCTTTTTGTTGACTCCTTTTCACTTCGTTAAACAGACATAGAACTTCAAGGTGTCTCACCTCCTTCCTTTTCCCTTCTCTCTAAAGACCAGTGCCTTTTTCCCAGTCTGCTTGTGGCAGCTTAGAGGTATCAGGCAAGATTCCCATTCCTGTGGCCCAGGTCCCATGGAGCTGAGTCAGGGGAGGTTTAGGTTTGGTATTAGGAAAAGGTTCTTCACTCTTGTAACCAGTGACAGAACTCGAGGGAAACAGCAGGAGGCTGAGTCAGGGAGGGTTTAGGTTGGATATCAGGAAAAAGGTTTTGCCCCAGAGGGTGTTTGAGCACTGATCAGGCTCCCCAGGGAATGGTCAGAGCCCTCAGGCTGCCTGAGCTCAAGAAGTGTTTGGACAACGCTCTCAGGGAGAGGGTGGGACTGCTGGAGTGTCCTGTGCAGAGCCAGGAGTTGGACTTGGATGATCCTGGTGTATCCATTCCAGCTCAGGACATTCTCTGATTCTCACAGGACAGTAAATCACTCTCTGATGCAGTCCATACAGAACAGGCTTAACAGGATGTCCCACTGCAGAAAAGACTGCAATCTTCTCTCTGGTGCACCTGCATCAAACCCTTTCAAACCAAGAAGGGAACAAAAGCTGATTTTCCTCATTCCCAGGCACTGCCAGCATTCTTCAGCCATTCTCTATATTTATGTCCTTTCCCCAGAGTGGAGACCCCTGCACACTCAATAGTCATGTACAAACAGCAAACTTGCTTTGTTTTAACCTAATTTTTTTATAGTCCCTGTGTAAGTATCTGCTGATCAATTCACACGTTGCTGCCATTCAGGTCATCATGGTTTGCTGTTGAATATCTGTTTATTATTTCTCTGATAACATACACCTAAGGGGATTTCTTAGTCTTTTAGATCAGCAATTAAGGACACTTCATCGCTTTCCTTGCAACTTGCACGTTTATTTCCATCTCTTTTGAGGTATGACCATCAGAGTTAATCATATTATCCAAGCAGAGTTGCTCTAGGGACAAGTGCCGCTCATTAATAATGTCTTGTACCCCTTTTCAAAACCTTTCTTTATATGTACAACTTCAGAAAAGTCAACAGCCTCCTGTACTACAACATGTAGGACATCAGGAAGAATTTCTTCACAGAAAGGGTAATTAGATATTGGAACGAGCTGCCCGGGGAGGTGGTGGTGTCACCATGCCTGGAGGTGTTTAAGGAAAGCCTGGGTGACAGGGTGGTGTGAGGTCACAGGTTGGGTTCAGTGATCTCAGAAGTCTATTCCACCCTAAACCATTATGTGATTTTGTCATTTTCAGCAGGTGGCTCCTGTCACTTCATTTCCACAGCTAAATACAAATTTTCAAAAAGTCCTGGCATACATCCTCCAGCTGTGGCTCCTGGGAGCGAAACATTGCATCAGGTTTATGGTGGTGCATGCTCTGCTAAGGGGGTCGTGTTTCTCTGTCATCTAAATGGATTTTATTCCCTGCTGCCATGGCAGGGACACCTCCCACTAACCCAGGTTGCTCCAAGCCCCGTCCAACCTGGCCTTGGACACTTCCAGAGGTGGGGCAGCCACAACTTCTCTGGGCAACCTGTTTCATTTTGATTAGTAATTTAAAATTTTTAATACATCCTTCTAACTATATTTAAAATTAATTTTTCAGGTCGGCTGACCGCTCTTAACTTTTTTTTTTGTCAGCTGCAGCTCTGGTTTTATGTAGACTTGATTTTTCTCATCAGAAAGTTTTATGGTAGGAAACAAATTTATCTCACAAGTACTTAGATCAATAGTGGCCGGGTATTGCCTGTCTGACCGTGCCTGCAGATTTGAGGAAATGGACAATTCCGCAAGGAAGTGATGTGGAACTGTCATTTAGAGCTAAACTGCTCCTCACTCTTGTTGAGTGAACTTCTTCATGACTGTGTATCCACCTCATCTTCAGGAGTGGAACCAAACAAGCTGCCAGGCAGCCACTGTGAGGTTTCTTTGTATTTCCTTGGCTGTTTAATGCATTTGTTTATCAGAAACTGAAGTGTCCTTCCTTAAACCAAGCAGTCCTGTCTACAAATGCGTCATCTCCATGTCTCTGCCTCTTCAAATGAGGTTCACTGACCCATGAGGGTCTGAAGAATCTCCCCTGGCTCCCAGCATTTTGAGGCCTACATGAGGGAAATGTCAGGCTGCTTTTTATTTTGGAAACACACATTCCTTTCTCATGGCTGCTGTAAATATTCTCTCCTTATCTTGCAAACCCATCCAAGGAAGAATGATTACAGTCTTTCTACTCCCTCAGACTTAAAGTGGGGTGTCTAGAAATTAGCAGAGAGACTAAAAGCAGAGTATTGAGCAGGCAACATTTTACACAGTGAAAACATGCATGAAATAGTGATTCTGTGTAAGAGCTAGCTCACAAAAACAGTGTTCTTGTTTTGAAAGTAAATAAATATAATTTTATTTAAAAAAAAAAAAAAGAAAAAAGCTTGTAGAGCTGTTTTGCGGCCTTGGTTCGCAGAAAGAACCAAGATAGGATAGGGGGCCTTGGAATGTGTTTTGTCTTTCTGCCTAGGGAAGAGGTAGGGAAAAGTAGTGGGAAAACCAGCCATGGATACAACAATAGGCTACAGAGCTACAAATGCAGGTGTAAAGAATACAGAGGGTACATAAAAGAAAAAAGGAAAAAATCATTCAACATCACCACTAG
>VZTJ01001132.1:79443-191998 GCA_013397795.1 Orthonyx spaldingii | reverse complement strand
AAAAAAAAAAAAAGAAAAAAGCTTGTAGAGCTGTTTTGCGGCCTTGGTTCGCAGAAAGAACCAAGATAGGATAGGGGGCCTTGGAATGTGTTTTGTCTTTCTGCCTAGGGAAGAGGTAGGGAAAAGTAGTGGGAAAACCAGCCATGGATACAACAATAGGCTACAGAGCTACAAATGCAGGTGTAAAGAATACAGAGGGTACATAAAAGAAAAAAGGAAAAAATCATTCAACATCACCACTAGCAAAGGGCAGATTGTTCTTGAGGTGATCTTATCTCTATTTTCTCTAAACAGATCATGTCAACAGATCATATTCCAGATCATGTTTGTTCTCTACAGAAATCTAGTTTTTCAGAATTTAAAGGAATTCTTTATCTCCTGTGGTGTTATCACTACAACAGGAAGGCCTAGACAAAACCAGCTTTGAAAATGTCATGAACAAAAAAAACCCAAACCCTCCAAATATCCTATTCCCCCCCAAAATATGCAAAAACACCTCCCCTCCCAAGGAAAACCAACTCTCCTCTCCTCTCCTCTCCTCTCCATTTCTTATAATGGAAAGAAACTTGCCATTATGGACTAAAAGGTTCTAACTGATTTTTCTCATGTACAGTATTTTCACTGCCAGGCCAAAGGTTCTCTGCTGGAAAAAACCACTACTGGGTGGAACAAATACAAACAGGAATGCTTGAAAATGCTGCAGGAATCATCTGTAGATAGTGGTAAGGAATTAAACAATGAAGAAATGTATTGAGTAACGCTGACGAATATGCCAATATTGTCTTGCTTTGCAGAAGTGTATGTCTGTTCCTAAGCTCTAAATGTAGAACAATTCACCTGACACAAATATTAGATTAAGTCCCCTGTTTATCCTCCTGTCTCTGTGGCTTTGGGATTCTTGGATGAAGAGCAGCATCCCTACAGTGTCTTCTCCTGAATCCTTGCCTCCCACCTGTGACAGGGTGCTCAAAGTTTTACCTTGTTCGGCAAAAGGCCACTTCGTAATCTGTCATTATTTCACTCTTAAATGTAGAAACTCTGCTCAGCTAGGTGTCTGTCTTCAGGAAAGGATGGCAGGGGTTTGGTTTGAGCAGCTGGAGAAGTCCAAGATGTAGCTGGGAGAGAGATGACTGCTGTTCACCAAGGAAAGGTTAAAAGGGAATCTGTGCTCTCTGTTTTGGACCCACTGGCCAGTGGTTGTCCATTGTCTGGACAGCTTCTTGTAAAACTTTTATTTGCTTCTCTCCCCAGGAGTACATTGCAATGGGACATTTGATCAGTTTGTCTGCTGGCCTTACTCACCCCCAGGAAATGTCTCTGTTCCTTGTCCTTCATATTTGCCATGGCTGGAAAATGGTAACGTGGAAGTGGTAACTTGGGTTGGAGTTTGTGCCAGGAATTCAGCTAAAGGATGGGTGGTGCTTGTCTATCTTGACCCAGTGTGAATGAGTGAGGAAGTCTCACCTCTTTCTACCACTTCTGAACTGAGGCACAAAATCATTTTCCATCTCTATTTACTCTTTTTCTCCATCTGTGCTTGCCACGGCTCCGTATTTTCTGCTATAAAGCAACAATTGCCAGGTTTGCAACCACGCTGCCAGGGCTTTATTTGAAGTAACAGATTCAGGGTTCAGCACCTGAGGTTCAGCTTCTGGGGTCCCCACTGATCCCAGACACGAAGCTCTCTCTCCCAGAAAGCTGGAAGAGCCAAACTAAGCAGCATTCCAAGCAGTCAGGCCTCTGGTGGGGTGTAGCACAGGACCAGCAAGCAGTGTGGTGACCAAACCAGGCTCCCAAGCAGCCTTTTCCTGCAGGGAATGGAGCAGGGAGGCTCTCAGGAAACAGGGAAAAGACCATCTTCAGGAGAAAAACTGTTGAAGACCAAACAACATTCCCGTTCTCCTAAAGAAATGAAAAGGGCATTGCTATTACCACAGCCCAGCATTTCTGAATCCTGCTGAACAGCCTTTCTTAGCTGCTTGAAGGGACCAGTTCTGCCTGAGTCCTTTCATTTGTGGAAGACTACTATCAGCTGCTTATCCCAGCTTTCTCCAGCCCAAACCACACATGGTTTGTTCTTTAATACCATTTGTCCTTTTTTATGCTGATAAGCAGTAAGAGACCAAGCTTCTGCCAACCATTTAAAACAAACCCAGCTCTTTGTGATAAACAAAAGTATCTTGCCTCCACAGAATGGAGATTCAGTTTTTCTGTCTAAATTTCTACAAAAGCAAGATGCAAGACATTGCACCAGGTTATGAGGATTCGAATTATGTTCACAGTGGGGGACACAGTGGGGCTCATCTGGTGTCCTCACCCATGCCACAGCACCTCTGCAGAGAGGCATTAAAGACAGCCCAGCTGTCTGTTTGTCCTCAGGATTTTGCAGGACTGGGGTTAGGATTGTTTGTGACCCCATTTCCATTGCTGGTCCCATTTCCAAGGCATAGCTGTATCTGTCCCAGGACACCGGTGGACTTGAACCAGAAATGGTTGGAAGTTTGAGGTAAATTTGTTGTGGTTTATCACCACTGCCAAGTCTGAAGCATTGAGAAACTGGGGTGGCCTAGAAATGAGATTTCTGATCACATTTCATGATGGTTTAAGGTTTTTTTCAGTGTCTAGTATTCATACAGAGCTCCTGCTCCATCACAACAAACTCTGCTCCCAAAGCAATTCTCTCAGCTCCAGTTACTCCGAGCAAAACACGATATTCCAGTTATTGCTGCCACCCTCGAACACTTTCAACTCAAAAATGATTGAAAAAGCTCAGGTCTGATTAGAAATAAATGGATGGCAGCTGTTAAGGACAACATCAAACAAACATCAGCCAGGGTCCCCATACCATTCCTCGGATGCTGCGGGCAAATTCCTTGTTAGTATAAACAGGACAATGCAGTGAAAACCAAGGAAACTTCATCAGTTCCCCCCACCTGCTGAAGGGGCCCCAGAGCACAGAAATGAAACACCAGCCTGCAACACCTGCAACATCAGATGTTACAGAGAAACATCATTCCCATATCAAATCCTTGTGCACAACCCATATTTTATGGGACTTAGGAGCTTAATGAGGAAAAATTAATAAAGTGAGATGTAGGGTTTTCTTGTAAAAACCAGGTACGTTCTGGGAATTTGTTTCTGCTAGATAACATTCCTACTTTGTCCTATAGGGAAAATATATTGACAAAGACAAAAATAAAGTGGGTTTTATGGGGTTTTTTTGAGTATGGGTGGTGTGGAGTCTGTTGTGGAGGTATAAGGCAGAAATCTTTCAAACGTGTATGAAAAATGATTTATTTTAACCTTCCAAACTAAAATTCTGTTTACTTTCAGGAAGTGTAGGACATGTATACAGAGTCTGTTTGGATGAAGGGATTTGGCAAACAAAGGAAAATTCCACAGACATTTGGCGGGATAGTTCAGAATGTTCTGAGAAAAATCATTTCCAAAAAAATGTAAGTATGTTTTATATTACGGTTGAGTACTTTAATCTTCTTAATCCTTTCTTGAGTAACTGACAAAACATTTCCATTTAATACCTGCAAAGGATCTTCAGCTTTCATTTAAATTACCAAATGGAAAGCTGTTATTTTATTTATAAGAAGCAGAAGAGAAAATATTAAAGAAGGGGATTCCTGCTTTAGATGCCACAAGTTATTTTCTGTTCAGTGTCCAGTGTTCACATGCGCTGATTTTCTCCTAATGAAATAGAAAAAGACTGCAACTTGTCAAGCAAGTAACCATCCCAGCATCTCCCCAAGTTGTGTTAGTCTATCAAAGCCAGACAACTTCCCCTCTGAGCCTTTCAGCATTTAACGAGCCTCTTAGCATGTAATGAGCTGTTAATCGGTCTTTTCCAAGTGAGCTGGTCAGGGACTGGAGGACTCACCCTGCTCTAATGCCATCCTTCCTGTATTTCTCATATTGCATCGGCCCAGGGGCTGGACTCTGTTAGCTGAACTTCTTTTGCCATGGAGTTCAGCGTAGCAGATGTCAAAATTAGGTCTCTTAGGTAAGCACTATTACCACAATTTTTTACTTTTTAACACGGCCTGAGTGCTGTTTCTTTCTTTATCAAGTAACATTGCTTTGCTGGTTAGCTATGAACCATTATTAGTTCGGTATCTCTATGTACTAGTAAGTTTTCACTAAGCTCTTTATGTAGTAAGTACATGAATTTCCAAACTTTCAGTCTGTTTATGTAAATGTAATAAATATTCCTAAGTTCTGAGTGTTTTTCAAGGTTTGTTGACCATCCTGGATCGCAAATTCGTTTCTGTGAGACACATTATTTCATCTTGTGTGACAGCAGACAATTTCTCCGAAAGCTTTAGCTGGCTTTCCTACCAACACTAAAAGTGGTTTTGTACCTGTTGGTTTTATTTAATGGAAACCTCCAAGATGTTAGAAATAACCCAGAGCTTGTATCTGCACACATCAGAGGAATCAGCCTGGTTTCATGTGCTTTGGTGTTGCAAAATTGAAACAGCCAAGCCATTTGATTTGATAACTCAAGGTTTTCACAGGGTTCTTGCCTGCTGGAACGTTTCCATGGAACAGGTGGTTAATGGCTGGGAATTTCCTGCACCCACACTGCTTTCCCTGGGCACTTTCACCCTCTTCAAGAGAGCCATGGCTCACTAGCATAAAATTATTAGAGAAAACTACTGGCAGGAAGACAGTGCTGAAGTCCCTGGTGCTGAGTAGGAAAACAAGAAAAGCAGGAAACTCACTGAGGGAAAGACACAGGTTCCAAGAAAATCTCCAATGTGGATTATGAAAGTCACATATCCTGTGTCTCACATTCCCTCTTCAGAGATGCTTTCCTTGGGCTAGAAGTGTGAAGAGTTGAGAGGTAGACATAAGCAGCTAAAATAGAGAAAACTTAGGAAGAAGAAATGTTCAGTTAAGCAAATTGAAAGGAAATTTGTGCAGGACTTCAACAATCCTTGTGGGCACCTTTCAACTCAGGATATTCTGTCATCATCTGTGAAAGTGTAAGTGGTTCCTTTCCTCCTCTGAGGTCCTATTTGTCATTCAAAGACATTGAAGACAGCTCTAATTTAATAATTTTTTTTCTTTGAACTCAAGACCGAAGTCAGTGTAGTTCAATACCTCTAGACAGAGCTGCCTCAAAACTGTGCAGACACAACTGCTCAGTGCCTGTGCCTCCAGGCCACACACACAGGAGTGATTTCAGTGAGTTGATCTCTGCAGCTCTTAACCCCCCAGGATCCATTTGGTGCCTGGAATCATGGCAATGATTAGCTGTGATTTGGACTATGAATGGTGTTTGTGCAGGAGAAATCTGGGAATGGTCTGGAAGTGCCTTTGTGTTTAAAGAGAAACTAAGGCTGGGTGCAAGAGTCTTTGTCAGATGCTGATTTCAAAAGGCAGTGCAGAGAGCAGGGGTCAGAATCCTCCCCTGGCTCCTTGCAACTCAAAGAAGGTGAACCCCAAAGTTTCTGAGCTGGGTTTCTGCTCTATCCCCCTGCTATATAACATATTTTTCTTCTTTGTTCCCAGGAAGAAGAACACAAACTGCTGACCACCCTACAGCTGTTATACACTATAGGATATTACTTATCTCTCATCTCACTGCTATTAGCTCTGCTTATACTTTCTTTACTCAGGTTAGTATAAATTTAAAGTATCTTAAAAGTACAGAGCCCTGTACTCACATTCTTCTGTTTATGAAATTGAATTTATTATTCAGGTTCCAGTGTTCCAGTACCTTCCAACCTTCCAGTACCTGAAGGGGCTACAAAAAACCTGGGGGTGATCTTTGGACAAGGGCATGGAGTGATAGGACAAGGGGGAATGGCTTTAAGCTGAAGATGGTAGATTTAGATTAGATATTAGGTAGAAATTCTTTGCTGTGATGGCCTGGCACAGCTCATCCAGAGAAACTGCCCCATCCCTGGAAGTGTTTAAGACCAGGCTGGATGGGCCTTGGGGCAACCTGGGAGAGCGGAAGGTGTCCCTGCCTATGGCAAGGGGAATAGAATGAGATGGGTTTTAAGATCCTTTCCAACCCAAACCATTCTGTTGATTCCATGTAAATAACTTGTATCTTTCTAATAAGCAATACAAATGCAATTTCTAAGCCAAATCCATTTGATGGCAACAATATGAATACAACAGTTGTTTCGCTGGTTTTAAAAAATTTTATTTCTGCAAATTAAATGTATTCCAGAGGATTCATACATTATTTTTTTTCTCCCACAGAAAACTTCACTGCACAAGAAACTACATCCATATGAATTTATTTGCATCTTTCATCTTGCGTGCTGCTGCAGTTCTTATAAAAGACACTGTGTACTACAATATTTACTCAAAAAGGCCAAATGATGAAACTGGATGGATATTATACCTCAGCCCAGAGGTAATGGGTTAGTTCACAGCTGATAGTAAATGTGTGCTTCTAGTGGTTTTAACAGTCACAGTTTTGGAAGTTTGCCCTACAGCATCAATTTTGAGGTGTTTGTTAGTTGAGCTTTGGATGCTGAAATTTTGTTGATAAAAGTTGAGGAAATCAAGATAAAAACCTGATTGTAATGGATCTATTTTATATGAAGGCTCGTACAGAAAGACCATATTAATTGATTGTATTATTTAGAAACAGCCACTTAAGCAAAACACGTCACACCTTGTAGATTTTAGAAAGAAATCTCTGCATTTATTTGGCACTTATTTAACAACATCTCACTTGTGACAACTGTGAATAAATTATGCTTGTGGGATGTTGTAGAAATAGAGCTTGCCCATGTCAACAAGGAAAATGATCTGCAAGATGTTAATGGGGACTGTTATTTTAATAGCTCATCAGTAAAAATTCTCCCATGCAGATCATGACATCTGTATTTACAGATTCCTGGTCTCTCCTTCCTACAGATTGTAATCATTTGCAGGACTGCCCAGTTTTTCATGCATTACTTTGTTGGGGCAAATTACTTCTGGCTATTAGTAGAAGGAATTTACCTGCATACATTATTGATAACGGTGGTGCTCTCTGAACGGCGGCTGCTGCAGACATACATTGTGATAGGATGGGGTGAGTCCATATCTGATTCCAAATACTGGTTACATGGTGCTTTGCTGAGTCAGTGCAGGATATTTTGCAAAGAAGAAGGAAAAAATCTGAATTCTGTTTTATTCGTTAGTTTTGAAGCCAGTGATTGTAAATGAAGATATGTCAGGTACAGGAAATCAGGAAATTGTTTCATAACGATTCCCCCCTTTACCTACTCAGAAATCTTTTCTCTTTTCTCTATTTTGTTTCTGACCCTTCCTCTGTGTTGCCACACTCCAGCTTTCTCCATGACCTCAGCCAGTGTCCCAGAAACCTGAATAGTCCCTGTTCTGATCCCAGTGACCCACACCTCCTTTAATTTCTGCCACATCCACCAGAAAATCTGCTGTGTGTTACTGAGCTGAGAATCCAACCTCCTGGTTGTAGCTCACGTGCCTCGTGCTTGTGATTTCAGACTTATGCTTGCACACTTGTAGTCCATTGGAATAGTGCAGTAATCCTTCATTTTAGGGTTTTTTTCTTCAGCCTGAAGTCTATGACATCCAGAAAGGAGTGGGGGCAACAATAAGGGGATGGAAATTGTCTTGGAAGGGCCCAGGACAACAATCCTTTGTCAGCTGTTTTCATTAACTGTGCAGCACTCCACACCTTCACTGGAAACTCCTTTAAGGTTCAACAACTGCTGCCTAAGGTCGTCTGTGAGGCCTCGTGTGCGAATTACTTTGAATTCTCAGGGTCAGGAATGCAGAAGATTTCAGCAGATCAGCTGTGTGTCTGTGTGTGAATGTATTTATCAGCCTGAAAATGCAGGATTCAACTACACAGTGAAAAGTCATTTTGCAACTGAACTACACTTGGGGAAAGCCAGGATGAAGCTGATTTTTGCACAATTCTAAAGAGAAGACTGCAAAGAACATATCTTTGCACCACACACTTCTACCAGCTTGGCTGTGATTGACTCTTCTTTGCTTTTCAGTTGTTCCAATCCTGTTTGTGGGCCCTTGGGGAATAAGCAGATCCAAGCTGGAGAACACTGGGTAGGTAACTACGTAAAATGTGCCTTGGAATACTGGCTGCCTGCTTGCTTAGCTGAAAGCCCTTGACAGCACTTGACACAAGAACTGACCAGCAAATTATCAGATTATACAGCACCTAGTGATAGCTGTTCCATTTTCAAGGTTCCCTTTAGTACTTTTACATTAAACTACTTCAAGGAATTCTCAGATTTACTTATGCATAAAGCAAGGAGTAGAATGAACTTCCACTGTTCCTGAAGTGAAAGCTGTTACATCCAATGGTCATCAATGAAGCAAATTGTGTGCATCAACATCTTCATAGAGAGCATCCTGTCAGTAAGAAAAGGAGATCAGTGCTTTCCTTGGAGACCATCTACACTTTGAGTTTAATTAGTATTCACTGCTATTTTGTAAAAGAAAAAATAAAATTGTAATGGTATCTTTTGTTGTCCTTTTATTTTTCATGGTTTCTAGAGAATTTAATTTGGAACACCAGCATGGATAATGAGCAACATCCAAATCATAATGATGGTCTTATAGAGTTAGATGTCATTTAAATTGTAAATGACAAGCCAAGATCCTACAGAACCTCAGGCTAATTAGCAAGAGGAACCATTTGCATAGGACAAATTAGAAGGTTAAAGCAGGAGAAAAAGAGACAGCTTCAAGGAAACAGTGTTTATTTTTTTGCAGATCAAGGAGCATGGTCGCAATTCCCAGTTTACTCATTTCCAGTCTCCAGTTTCAGACAGATAATTTAAGTAGGATAAATTTTTTTATGAAGGTTTGGTGTCATGTACAGTTGTTTTGTGGATTCAAAGACTGAGTCTGCCAGATAGTTCTGAAGTTTATGGTCCAGGGAAACTTTTATCAACCTTTATTCTGAAAGATCTTCAGAATAAATGCAATTAGAGTTGTTGGTGAAACTCTTCCTAGTTTTATTCCATTTCTTTTGGGGGCCACCTGAAAAAGCTGAACTTCATCAAGTTCCTTCTGAAATATATATGCAAGTTATGTGGGCATTCTAACTTTCTTTTCTTCCTATGAAAATAATTATACTTTAAATTATTCTCCAGGTGCTGGGGAACAAATGAACACATGGGGATCTGGTGGATCATCCGAGGACCAATGTTGTTTTCCATTGCAGTAAGAATTACATAAACTGTATTTTTTTCCCTCCTTGGTCTTTGTAGTTAGTGCCATTTTTGTCCTTCAAAATTTTGGAACAAATAAGATACACTTTCCTACTACAGGAATATCAAAGGGGGACATAAAGTGACAGAACAGATAAAGTTTCTTTCACGAAATGAGTTCAAACTGCATTTTATGCAGTTTTTAACTCCAATTATTTGGTAGCAGGTTTTGCAAATGTTTAATATAAATTATACATTTAGTTAGTAGTTAACTGATTAGTGTCATAACATTTGCTGTAAGTAAACCCTATGTATTTTCCTTCAAGGTTAACTTTGGCATCTTCTTAAAAATTCTCAGATTGCTGATTTCCAAACTAAAAGCTCAACAGATGAGCTTCCATGACTACAAATACAGGTATGTGATAAATGACACAGAACTCCTGGCCGCTTTTTAAAAATTTTGTCACATCAAAAACTTGCCAGTTTGCCCTTAAATATTTGCCCACCACCACCAGGTATAATAAATACTCAGAATATGATACAGGAAATGTTGGGGAAGATGAAATAGGAAAGCCTTATAAATATGATTACCTGGCAAAAGATGCTGAGAATATAGAAACTATAGGCGAGATTGAGATGAGAACAAGCTTTGAGTTACCAAACCCCAGTTACTGAACAACTGGAAAACAATGGTGTGGCTGACTGAGGTAATCCCCCCTTTGATGAAACAATGCCCTCTGCTTGCAGACAGGTCCAAGGGTCAGAGCAGACCCTCCCAACTTATCAGAGGGTCCAGAAAGTAGATTTTAGAGTTTAAAATATAACATCATATGGTAATGCAATGATTCTTATAGGCTGTATGTAAATGTTATAGGATTTGTACCTTATACCACATTGGTTAATGAGAATTAGAATATTCAGCACAGAAGATGATTTATTGGATTGTAAACGGGAACCGCATCACTTTCTACCACTTTTTGGTCTCTTTTTGCCTCTTCTCTATCCTTTTTACTCTCTTCTCCAGCTTTCTTGCTTGCTCTCTTACTTCTCTGACCTGCTTCGAGCTGCATCTGGCAGCTCCCAGCAGGTCTCCTATACCCACGCCCTCCTACAATAAACTTCATGCTCTAAGACCTGACTACAGAGAGCTCTCGTCTCCATCCATCCCGACCGTCTGAAACAGAACAACACAACATCCCCGCAAGGAAAGCCATCTGGGCCAACAGGCTCCACAGGCATTTCTTTATCTGTGAGGAAAGGCAGGGCAGCACCTGAGTGCTGAGTTCTGTGGGCATTTTCACGAAGGCTTTTCAGTGCACTGAGATCTCTGCTCTCAGGTATCCCCTCTCACACCTGGGGCCTCTGCTGCTGTGACACATTTTTCCCTTTGTCACCAAATTTTGGGAAGAAAAAGAAAAACCCTCCAGCATCATGTTTGTAGCAATAGAGAACCAGGTATTACTTTATTCTGGCCAGGATGTGCCATGGAAAACATTCCTTTTACAGATGCCTTTTACCTGGACTTTCCACAGAGCTATACATACAAACCCCAAAGCAAATTTCATTCAATGGTCCCAAATGACACAATTCTTAGTATTTGATTTCCTGTTGGTTACTGATCCCTTTGCCTCTGATGCGAATTTGGTCCTCATTTTCTGGTTCTCTTATTGATCTTTTCCCAGGCCAGGTGCCTCTGATGCAATGAACTGAATTATTTTATTGTCTAAAACGACTGGGGAGGGGAAAATGGAAATCTCACTACTAATTTCCTATTAAAATCCAATATTACATCCTTAACAAGAATAATATTTCCATTTTCCTTTAACATTCAAGGTCCAAAAGATGTCAGCTGTGTTCCCTAGATGGTTGTGATGACAGCCACAGACAGCAATGCCTAATGTTTTGCATTGTATTCCACTTTCTACTGCTCATAATTTTGCTAAACTTTCAAACATTCAAACTATTGTTCACAATACAAATCATCCTCAGAACTCATGTTCTTCTGAGAGCTCTTCTTTCATCCATGGAAATAGGACCCCAGACTCCTTAAAGAAGATTCTCTTCTACAAAATTATTCTGGTTGCATTTTTTAAGAAGTAGATGTACCACAGGAACTCTGAATACAGTGACAGAGAGTTTTCAGGAGTGATAGGAAGGTCTAAGAACCCTGTCACTAGATCACTCATATTTAGCTATGTAAATATTTTTGTTACCCAATAGCATAAGTTTAATGATAGTGGCTTTTCTGTTCTTGTTGCTAATTTTCCACCTAAAACTCCAAGCTAAGATTCCTTCCTGCACAGACTTTTCTGATAGTGTGCTCCAAAACTCATGTCTGGGGATTTGTTCTCAAAATCACAAAACTGCTACTACCATTCCAAAGTCAGAATACTGAAGGCATGCTTTTGGAATAATTTATTTGTCACTGAGTTTTTGGTTTTGGCACCAAGGATGTTTAAAAAATACAATAATCAAACATTTTCTTCTTAAGATTGGCAAGATCTACACTTGTGCTGATTCCATTGCTGGGGATCCATGAGTTTGTATTTACCTTCATCACTGATGAACAGGTGGAAGGACTTTCAAGACATATAAGACTTTTCATTCAGCTGACAATGAGCTCATTTCATGTAAGTACTTTTTTGCAAGGATTGTTTTTAGGGGTCATAGATCCATGTGCATATGCTGATCACCACAGTTATACTGAATTCTGATTTAATATTATGCTCCAACCTATAACGTCTCTAAATACACTTTTGCAGTAAGAAGATAAAACACTCACAAACTGCATACTCAGATATGGTAGTCCCAAACACCAAAAAAAAGCAGTCTGACATATTCAGAAAAAAGGGTGTCCTCTGTTCTCTGGTAATAGGTAACAGTTCATCACAGACCCCTGAAAACAGGATTAAAATGATCTCTCTAAGACACTCCCAGCCAAAATCATAACTCTGAGAATGTCTGCCTCATCCAAGGTTTGGGCTCCTCTTCCCTAAAGGATTTGTTTGTTCACCTTATCTGCAAAGTGACCCTGTGGACTCTTAGGTGTACACTCACAAAAGCACTGTACACAGGCAGAAACTTCTAGAGCGAGGAGGAAATTTGTCAGAGCCCTCGCATGGCTAGAACAGACAAATGGACCAGCATCTGCAGGTGGAAAAGGAGCTTCTCACCCATACAGTCAGGAGTGTTTTACAGATGTTCAGGACCTGGCTCCTCTTCAGTCACCCTGCCTTAGTTTTGTGTGAGCTGGCAGAAACCTGAGGTGAGGGAGGGAGTGTGACTGTGGCAACTCTTTGCCCTCAGATCTCAGCTGCAAGACTGAGGGTGTGAAGGAGCCACACTCCAGTAAAACAGCCAGTTCCAAGCAGTGCAGATTCCAGAGTGGGCTGTTACTGGACCTCAGTGGTGATTCTCAGATGGCCACTCCTGCACGGGCTCAGGGTGTGCTTCCCTGTAACTCCTTGCTGTCCAGTTTGCAAAGCCAAAGAACTGGACACTGGCACAAGGCATTGCTGTCTGCCTCTGTCTGAGTTCTGCAGCCCTGCTAAGTAAGGAATTCTTCAGATAGTACTAACGAACCTGCTCAGCAAATTGTCCTTTACCCACATCTCCCTGCCTTGATCTTCCTGGGGCAACAGGACAGCAATTTCCAGATCTTTATTTGCTGCAAACCCCAGCAATCCCGCTGGCTCCAAGCTGCTGCTCCTCAGTAATTCCCTGCTCTGACATGTGCTGCCCACTTCTGCAGCCTGAGGCATGAGGCCACTGCTGCACTTTTCCCACAATTATGAGGATTCTTGGTTTTGACCTTTACACATTCACCTGTGCCCTGGTGCATGCACGCAGCAGTGTTTTGACACTGTTGTTCAGGCTACACTTTAAAATTTCCACTACAGCTCGAGGGGAAAAATGTCCTGAGTGGCTGCAGAGAATTCCTGCAAAGCCACAACCCCGAGGAGCCTGCTGACATGGTGTTCAGAGAATCCCAGAATTATTTGGGTTGGAAGGGACCTTGCTGTTGGAGTATAAGTTCCTTGGTTAGACATATCCTTACTTGGAGAGGTTGCAGTTGCTAGATGTTATTTTAAAAGCCCAGAATCATTTTGAGTGAAGATTTTATTTACTGGCTTGTAAGAAATCTGATACATAAACCAGCTTACTCATCCTTGCTAAAGAACACAAACTTCATTCCTTTTAGAGAAACGTGCATGTGCTTGGCAGCATGTCATGCTTTAGAAGCAAAGCTTCATTAAAAAATACCCAGAGATCTTAGCCAATGTTTATTGCAGATTCTCTTTTTTAGCTGCAGCATTATTTATGAAGGGATTAGCCAAAAAGCACATAAACTGTACACAATTACATTTGTTTAGTCTGTAAATCTTCTCAGTAGTTTTAAAAGGCAGTTAAACTGTTTTGTTAAAGAAAAACAATTATCCCTGGGATCTCGGCTGAAGGTTTAACCCAAAACATTTTCAAGGAGCACAAAATTAAATTCTAAATAGGAGTTCTGCTGTAGGTATGATGCTGCTTTGCTTTAGAAAGTGGAGCAATCTAAACATCTTGGCTCCCTTGTGCATGGAGGCTGTTACCCTCAGGAAAAACCACTTCTCGTGGAGAAAACCCACTTATTTGATGAGTAATTTATCATGTTGCCATTGCCAATAGAACTGAAGAACAACTGTGAGGCTTACATGTGCATCTGTCCGTTCCTGTTGGTGTTTCTGCTGATGAACATTTCTTCTGAATTTCTGACTCTGCGTTTTCACTCGCGCTGGGGTGATTCCGAAAATGTGTGTTTGAGAAGTGCCAACACGTCAGAAACGTTCCCAAGTGTGAAAATCAGTTTATTGGGAGAAAAATGAGTAAACATTAAAGAAACCAAGATACTAAGGGAACATCAAATATAAATAAACAGCGAAGTTTTCCCCATTCTGGTGTGATTTTACAGCGCTTGTGTTTGTCACTGCCTGCTCTGATCCTGCAGCAGCACTGAACGAGGCTCACAGAGGTTTTTACAAACTGAAACCAGCCCAGGGATATTCACACAGGCAGCTCCTGATCTGCTGAGTCTCTGCCTTTCTCAGTTGCTCTCACCAGGCTTAGCAGGCACAGACTCAGCACTGCTGGGTAGTTTAAATCCTGTTCCTGCTTGTGGTGCCTGTGAGGCCAAATTTAGAGTTCGTACCCACAACAAAACCCCCTCAAACCACCCAGCAGAGTCGTGACCTTTCTGCCCCCCAAAAAATGAGAACTCCTGCCTCCAGGAGCAGGAGAAAATCTGCATTAAAAGCTGCTTTTTAAGCTAGTAAATTTGTATTTAATAGAATATATTGTACTATATTTAAATATTTAAAATATTAGATGATAATACATTATATATTTTTATATTACATTATATATTTTAATAATTATGTTACAATTTATACTTAATATCATCTATTATTAACTCCAGTGAACTCTAATTAACTGTATCTTCCTAACATAACCCAGATGATGCATGAAAAATGATAGAAATAAAATACATGAGAAAAGCAATTCTGTTTGCTATTTCTCCTGTCCCCATTTCCACTGGTGTGGCAGATAAATTGCTTCTTTTCACACTTACTGCACATATGCTTAAGGAATTAATGACTCCAAATATTTCAGGACTGATGGAAAATTAACAGCAGGCCCAGAATGCTATTGGTTAATGCTGGGCATAATGAAAAACGTTGAAGTTTCTGTCTTCAACTTTTGTCTGAGAAAAGCAGAAACATTTCTGGAAAAATATGAGTGTGAAAACAATTGAATGCTGTCAGCTGAACTGCACCTCTGTAGCTGTGATATAAACCTTGTCTTGGGACTCAGAGTATTTATTCTCTTAATCAGAACTTATGTCACAGATGCCTTCAGACACACCAAAAAAGGGCATTTCCTGAAGCAGTGGGAATAAATCTGCATGTCTGGGGGCCTGTAAGCTGCTTTAGCCTGAGATCAAACGCTGACAGAGAGAGGCAAACGGAAAGAACAATTCTGGGGTTGGTTTAAAACAAGTCGTATCTCTAGGATTTTTGAAGGAATTTATCTAAATCAATTTCAAAGGAAAACCAGCAATTTGAAATAGCCATAACACTCAATACAGCTGAACTTTGAACTAATACTAATCACTTAATACAGAAATAATTTGTAAAAAGCACCCAAATGAGATCTGTCTCAGGAGACTCATTCACAAACAAGCATATAGATAATATGAGAAACAAAGCTGCATTTTTTTTATTTTACCATGTTTGGAAACAGCAGCAGTCACAGTATAACAGCAATAGTTTGGAAAAATAATATTATGTGGTAGCAAAATGAAGATAAAACTGGGTTTTATAGTCTGTTCTTCAGCATGTGCACAAAATATGCCCTGAACTTGCCAAGGAACTGCACAAAAACAAGTGACTGGGTCCTTCAGTAATAAGTAAATGCAGGCAGCTAGTTTCCTTATTGAAAATTAATGATCACTGGTTATTTATGGTTTTAACACTAATGTCCTCTTTAAATTAAAGCTTCAGGTATTTCCTGCACGCTGACTTTTCCCTCTCACTCCCTTTCTCTTACAGGGTTTTTTGGTAGCAGTTCTCTATTGCTTTGCTAATGGAGAGGTAAGACACAATGCTGTGAGTTTTTAGTTCATTAGTGAAGCATATTAATGACACCAAGAAGGGTGAACACACTGACCAACTCTGCTTATTGAGAGTGCGTATGCATTCTTCTGAGCTGGTAAAATTGTTTTGTGTGAAGAGAATAGCAAAAACTACCACAGGTTTGAACACAAATGCAAAGTATTTCCATTGAAGCCTGAGTGGTGGCAGCACTCTGGAGGTGTGATAGCCTGGGGTGTCTGAAATACCACTTATGGTCACCCACCTGAAACCCACTCCTTTAAACAGCTGAAACCCCAGACTTTGTGGTCAGTCAGGCTGAACCCTCTCTGAGTTTACCCCTGAACTCCACATGAAGTGATCACATTTGGAGTTCTTCACCATCTTAGACAGCAACATGTTGTAAAAATAATTTCATAGAATCACTGACTGATTTGGGTTGGAAGTGACCTTAAAGTTTATCTCATTCCACCTCCTGCCATGGACAGGGACAACTTCCACTGTCCTAGGTTGCTCCAAGCCCCATCCAGCCTGGCCTTGGACACTGCCAGGGATCCAGGGGCAGCCACAGCTTCTCTGGGCACCCTGTGCCAGGGCCTCCCCGCCCTCATAGGGAAGAATTTCTGCCTAATATCTAATCTAAATCTGTCCTCTTGTAGTTTAAAACCATGCCCCCCCTTGTCCTATCACTATCTGCACATGTAAAAAATGTCTCTCCAGCTTTTTTCTGTGTCCCCTTTCGGCACTGGAAAGGGCTCTCAGGTTTCCCCAAAGCCTTCTCATCTCCAGGCTGAACAACCCCAGACCTCTCAGCCTGACTTGCTACAAGCTACCTTGGAAAATGATGCTGTGGAATTAACCTCAGTTAATTTTAAATGTTTTCTAAGTTGAATCTCGCTGTCTGCTCTCCCTTATATTTGGCCCAGGTGCAGACTGCCACTACTTGGAATAACCAGACACACACCCAGCACCAGGACACTAAAGAGCTGGCATGGGACACACTACACAAATACAGCTATAGGGATATGGACACTTCCCTAAAGACACCAGTGAAACAAACAGATGGGGTTTGTACAGAGGGCAGGCCAGATGTTCCTAATATCTATCAAAGAAATCTGCAGTAATTTTAGAAGTACTTAAATAAAAAAGAGAGCTGGCACCTGTCTGCAATAGAGAAGTGCCTGTCTGACATTTGTGAAGGGCACAGAATTGCCAGGAGCTCTCATCAGCAGTTAAAAGTTGCTCTTTTGGCCTTCTACCACCTGGTGCAGCTGAACTCTCAGGCCAAAGTGCTGCTGGTGAGGGACAGGGGAAGTCCCACTCCTCCACACAGGGCCAGAGCCTGCCCTGCTCTGCAGTGGGACACAGGGCTGAGGATTTCTGTCAGGCTGCCAGATAAAAAGATTTACCAAAACAAACCAGCTGCACCAGCACAACGCTTGGGCAAAGCCGCATGGTCCTCATTTCCACAGCCCCCGGGCTCTCCTCCCCCTCACTCCGGCAGACTGTGAACAGGGAAGTCACTTGAGCTCTCACACACATCAGATTTGCAGAGGAAAAACTTCCCTAACTCGGAGTGAAGAGGCTGGACTCTCCAGATCGATTTAGCAAACCAGTCTGTTCCTACCCTACAAGGACCCCACCAGGTGCAGGGCGAACCCCAAAGGGGCAGGAAGCTCAGCACTTGCGGCTCCTCTCGTTTCACAGCTGGTATTTGTGTTGGTGCACTGCAGGGCGCTCCCACGCCATTCCCGTGACCAGACCATTTCCTCCTCCCCTCAGGTGAAAGCAGAGCTCCAGAAGCAGTGGTCCCGTTTCCTGCTGGCGGATCCCTTCGGCTGCAAACTCTGCTTTCTCGGGGAGAACATAAAATACCTCCGGAAATGTTCGCAGAGACGGCAAAAGCAGCACCCGAGCAGCAAACACCACTTGTGCCTGGAGGCGGGCAGGCCCTGGGACGGGCGGCTGCAGCAGGGGCTGGGCAGGCCGGGGCCAGAGCCGAGCCCCGGGGCCCCGCAGCTGAGCATGTCCGACAGCAGCGAGGGAGAGGTCACCACCGGAGAGACCACCGAGGAAGGCTTCGAGGAGAGCGAAATTTAGAAAGCTGGGTCAGCGCCTTCCAACAGCCCGCGCTGGGAAAGGTCTCTCGCCTCCAGACTGCTCAGAGCTCTGGGATATGCAGTGCAAGGGTGAAGCTGTTCATATCCCAGATGTTCCAGTTTTCTTGATGTGAGAAAAATGTTATCTGGATGTTGCTAACCTGCGTGGCTGGGTAGAAGAGGTCTGGATGGATCATTTCTGCTTTGAGCTGACGTTTTTGCTTTTGTGACGTACCCAAGGCAGCAGGATGTACTCTGGGAATAAGGCTCTGGAGAGACACCGTGTCCCAGCAGCTTCATCCACATGTGACTGCCCTTGGAGTCACGGAGTCAGCAGTTGTCAGTTTTTCACAGGAGTGTTTCATAAACAGAGATACGTGTGTGGAAGGCTCCTTTCTTCACAGATTGAAATCATACCCCATCTCAAGAAAACCACCCCAATTTCAGACCAAACCAGATACATTTTGTTTCAGCAAAATGACTACGTATATATATATATATGTATGTATGTATGTATGTATAAAAAAACCCCAAAAAACAAACTTGGGAAGAAGCAAACTTTTGATTGCATTTTTGAGCATCTTCACCTAAAGTCTAGTGCTGGAAATGTCATTATGAGATGAAAACCCAAAATATTTCCATGGAATGTGCCCAAATGAAACGTTCTGATATGATTGTTGTTACCTTTTTTTTTTTCTGTTACTTTTTTGACACAAGCCACTGCGACTTCTGGTTTGCCCTGCATGTGTCCTTAATGACAAAATAGCTCAGTCCTAAGTGCTGCTTCCACATTCCTCCCAGGGGACCCAAAATGGATAAAGATATGGGACTGTGACAGCACCCAAAGAGTATTGTGAAATCCTTCTTCCACCATTTAACAAGAGACATGATGAAGTTTCATTTCTCACACACAAACTCATCCAGAGAACTGTGAAATGTAATCAAGTTTGTTAATATTCTGTGATCTAGCTTATATAACTTACCAATGCTTTTACAATTATTTATCAGGCTACAAACGTTTAGCCTTTGGCAGTTATAGCCTTTTGTTGCAAAGAACAGATCAATTCATTGACTAGCACTAGTTCAAGAAAGTAGTTCTGGCACTTTAAAAAAAGTATTTCTTTTACAGTTCTATCTGTGTTAACCTATTTAATCAATACAAAGTTGTATATATCAGTAATATATTAATAAACTGTAAATGTTTGATCAATTTTAAAATAATAGATCTGCAGCTTTTAAAGGTTTTTTACTAGAATTCTGCTTATATAGCATTTTACTGCAATGGATTTCTTCAGCAGCCACTGGAAACACCAGACACCACACACACATACATTGTGTTTTCCTCAATTTCCTCAATTAAATAGACTTATTTCTTCTAGAGCTGTTGTTTAAGACATTAAAGAACTTGAAGTCATTTAGAATGTTTTACTTAGGTGTTAAAAACGTTGATATTGTAAGATTTTATGGTATCTCAGTGAAATAGTTTGCTTTTTAATTACATTTTAAAGAGTTTCATATGGTCAAGAAACCAGTTTTCTGTGCTCTTAACTAGCAGTCACTCTAGCTGCATTTTCTCCTCTCTATCATGTGTTTGGGCTTTTTGCCTCTTTCAGTTTATAAAAATCAACGGCTGTTATATAAGCAGGCCCTGTAGGCCTGAGGCCTGAGGCCTGATCCACACAAAAACAACCAGCACATGGATTCCTTCAGGAAGCACATTTCTAAGTAGATAACAGCAACTTTCATCATAATGCAGTGTTATTCACTTTACAGAATTATTACGAGCTCCGTATTTCTAAATAAACTATTTCTGGAAGACAGCAGCGAACTCCACGATTGACAGGCGTTGGTCCAAGTCCGTAGGAACAGCTGACTGTCCTCTGGGAACTCGAAGGTTTGCAGCCAGGTATCCTCCTGGGATTTTCTTTGCACCCTGTGTGGAGCCCCTGGAGGGTCACTGCAGCCTGATTAGGCGATAAAACCCTGGGAGTGAGAAAAGCCAGAGGATTTGCCAGGGATCCTGCGAGTGCACACACCGGACAGAAACAGTCTGAAGGACAAAAAATAGGATCTTGTTCTGACAAAACAAGAATGGAGGAGACAGACTGACCTAAACTGGTGTTGGTTTACAAGTGGGATTTAATGTAAATTATGTATCTAATTTGCACACTGACTAATTATCAGAACAGAAACTGTAACATTCCCCCAGGGGTTTATGCTTGTGTAGACCTGGTAACAGGTCTTTTCATCAACTGACTGCTCACCTTTACTCCCCGGATTTCCACTGCCTTATGAGAAAGAGGCTTCTTCCCTCTTGGTAAGAGAGCCCATCCTCCCACAGCTGGGAGTTTGGACTCTGCTGAGTCAATCCATGAAGTAAGACAAGGTGGCAAATTAATGCTCAGGCCATCAGAGACAACCCACAACTCTGGAGTTGCCTTTGCCAAGGATTTTGCTTTCTGTCAAAACTTGCACGACAAAAAAAAAAAATTGCATTCCAAACCCAGAATAGCTTGTGGGGTTCAGAAGAGCTTTCCCATTAGATGTGGTGTGATAACAGATCTGATATGTACAAATAAGGTTTATTCCATCTCAGTAATCTGTTGTGACACATGCTATAAATCTTTTATAATTTACTACACCTACAGCTCAACCTTCCAGACACGCTGGCTCCTCCTACAGCCAGAGATGTCAACTGTATGCTAATTATTCATGTGTACTTACATTCCTTGTTAAATATATTGCTTCTGCATGCCAGAGGCTGTGCCTCAAAGGCTCAAATAGTAAAGCACAAACATTCCATTCTGGAAAGCTCTGTCAGTTATGCCTTGGAATCGATAATACTGGTCCTTCCTTTCAGGACACAGCTTCTTCTTTTCATTTGATTCTGGAATTTTCTTCCCTTTTCCCATCAGCCTGAGCTCCTATTAAGGAAAATTCTGTGATCTGTAAAATTCTTCATGATGTTATTTTGCTGACATCATCGTTTCCAGCTTTCATATGCAACCACACTTCTGGAGTTTTAACTAATTTTTTTTTTCCATCTGCCATTTCAAATCTCACAAACTCTCTGCTGTGCTGTCATCTCGTGTTTAGATATCTCTGCAGTCATTCCTGGAGCCACACACAACTACAATGAGAAGCAGCTGCTTGTGAACTTCGTCACTGCAATTAGCTGCAGAAAATTAAAGTTCAGCTGCCACATAACCTGCCCTCAAAGGCTGTGAGGGGTGGATTTACTGAACTTTATTTGAGAAAGGTATCACAGAAGATAAATTATCAATCACTGACTAAACTGTCTATCTGTAAGGAGACAAAAAATCTGTCAAGTGCTGTTTAACTGCAACACTGACACTGCTGGGGAAGAGTCCCTGAGCAGAGGATCAGAGTGTAAGCGAGGGTTGAATCACAATGTATTTCATATAATTCACTACAAAGCTTTCTTCTCCCCCCCTTCCCTATAAAACTGGTGCTTACTAACCAGTGTCATGCCAGGACACTTGACTAGATGGACCTTTGGCCTAATCCAGAGTTTTACTTGTCACAGACTTGGGAGGTAAGGAGTGAATTTGTTTCAGCAACAGAGGAAAAGCATAAAGCAACAGAGGTCAAAAAGGCATTGATCACACATCTGCCTGTAATCTGTGTAAGCAGCACAGCAAGCAGGCTGGTAACTGTGCTCCCAAACACACAGCTGCACACGATTTGCAGGCATTTCCATGATAATGTGAGCCAATGGTGGAAGATCCCTGAGAACTGTGAGCAGGGCTAGGAGGGTGTCTGGGCTTACCCCCACATTTCCACATTCCACCACAGTGCCGTCCAGCAGCTTTCCTCCCTTTTACACAGACTTGCAGAAAGTGAAAGGGCAGTGGGAAGAGCCCCTGAAGCCTGTGAGCAGAGCTGACTGGCTCTGTAAAACTCAGCTTAATGACATCCAAGAAGCTGATACAAAAAACCAGTCCCAGTCTCTTTGAGCACAGAACCAGAGGCAAATGACACAGTCTTAAAACATTTGCTAAGCCTAAAAAAAAAAAATCATAGCTCTGTAAATAAAAAGACTGTAACTTCTGATGTAGCTCTGGGAAACTTGAGTGTTTGGTTTTTCTACTATAAAACAGGAAGTCAGAATCAAATCGGAGCTGGAGGTTTTCATCCTCTGCTTTCAGGGACTTGTGAAAACAGCAGTGCAAACAGCCTGCAGCACGGACCATTGAGGCTGGACTGTTTGTCCCTACAATAAATACTTCACTAGTGCATGTTTGTAATTTTTTTTCATTTGTATAAGGACCGAGACAGTAATTTCCCTAAGGAAGAAAAATGAGTATTTCTGTGGTTTGAGTCAAGCTCGAAGATCACGGCTGCTGAAACTTCCCTTGTGTGTGAGGTTAGTTCAAAGTGAGCTGTGCAAACAGCATTCTCTGGGCCATTTGCTCTTGACCATCAGTTCAGAAATTGCCATTGTGTTCACTGAAACCACAGGACAGAAATGGTGGTGGTGCAGCAAACCAGGACAGATTACAAGATCTGAGTTAAACCAGTTGCTTTAACTTTGCACAGAGCTTTACTTTTAAGGGCCTCATGGAGAATATTGACCTCTGGAGGTTTAAAAGCACTTTCAGCCCATTCACCTTGTGGAGTAACTTTTTCAGTTGACTCACAGCAGTATTGTGCAATCCTTCCGTGAACACTGCAGATCATCACAAGCACCTGTGACCTTCTGCAGGCTGGTTGTCTGTCCATCCCAAGCCCTGCAAGGCAGAGTTGTGTCTTGGTGTGACAGTGGCCAGCACAGATGAAGACAGATCCAACAGATCCCTGTCAGGCCCTAAGAGCACCAACAGGACTCACCTGGCTTAGGGCTGGCCCACGGGTCCAGGAGCACTGCTGAAGTTCAGGCCTGAGACATGTTGTAGGTACAGTTATCTCCTGCTTTTCCTCTTGGATGGATCTCAGAAGTCAAAGGCTTAATTATATTGTGGAATCCAAGCTGATTTTTTAATTATCATGGCTGAAAAAGTCTAGCACAGATGTTCCTGGGCAGAATGGTTTAAACCTCGTGACCTTTGCATCTAAATATTGCAGACTGCAAGGCTGCCACCCTGCCACTGCCAACATCTGCTCTGGTCCCCTCACTGTGGTGTTTTTCTGGGCACTGGCACTACACCAGCACAGCAAATGGCTTGTTCAGTAACTCCCAAAATTGGGTTTCAAAGTCGTCTCAAAGTCCTCTACAATAGGAGGTGCTTTTTGCTGTCCAGTTGCAGTTAAATGTACCACAGCATGCAGGGGGTAGTCACCAAGCTGGTCCACAGCAGCTGAAACAGCATTCTGAGATTTTTTAAACAGATTTAGGCAACTTTGGACAAGGTGCAAAGACACTGCTGTGAAAACCAAACTTCCACCTGAAAACCCTTTCAGTGTCTCACCTTCAGTGTCTTCTCCTTTCCAAGGAGAGTGTGAAAACCTCTGCCACCACTTCCCACCTCCCTGCACAAGCACATGGAGTGCAGGGGTTGCAGAAACCAATCCTTACTTGAGTTCAAGACTGGAAAAATTCTTATAAGGGATCTCGACAGAGGTTTATGGGATGTATGGATGTGCTACCTCCAAGAGTCACACCCTGCTGGAAGGTGGGGCTCGTGTTCTGCAGAACTGTGACCCCTGGGTGTTCTGAGCCCCCCTCCACAGGCAGGCATTGGGTTAGACAGGATTTTGGCAAGCCTGATTTTGACTTTGTCAGGAAACCTGACAGCATTCATGTCAACTCAAATATTGAAAGGAGAACCATTTATTAACAACGTTTTATAGCAGTGTTTTCAAGTGAGCTTCAAGCTGCACAAGAAGCTTGAAGGTGAAGGACTGACTGGGTGGGGAAGACCTCCAGGTCACTTAAAACATGAACACACACCCATTCCACGGCAGCTGCTCTCAGGCTGCTCATGATCAGCTTGTTTCCTTAAGAACCACTTAACCACAGGTGCTTCTTAAATTGATTTCTGGAAAAAAAAATTAAAATAAATTGCAGGAACCATCCGTGTCTGAAGACCACCTGAAGAACTGAAAAGGGTTAAGTGCAAAAGATTCCACCCCAGTGATGTGGCTGCAAATTCGAGCTGCACTAAGCTCACATCAACCAATCCATGTGCATGTGGTACCCACAGGGTGACTCTGCTCAAACTGCACTCGCAGGGTGTGGGGCTGTGCGAGAAGAAAAAGCAACTGAGGAAAGACAATTCCATGCTCAATGTGTCTCTGTACAGTTTATTTTACAGGAGATGAGATGAGCACTATGGTGTATATAAACTTGCAGAACAATATAGGAAAATACAGTTTAACCATATGAAATTGTTTTACAGTAAGACAGAAAAATTACATAGAGGAAATGCCTTCAACACTGAAGGACGAGATCCACAGCTGACATCAAGCAGCTTCCACTGAACCCTGCCAGTTTACCCGAGCTGAAGATCTGCCCCTTAAATCTTTTCTTCATTCAACTTAAGTTCAGTAAGTGATTCCTTCATCTATCCTTAGGGAACAAAAGCCATCCTGTAATTTCCACAATGATCCAAGATTTACTAGTAACCCAGACAGAGGCTGTATGATAAATAAACTATTTCAGGGGTCTAGTCAGCCAAAATTTATGGGAAGTTATAAAATTTTGGTTAAGCATCTTTAAAAACAAGTCATTAGTACTGGCAAAAGACAACTTTCCTAGAAATTTAGAAGTATTTAGGAAAACTTACACAAAAAGGACCAAATAAGCAACTTTATTTTGGTAGAAAACTCTGGTTTAGTGTATGACTGGTGATCTGGCCTGCCTGTGAATCCCTGCTGCTACAGTGTCTGCAGAACTGCCCAGTGGAATTCTCACACTGTCTTGCGTGGCAGAAAACAAGGAAATCATCTAAGGAGAAGAAAGTATTTGTCCAACACTAGTACCTGCTGTTTTCATAATGGGTAGAGGCTGCTGTACCTAAAGAGTGTTTTTGACCTAAAAGAGTATGGACATCCAAATTCCTCAGGCTATTCTGATAATTTCAGCCATTTCATCGAAAATCTCCACAGGAACAAGGGATTTCAGGTCAACTATTCCCAAATTCTGGGATTAACATGACTAAGATTACTACGTTAGCAGATGTGAAATCCCTGAAATCACATTCAGCTTTTGAGTTCCAGGACCAGAACATTTCTTCTCAGCAACTGCTGTAAAAAAAAAGTTGTGGGTTTTTTCTTTTTTTAATTATTGTTATTATATTTACACAATAAAGTGTAACAACTCTTTGATGCAAAATTATCACTGCACACTATTTTTATGCAGAATTCCCTGCTTATTCTACTGAGACCCCTCCACTGAAGGATGGGTCCAAAGATTAGCTTCAATGCAGTTGCTTTTAAGTCTGATTTTTTCTGTTCCATTTTCAGCATTGAGAGCTTCGGATGCCTGACCTGGACAGTAAATTATCAGAGACAAAGGCAGGTCTCCTGGAGATGTGGGTGTCCTAAAAAGGGGCACAGTTCAGAGCAAGGAAGGGGGCTGAGAATTCTGTGCACAACTGCTCCTGAGATTTGGCAATTGGTAGGGTGAATCAGTATTTTTTACGTGCTTGTAGCAGAGGCTATTTAGAGGCACTTCAAGGGGACCTACAAGCAGAATTTTAATAGGGTTGTGATACAAGCCATTACTCAGTTACTTGTTAGATCAGTAGCCCTAAAAGACTGCATATATTCAAAATTATAGTCCTGTCCACTCACTGAACCTGGATAGAGCAGCTGGAAAGCTTTTCTTCTGAATATCCACTGAGTTTGTCTCTTATGACACACCTGAAATAATTCAACTTAATGTAAGTTGAGGGAATTAAATTTGAATGTCTCAAATCTATACATATTTTTTTTCTGCAATTATTATGTGGTTAATCTAAGACTTATTTTTTTATTGGTCTATGAAAGATTTTATCCACGTACAGTTCTGAGACTCAGATGCATCATTAGGCACAAAAGGTTTCTGCCTTGAGGAATGCATGGGATTAGAAATTTAATTTGAATTGTGCTATGTGTTGGTCCCTTCAGAAAAAACGTCCAGGAAGAAAAAAGAAACTGTGGCTAGCACAAAAAGAAGTTATTACACTTCCAAACCTGGTGGCTGATAAGAAAAATCCAAAATAAAAACCAAAATAACCTCTCCAAAAAAGCTCTTAAAACTCTCAGAAAACACCCAAAAGCGTGAAATTTGGTCAGCACATTGAAATAACAGATATGTTCTATGAAATTTCAAAATTCAAGGTCCTGAAAATTGGTGTGTTTCATTGATGAAGGGCTGGCTACAGTAACAACAGAGAGGGAGAAATAAAGAGTTGAAAGACGCACCATTCATATGAATAAAAAATCTGCTGTAAGACAAAGTAATGGCTGTTATTTATACAACAGTGCTTCTCAGGAAAAGACAAGGATTTGCTGCCAGGAAGGATTTCATTCCCATTGTGCAACAGCAGGATCCTGAAGCACAGCAGGCTCAGCACACCTGGGCTGGTGCAGGGGCAGCCGAATGCCAGAGCCCGTCCTGCAGTGCCCAGGGCAGCACTGGCACCTCCTGCTCTGCCACGGGGGCCACCAGGTGGGAGCTGCAGAGCTCTGTACCAAGCAACAGACACAGGATTTCATCACTGATTTTCAAGTGCTAAGCAGAACTGGGAGAATGATGGGCCTCTTACTAGACCCATCAGGGTCTGGGAGAGACGCCACTGAGGAAACTATCTTCCTGCCCTATGTGTCTGTTTTTAATCTGGATTTATCTGTGGCTCTTGCCCACCTGGATAAGACAAATGTGCCCAGCAGGCTCCTCTGTGCCCTGTCAGACAGCTCTGGGGCACACAGGACGCCTGTGGGCCGTTCCCCATCCCCGTGAGAGGATGGGAGCAATGTCCACACAGCCAGAACCCCTCAGAGCCAAAGCTCCAGCAACCTCTGCGACCTCACTCTCCTACTCCGGCACACACCGGGTAGCAAAGACCCTACAGGCTTTCCAGAAAATTCTGTGAACTGAAAAGCCCATTATTTTGAAAACTGCCTCTTTGACAGTGTCTTTTGAAGACACAGTTCTTGCCAAATGACAGGAATGTCAGGGTGACCAGGACTGCCCCAGGACACCGGACTGTACCAGCCAGCTCTGGAACAGACACAGCAGGCGGCACTGGTGGACAAGAGCACACGAGATACTATGAAACAGTCAATCTGTTTTCACTTCAGAAGGAAACAATCAAATAATCACATCAAGAAGTCACATCTACTCATTCCAGGGGGACCTTCAAAGTGCTTGTCTGGATTTCTTAAGGTGCTTGGTAGTGAAGGACCCACCTGGGTAAGCAGTGCCCTTTCTCTCCCTGTGTGTGACTGAAGAAATAGACGGGCAGAGCTGCTTTGTCACTGAATTATGGATTTGAGTTTTTACAGCTGCATCAGTAGGCGACCTGTGGGTCCATACTCCAGAGGTGTGTTCTGACCCCAGCCTGACACAAGAACACTACTGGAGCTGCTGGGAGCTGCACAGAGAGCAACTACATCTCATCCATTAAGTATTTCTCGTTTCTCAATATTTACTTTATCCGTGTTCTTGAGTACAAGTAAGGAAAAAAGAGGTTTGTGCATTTCTGTTTGTTAGCCTGATTTTCAAAGACTCTTACCTCTTAGGTCCCTGTTGTATTCCAAGAAATCTCTGAGTGCTGAGCACTTCCAAAGAACAGGTGGAGAATGCACATTTGTATACAAGAAGCCGAACTTGCAGCGAATATTTAAATGATGACATTAAAAACAGGGACTCTTTTAAGGAGGTTCTGACAAAGCCTGAGAAACTACGACTGCTACGAGCATATAGAAGTTTCCTGTGAATGCCTCACAGAAAATTCCTGTTAGCGGGAAAAAAACCCAACCCAAGCAAAGAAAAAAAAGCTGCATAAAAAGAAGCAGTGCACAAACTTGCGTGCTGCCTGTTAGGCACTCAAGGAAATGTGATTTCAGTGTTTACCTGTGCAACATAAGGGGGAGCACAGCTGCCCCCAGCAGCTCAGAAAGGGCTGCACAGGGGTAAAGGGAGTCTAGAAACATAACAAGGATTTCAGTATGATTTTCACTGCTGTTACAGTATTTTGAAATTAAAAAAAAAAAATAAAATTAAAGCTATCTTCTAAAATTCCAGTGTCCAATAATGAACTAATGTCCCTATAATGGAGCAACCAAAGTGTTTCGAAAGATGCCCAACCCATAGAAGTGTGAGTTACAGAGATGACTGAATCTGGAGCAGGTTGGAAATCTCAGAATTAGGCCTTTTTGGGATATTGCTCCAAGAAAGAAACTGGAATCTTCCTGCTAATGGGAGAGGAGTGCATTTGACCCATGTGGTAAAGGACTCACTGCTTCCAGCTCATAAACTCCACCAGCAATCAGCCAACAGCACTGAGAATGAGTTCCGGGAGGAAATAAGCTGAAAGAGTACCTTAGAGAAAGAATTTCAACTGTGGCAGAAGATGGCTCTGAAGACTCAGGCAGGAAGGGATGGATGATGGATGAGAAGTCCTCATTCTGTTTGGCAGCTCAGGGTGCAGCTGGTGGGCACCTCACCAGCTCTGGCACCAGTGTCAGGACACCCAACAGATCTGAAGCCACAGGAATTCAGGAAGCCCTTTCACTGAGACAAGGGCCAAGAGGCCGTGGCTGAAATGGAGATTTCCAGAGACCCATCCAGCACAGGACAGGGGTGTGACAGCATCGCTCACACCAACAGGGAGCTCCACAGGTGTGGCAGCACTCCCCAGCCATGAGCGGCTTCAACAGATCTGGGCAAGAGGAGCTACCTGCTCAGGACAGAGGAAAATTTGTTCCACCTCTGCCAGTGAAAGCAAACAGAACTGAGAACTGACCTGCTCTGTGACCTCAGAGCGAATGAAGATGTGAGACAACCCCACCAATCTGATCCCCACAGTGACTAAAGCAGCCAAAACTCACCCCAAGTGTGTGAGCTGCCAGATGAAATGAGATGATGCTTGAGTTCTATATGTATGGAGGTAAGAGACTTACTTTGGTATTCTGTCAGTCAGTCCCACTGCAGCAGCAGCATGCAGCATCCACACATGCCAGTATTTTAATAAAACACCAAGCTTGGCCTTGCTCTGGAGAAGCAGCTGTTCAGGATGAGCATGAAGACAGACTGGGTTCCACTGCAGTTTTGAAACTCAGTGGAAGACAAACAGAGCAATGCTAAAACTCCCAAATTACCTTCTTAGGAACGAAGATGAGAGCAGGATGCCTTCCTTTAAACACACCACTACTCCTTTTGAAGATGTTCTCTGTTAGAAGCAAAGGAACTCCGGCATGCCCTGACCTCTAAGGCATCAACACTACCCAGGATCCATCAGCCAGAGAAGGGGATGAGCCAGGGAACACTGATCTGCAGTGTTGTACCAAAAAGAAATATCATTTGAAAGAAATAAGCTGGAAACTGTTTACAAGCAACAGCAAAACCTCCACTGAATACAGATGGAAGTGTTGCTGTGAATGAAGCATCTCAGCTGTCGTGGGGCAGAACCCAGAGTCTCCTGGGGCTGGGAAAGATCAACAGCCAGGTACCTGTGCTCTCCTCTGGTTATTGAAGTGAAGAACAGATACACACTCCACCAAGAGAATTCCTGTTCTGGGCAACTCACATCCCTAAAACATTTCAAATGGACCAAGAACTAGAAGCAGGAAAACTGGAAATAAAACCAAAAGTAAAAAAAACCCCAAAAACCCCAAACAAACAAACACTCCAAACAAACAAAAACAACAAAACCCACCCCCAACTAAGAATTCAGAGCAGCATAAATACACCTTAGTAGAGGAACCAAAACACATTACAGTCCCCAGAGAAACCTGTGCTAATGGACAGTATTCCTAGTCCAAAATAGATAAAATAACAAACATCTTTAAAGAAAGAGGAAAAATAAAGTGTAATTACTAACAGATTATTTCAGGTATTTATTAAGGAGAACACTGTATAAAGTGCACAACTAGCTTTGTTTTGCAATCAAAACAAGAATGTGCTGAGGCATTGTCAAGATTGCTCATTTCAATTTACAATTCAGCCTAGAACAGGGGCCAACCTGAAATGCAGCTTTCTTGTATTCACGTTATTCTGGCCACTGAAGTTTTGAAAGTTCAACCTGCACTTGTGGCTTAAAGAATAAAAAAGTGCCTGTCCTCTGAAGTGCCAGGTAAGAGCTAGGAAGAGTATACACCAAAAATTAGTAAGACAGAAAAGGAGAAATCATCAACTGCCCTGCTTGAGGGAAGGAGGGAAGGAGAAGAGGATTCCAGGGAGGCTCTAACACAGCCCAAGGACAAAGCGACACTCAGGCAAACCAAACACTTCCAGCAGTGCTTTAATGGTCTCTGCAGGAAATTAGGGGAGACTCACATCACACTGTGCTCTTCCAACACCCAGAATGAAAGAGTAGTCCAGATTCCAAAGTGTGCAGTGGAAGTGCAGCACAGGAAGCGTCACGCCAGGAACAGCGATGCTGAGCGCGCAGCAGTCAGGACACTACAACTGCCAACATGCAGAGGATGCTAAAGGTTTATAAAGGTGAATGAAGCAGCAGAGGAGAGGGTTGTGAAGGCATTTGCAAGACAGGAATGAACCTGTACTAGTAAAGAGATGGTTAAGAAAAGGAGAGCAATAGAAAAATGCAAGAGAATTCAGTTTGAAATAATAAACCAGAAAATAACCACTGCAGTCATGTCATAAACATGCTTCAGGTAAGACTTTTCTGTGCCTCAGTTTGTATTTGTGAAGAGGAATATTGACTCCCAGTGATCTGCTCACAGCACTTTGAGGATGGTGAACAAAAAGCTGGAACAGTAGTAGAACAAAAGAAGGATGCAGTTCTGGGGCTGGGGAGAAAAGGACAGTAACAGTGGGATAAAATGGAGCAAAACTGTGGATCAAATGAAATAGTATGGTTTGGGAAATTGTAGCTAAGACTACAGTAAACACTGAGTAAAGGCCACAGTGGTGAGAATCAAGGTTTCTCCTGGATCTAAAGCAAGAATCTGAAGAATCTTTGCATTGTATGAAATGCTGAAAAAAAATATATTAACAGCAACACTGAATAATCAACCAGAAATAACAGCAGAAGAAAATAAATACCTTTTCAAAACCAGTCTCCAAACTACATAATACTATTTGCTTAGAGCAATGTTGAATTTTTGGTGGTTTGCAGTAAGGGTAACAAAGAAAAACTCTGTTTAAGACTCTGATGGTACAGAAGCGCTGGGCACCTACATCTACCCTGAATGCAATCTAGCATCACATATTCATGGCACCTTTGAAAATCAGGCTCCAAAAAGATAAAAGCCAAAATTTAGCTGGACAAACTTGGCAATTCAAAATGCCTAAAGTCTGTGATATTCACCTGAAGAAACCAACAAAGGAAATTTAAACCTGAATCCCAAGTAAACTGTTAGAGGACTGTCTTTAAGGAGATTCTGTGGAAAAACACCTTGCATGAGCAGGAAAGATTTTTAACATCTCATTTATTCCTTGGTATATAACCTCCTTCTGTCATTGAGGGCACTCTGACAGCTAATGAGGTAGGTATAGTACAACCAAGTCTTTCCTGATAAAAAACTGTGATGGTAACACTTTCAAACTTACCGCTTGGCCTACAACAGAAATCATGAGAATGGGTTTATGTATCCCTGAGAGGGAGTATAAAACAGGAAGAACAGGAATCTTCTCCATGGATTTTGGGAGAAGGGCCATCACTTCACTGCCGTGGTGAGACAGTGTTATATGAAATCCATGTTTTCACACAACATCGCTGCAAGATACACATATTTTATAGATGGGGGAGCCAGGAACGTTAATTGACTTGCCTGTGGCCATGGAAGCAGTCAGTGACAGACCTGGGATTCATGATCAGGACTTCCTTGCCTCCTGCATCACATTCAGTTATCTACTTGCTGGCCAGAGGCTCTCTGCATGGTTGTTCTGACATACTGTATAAAGAGAGTCATGCAAGGGGTGGAGCACAAAGTCACTGAAGAACAGAGCACTTTCTGTACCAGAAAGCAGATTTCTCCTGGAAGCTGCGTGCAATTGGGAACCTCTGGTGGGAAGCACACATCTGTTTTTTTCACCCTGGAATGTCTGGTGCTTAAGGCTTAGCACAACGAGGACCATTGTAATGACTAAATGGAACAGAGATAGCCCATACAGGCATAAATTACAAGGTGTCTGGTAGTGAAACAACCTTCTCCCTATGCTCTTTTGACCCTTAAAAACAAACGTTAGCCTGCTTAATTCAGTGGACTCATCACATCCAACTATAGATCAGTCTATATTTCCATGTCCACAGGTCGGATATCTCCAGTTTTGTGTTCTTTTACCCACAGTTCCCTGTCTTTGGCAGGATCCACTTTCCGAAGCAACTGATCCACAAGTTCTACTGTCTGAAAAGAAGAAAACGAGAATCCAAATGTCAAGGGCACATTTCAAGCAGAGAGGCATTGCTCTGACATGCAGAGCAGCTGTGGGCATGCCCACACTGCATCTGCAGATGAGTGAGAGCTGCATGTACACGAGATGTGATGGACAGGACAGGTCTGGGTGTGCAGCCTTGTAGGGGTAAGCAGAGAAGAGGGAGACTTAACATGAGGCAGAGAAAGGCCTCCTGTGCCAGGCAGCAGCCAGGCAGCCTCTGACTCCTGTCCTGCAATCTCCACCTTACACCAAATACAATTGTACTGAGGTCAGCATGCATCCCCCATATTTTAACAGTTGATAAATAGCCAGGTTTTAATAAGGAAAAAATATATACTCCCTTTTCCAACTGCGAAACAATTCAGCATCTTCCTTGCACCAACAGAAGACCTCAAGGAGCAGTGCACCATGCTGGGAGAGGTAATAATGGCTCATACTGGCCAAATGTATTTCAGTTGGTTGTGCCTTCCCCAGGGAAGAGCTGTGATGCAGCAGCATGGAATGTGTCCAGGATCAGAGAGTCCTGGAGGAGCAGGACTGCAGGGAGGCAGCACAGCACTGCTGCAGACACTTCTGCCGTGTGCTTTGACACAAGCCAGTCAGAGCAGGTCAGGAGGGCCCGTTCTGCCCAGCTGAAGGGCAGTGGAGAGCAGAGAGATCAAACAAAAAGCACACTCACACTTTGGTTGAACATGTCTGTCTCGTGCCGCAGCTGTGTGTACTGGCACAGATGCTGCCGAATCATCTCCACCCTTTCCACTTCTAGTCTCTCAAGCTCCTGGACATGAAGAAAAACAAGTCCATATTTTTACTGGAACCTGAGCCTGGAGGCCCAGAGAAGGGCTGACACACAAAAGGCTGCCAGTAGGTGCGATACTGCCCCAGGGTCATGCTTTGGAGCTGGGCTCTGGGGCTGCACATTCCTCTGCTCTGCAGAAACAGCAAGCAGCACCGGTCATCTCAGCCTGAGCCTAGCAACAGAAGAGAAGGTCAGACCTTTCCAAAAGGTTCCAAAACCGAGGCAGAGAGTGGAGCCACTGACTTCAGAGATGCTGCAAGCAAGATGGAATCTGTTTCCTGCAAGAAGTTTTGTGAGCTTTATTGGTAGGTACAGAAATCTCAGTGATTCCCTGGGGCAGCAGAAAGCACTTTGGGGTGTATGGCTCAGACCAGCCCCCATTCCATCCAGTTACCTGTCAGAGCACAGTTCACCACATGATGAGCTGGGACAAGTCCCCACCTTGCTCAGCTGGCACTAAGCAGAACCCAGCAGCACTTTAGTTGGAAAGGCAGGTGATTTCTATCTTTTCTCTTGGTATTTTCTGCCTCCCTCTTTTTCTGGATTATGACATTATACCCCAAAATCTGCATTTAGTCCTTCTGGTGTGGCCTCACCTTGAGTGCTGTGTGCAGTTTTGGGCACCACAATATAAAAATGACATTAAGCTGTTAAGAGTGTCCAAAGCAGGGCCACAAAGACAGTAAAGGGAGGGGAAGCCTTATGGGAGGCAGCTGAGGTCACTTGCTTTGTTCAGCCTGGAGGAGTCTGAGGAGAGACTCACTGTGGTCTTCAACCTCCTCATGAGGGACAGCAGAGAGGAAGCACTGATCTCTTCACTGCCGTGATCAGTGTCAGAACCCAAGGGAGTGGCTGGAGCTGAGCTGGGGAGGTTCAGGCTGGATATTAGGAGAAGGTGCTTCACCCAGAGGGTGCTCAGGCACTGGACCAGGCTCCCCAGGGAAGTGGTCACAGCTCCAAGTCTGTCTGAGTTCAAGAAGCATTTGGGCAACACTCTAAGGCCCATGGTGGGATTGGTGGGGTGTCCTGTGCAGGGCCACGAGTTGGGACTCAGTGATCCTGATGGGTCCCCTCCAACTCAGTGTTCTGTGATGCCGTGATCTCAGCAGCAGCAGCAGCAGCAGCAGCAGCAGCAGCAGCAGCAGCAGGCCATGGAAGTCTGCCTCTGAAGACACACACTGCAATGGACTCTGCTGTATCACACAAAGTTTGGTTTTCACACACACATCCGTGGGGCCAAACCTTGTGAATCCTGTCTTCAGAAGGCATTTCTGGTGCCCACTCACTGAGCACCATGGTGGAGTGCAACCAAAGCTGACACCAGCAGCCAGGCTGCTACACAGCCTTCCCTGTGCTACCTGCAGCTTGCTGCTACACATCACCTGGGGAATATTCTTCATTCCAGCACAAAAAAATCTTGGGTGGCAGATTATTTAGCTGGGGAGGAGGATGAGCAAAGGAGCTTATGGAGTGGATAGGACTGAAATAGACTGAGCTCCTGCTGCTGCTGCTGCCAGCTGAGGTACTGCCCTTACAGAAAAAAACAGCCCGAAACTCTCTTAGGGCACAGATGTGCAAGACCAGAACACCAAACCCAGTGTGCCATTTGCAGAACAGGCACTGCATCTGCAACAGAAACTTTAGGGAGGAAGGCGTAAAAGGAAGCAAAAATCTTCAGATCCTGACAACTTGGTATTATTCCACATGAACTCATCCGTGTTTGAGCTGATCACACTCAGGCTGCGTTCAATTTCAGTTTTACATTCCTGTCTACCAAGACTTGCCTGCAAATGTTTATCAGCCTGAGTTCCACCACTGACAAACCTGCTGTGCAGCTGCAGCCTCTGGCTGCCCTCTTGAGCCACCTACGAGAACACTTGCAAGCTGTGCTTCTCTGGAGGCAAACTTGCAGAGCACAGGTACAGTAGAGGGAGGTGATCCTCCCCCTCTGCTCTGGTGAGATCCCACCTGGAGCACAAGAAGGATGTGCAGCTTCTGGATTGAGTCCAGAGGAGGCCATGGAGATGCTCCAAGGGAGCTTGTAGCAAGTCAGGCTACAGCCTGACAGAAGAGTTCTGTTCAGCCTGCAGAAGAGATGGCTCTGGGGAGACTCCAAAACAAATTGTGAAATCGTGGAACAGAAAAATTCATTAATGTATGAATGGATTTGGTGATTTATCATGTTTTTCTGTGCATTACTTCATCCTTCCTAAGGGCAATTCGAGTGTTCTGGCCCCTGAGCAGCCCTGAACTGGTTTTATGCTTTCTGCAAAGAAACAATTCTTTCTTCTTTCCCCTAATGACGAGTTTTTCTTAGGACCGAGAATGGGAAACACAATGTGAGATTCACCACCCAATTTTCCCCACTGCTTTGCAGTGAACCAGCTGTGAATGATGAGCACTGCAGGCTATTACAATTTTGCAAGGGTAGATTTAGGTGTTACATACCAGAGTGGTGGTCACCATCTCCTCAAACCACTTGGACTGGGCTTGATTGTACAGATCCACACAGCGCATCAGATCATCTCCTGAAAGAGTCAGCACAGCCACACATCAGCCTTCTCAGAGCTTTGAAGGAAAAGTGCAGGTCAGGTTTTGTACACAGACCCCAAGGATTTGGAGATCAACCCTGGTGGAGCTCCCAGCACTTCTGTCACGTGGTATTTGTTCCATGTGCCAACATTTCAACTCAATGCATGCACTTGATGTATGGCAAAAAAAGCAGGTGATTGGGGTGAGAATGAATGAGGGGAAAAGACAAGATTCTGAAAGAAAAATAAGAGCATTGAGTAGTATTTCACAAAATGCCCAGAAATAACAAAGGCAAGTTACTTCAGTTAAAAAAACCACCATGGACAGAAAGTTATATTTGAAAAATGAAGTCAATAATGATGAGTTATGGAACTGCAGGGGAGCACTCTGTAGGTGAGACTGCAGCCTAAGAGGTCTCTGTCTCCAAGGGGAGCGAGGCACCAGGCCCCAGCTGGGATGAAGGGACGCTTATTTGCAGCCTCCTGCATTCTCCAGCCTCTGGAGATGCCCAATTCCAGCTGAGCTCCAGCTCCTGCTGTGTTCAGGGTAGTAACACAGGGCAGAAGCTGAAGTTCTTTCCATTCTTTTCCTTGTTGCAGGACTCTACACTGACAGAGGGGGAAAGGTGGGTGGCAAATTTGGAAAACAATTCTCAGAGATTACTGCTTTCCAGCTAGGAAATTCTCTCTGTCTTTTAAATGAGGCTCAGTTTCTCTTCCCCTAACAGATTGATGTCTAAGTCCAGGGTTCAAATTTGTCTTGTTTTACGTGCAAAAAGGTCTTTAGACATGAACTGGGTACAAACCAAGCTTTATGAACAGCACTCCACAGACCAAACAACTGACAAAGATGCAAATGCATCTGGAAGTTTCTCATGGACTCAGAACTTCACGTGACAACCAAAGTCTTATGAAGAAGTCAGAATTCAGGGCTCAAACCCTGGCAATAAACTTATCCACAGAGGTGGGGGTGTCAAGTCTGACATGACCAGGCCTAGGGAAAGGTGTCCCTGCCCATGGTGGGGGGGCTGGAACGAGGTGACCTTTAAGGTCCCTTGTGTCCCAAACCTTTCTGTGATTCTGTGACAAGTCTGAACCAACGGCTCCCACACTGCACGAGGCTCCTCAGGAGCTCTTGGACTTGGGGTTATTCTCCACCTGCCCCAGGGAATCTGTGCCCCTGGACAGTCAGGAGCAAGAAAAGCCACGAAACACATGAACAGTCCAGAGGGGTAGAAAGGAACACCACGTATCAGTAATCCATGGGAGCACAGACCTCCAGTCCTATCACCCACTTGCAGCTCCTGTCAAAGCCAGGTGACCCCATCCTGCTGCTGGGCACCACCACCTGTGGGGAGGGGCAAGGCCCTGCCTGCCACACACCAGGATGGTGGCACTGAGTGGAGGACAACACTGGAAAAACTCACACCAAACTCTGATCTTCAGCTCTTCCTTGCTTGTTCAGTAAAAATCTGTTTTAAACCATTTCTAAAGATCCAAGGAACAAAGAGAGACTTTGAACTTTCAGGTGAATAAAGAACATCTCTCATGGAGCCTCCTGCTGTTAACTCACAACTTTTCTTTCTCCTCAAATGACTTCCTGTACACATGATCACACTGCCAGTGACTCTTCCCAGTCTCCTTAAAACCCAGACATCTATCCTGAAGTTTTAAAAACCTCAGAACTCTGAAGGACCACTCTGCCAAGGAACAGCCCTTGCTGAAGGGATGAAACATGGAAGCCCTAATGAAAACTTAGTTTCAGCAAAGGTGCTAACTGAGCTGCATGTATCAGCTTTGCAGATCTCAGAAGAGTTCCCGATGGATCCTGCAGATGTGGTTTGAGCCTCTAAAATCTGCACAGGTCACAGCAAGTAGCTGCATCCTCAGTACAGTACAGCACACACTACTATATCCTCAGTATTCCTACAAGAGAAATTATTTTAGTCACTGAGTAGCAGTGGAAAAAAAGAAAAAAAAAATCACTTTCAAGGAAAAAGACAGTAATAGTAAGTGTAATAGGCACCCACAAAGTTGTGGGTGAGTGTGATTTAGGAATGAACCAAGGAAGGAACTATGATTTATGGAAGAAACACCCTCAGCTAAGCTTCCTCGAATCTGGCTTTGGAAGTTTCACAAACATTCAGTAATCTAAGGACACTTTCATGAAACAGAGAGAGAACTCACCCTACTTTTGTTGTTCTCATCTCAGTTATCAACAATTTGTGACATCTGAGCTGGAAAAACTAGGCTTGTTTCTTCTGAGGATTTAACAGCACACAGATTTGTAGCGTGGCTCACTTTGACTTTGTAGCTACAACATTAAAGAACAAGAACCACGTGGATGGATGGGCAGGTGCATTCCCTCTCGCTCTCTCCACCTGCTGAGGGGCACCGACACTCACCCGCCTGAGTGGACTTCCGTCTCGCCTTCTTGATTTCCTCTTCTGTCTTGTTGCTGAGTTTCACCTCCAGCTGCTGCGTTTTCATTTCCAGATCCTTCTGTCTCTCTGTCAAGGCTTTCCGGGCCTTGGGGGAATTAAAGAAGAGTCACTTGTGATAGAGAAAAAGAACTGGCAGCTGCTTTCAGCCATGTAGGGCTCCTTCCCACCAGGATTTCTCAGGAAGAAGTCAGTGACTTCACATGAAACTGGGTCCTAACTGGGATTCAGGTTCTTACAGCCCCACGTGGTGCTCACAGAAGTGTCCTGTGACCACAGAGGAGTCACCACCACCGAATCACAAATGCACCTGAACTCTTCACAGAGTCTTAGAAAGGCAAAGCACTAATGGCATCATCAGGCTCTCCCATTTCTTGCTGTTACAAAGGCTATCTTTCTCATTATTTCTGGAAGAAAGGAGAGCTTAAGCCTCTTTCAAATGTCTTAAACAGCATCATTACCAAGACACCTCTTTTTTCCATTCACTTTTCTTAGGATCTGAACTGTTGAAGTAACTTCAAATATCTTACAAAATTTGTCTTTAAGTGCATTCTGGGCTCAATGTTCACCTATCAGAAACTCTAACAATAGGAACTTATTTCAGAAAAACTTACTCAGGTTCATGCCAACAGTTCATACTGTAGAAATCAAGAACCTGAGATCTGGTTACAACTGATTACTTGAATTACTTTACTTAGAGGTTCTTCAAGCTGTTAAAACCTGATTTATCAGTACAAACATATATTACACAGGAAAATTAGCACCTTAACAAATAAACATCGTTACATGCAGGCTGCTAAATACATAAAAATAACTTGATTTGCATGGATTTGTTATAAAACATGTCATATTTGTTCTTTATACTGTACAAGGGTTTCAAACTGAATTGGCATGATTATATTTTCTTAGCACCTTGCAGCTTTCTCCAGTCACCCCAGCCTAAATGTTACAACACTCCTGAAGCATTCCTAGAATTTTTTCCATGTGCAGTTCCGAGGCCCTGGCTGAGTCCTGCAGGTCTCCAGAGGGAGCTGCAGGAGAGCAATCCATGGAGGGGCCGAGTGCTGTGCGGGCACTGCAGTCACAGATCTTCCCTGCTCTGACTCCTTCTTCCCAAGGTTATTCCTAATTCACTCTTCCCAATATTGCTACTGAGTTTCTTTGCAGATATGAGTGTGAAGAACTCAGTGTTTTGCAGAAAAAAGCCTTCCTTGCACACACACAGCCTAATGACCTTGTGTATCCTGCAACAACTCTGTGCCTGGGCCAACTCCTGCTGATCTTCAACGAAAGCACAAATAACTTGGGGGATGACTGAGAATGGTATTTTCCTTTCCAATTTACACCCAAAAGCAAACCTCACGAGGATACAGTCTGGCAGCTGAGGCAGGAGCATCCCCATTTCTGCCAGCTGCTGCTGGGAGATCGTATTCTGTGGGTCTAACTCCCTGCACCACAACCTCAGCTCCCTCCTGGTTCATGTTACATCTGCCCATCACTGGGTGCTGCTGCTGCTGCTGTTTGGATTTTTTCAGTGAGAATGTTTCTTGTGAAGGGTTTGTGATTTGCCAGACCAGGGTCCAGCTGCCCTCCTTGGCCATCTGCTTTTGGCCACCGAGCCAGGTGAGCCTTTGCCCTGACCCTGCAGCCATTCTAAGGCAAAGGTGTTTTAAATCTGGAGGACAACAGATGCACACGAATAAGAAGCATTTGCAGCAAACACATCAGAAATTTGTTGCCCAAACTGGGAAGGGGAGGATGAACCAAAAAGCCAGTTCAGCTGTAAGATGTTTGCTCCCCACTCCCCAGATCTCAGCCGAACAGCAAACTGTGCCTGGGGCTGGGCACAGCACAGCCAACAGCGAAAGCCCTCAGCAGGAACAGCTGAGGTCCTTCGTGGCACAACAGAAACTCTTCGTGGGGCAGCTGCTCTTCTACTCAAACCCCAGCAACCCTGCAGTCTGTCCCCGCTCCCACCTTCTCCACGGCCGTGTAGCGGCTGGCCAGGTGCTTCCGCAGGTCCGCGATGTGGTGGTCGCACTTCTTCATGTCCTTCTTGAAGTTCTCCCTGAAGTTGAGCAGGGGTTTCTCCACCTCGCTCTGAAGCTGGCAATGAAAACAAAGGAAGAAATGGCAGTAATGAGGAGCCAGGCAGGAATTCCTGGCTCATCACAGAATTGTTAAGCTGGAAAACACCTCCAAGATCATCAAGACTGCCAACCCAGCCCCACCACCATGCTCAGCACTAAACCATGTCCTCAAGTGCCATATCCACATTTTCTGAACACTTCCAGGCATGGTGACTGGTCCACCACTGCCCTGTTGCAATGCTTTAAAACCCTTTCTGTGAAACTTTTTTTCCTGATATCTAATCTTAACCTCCCCTGGTGCAATTTGAGACCATTTCCTTCTTCTGAGAAGAGCCCATGACAAAGAGAAAACAATTCACACACTGCAGCCAGAGGCAATGGCAGACAGCAGGACTTCTCTTCTCCAAGAATGCTCTGGATTAAGCTACTACAAAACTCAGCCCTTCACAGGAGAGCTCTGTTTAGGGAATATTAACTGAAGGGAGCAAAAGGACAGAAATCTCGTCTTCCCCTCTCTCTGACAGATCATCTCTCTCTTTACACAGAAAATCAAGCTACAGGAAATTTTCAGAGCACTATCAATGTCCTGATTCAGGCCTAAGTGACGGTAACTTGCTTAAAACCCTGCAAAGTACCCAACTAAAGCCACCAACGTCAACTGCAGTGAGGTGAGGCTGTGGGCTGTCATGTCATGGCTGCGTTTCTACTATGCTGAAGTGAGATCCAAGAAGGCCACATTTTATTTATTTCTGTCAAGTATAAGGGAGCCTAAAGAGAAGCCCGATTATTTAGCTCAAACTCTTGTAAGTAGTGGAAAGGAACCTCTGGAATGAACTGAGGAGAAATCCATCAGGAGCAGACACATGAGTTATCCTGACAGCTGCTAATTCTCAACTCTGTTAGAGTTTGCATCTTATTGCTCTTTGGCCTTCTGATACCCAGTTTTGACATCTGAAGAATGCACTCTGGAGGGATACAGGTATTTCACCTCCCCAGAAGCTGCTCTCTATTGTCACTCCTCCACCAATGCAGGCAAGTCGGGTTTGTAATCAGTTAGCATAACCTACAGTGGTGCAGTGTAAAATAGTCCCTGAAAACAACTATTTGCAGCCTTTCTCCAGCATTATTTTAATGAAGGAAACTTCATTTAAGCTCAGTACAGTCCTTTTTTGGAGGGAGGCTACAAAACCAGCCAAGACTCTACAGCACACATCCTAGAAAGGTTAAACAAGCCTGAAGAATCTGTTTAGGCAGGTGCAGACTGGCACCTTGGTGATCTGATACAGTTTACAGCTCTGTGAAGGTCAGATGCAAGGGTAACAGAACCAAATTCTTCTTTGCAGGGCCAGGCAAAGTCACAACAGACAACTGAGTTCTGGGAGGTTCAGGTTTAATGTAATTCCAAAAACCAAAATGAATCACTAGAATGGTGGCTGGGCACCGGAGGAGGTTGACCACAGAGATTGTGAAATCTCTGGCCTTAGAGGTACTCCAGACTGAGCTGGCAGAGCTGACTTGACCCACTGTGGGTGGCAGTCCTGCTTTGACTGGGAGCTGTTTGTGCTTTCATTAAAGATCACCAATACGTTTAAAAACATATTCTGTTAATAAAAGGAAGACAAAACTAGAAACTCCCAAGCAGGTATGAGAACACAGAATCATAAAATCATTATGGCTGGAAAAAGCCTCCAAGATCATCAAGTCCAACCATGAACCCAGGACTGCCAGGTCCACCACTAAACCATGCCCCTGAAGTGCCACATCCACACGTTTTTGCACACAAACAATGGGCAGGATTTAGAGGATGCTGCAGGAGTTTCTGTGCAGAGTTTAAGGAAAACGAAAATAATGGAAAAGCCCCTCTACCTGGCCTGCCTACACGCACACAGCACTCCAGGGTGCATTTTTTTTTCCTCTTAGAAAATAATACAGAAGGACAATGGGGAGCAAAAAGTATTTCAGTAATTACAGCCCCGGTGTCGGAGTTTGAGGCAGAGCAGCAGGTTACCAAGGCAGCAGCTGGTTGCCTGAGTAACCTCTGCAGAATTGCTTACAAATGGTGCAGAGCTATAATTTTCCTCCAGAACACGGCTGTTGTGCTGAGATATCTGCCACTGTATTGAACTTGAACACCCACCGAGGTTAACACAATGTTAACAGGACTCAAGAGCATGTCACAGGTGGTAGAAAAAACCCAGATAAATACCATAATTTGTAAAAGAAATCTCCTTGGGTGTCACTTGAGAGAAAACCCAAAAAACCCATGATGTTTCCAGTACACTTTTCAGACAGGCTAATGATACAAAGAAGCCAGAGTTCTGGTTCTCTTCCTTCCAGACAGATAGAGTAGATTGTTGTTGCGAAGCCAAATACTACTTTTCATTTCTTCCTTTGCAGAATTAAAGTGTACAAGCACTGGTTAAATTTGGGACGCAGAGCCCAGCTGAACAACCTCTAGAATCAGTTTTACTTCTTTTTCATGAAAAATTATGGTTAGATGTGTTTTAATTTACTCATTGGGTAGACTAAATAAACTGAGTTTGGGAGGAAGATTGGACAGAATTTCAGTAAGTTTGTTCACCACTTTATTAATTCTTCTAAATTTGTTACCACATGCTTGAGCATTTCCCCCACTGACATGCACCGGAGGGAGAACCCCACCAATTCAGGGCAAAAATCTTTGGAAAAGGAAGAACTATTTACCTTAGAAGAAAATTTGAGATGAACCTCTGCTTCATCAGCCAAACTCTTCTTGAGCTGGGCCCAAGCCTCCCCCAGTGTGCTGGAAGAAGAGAAGGACAATGATCAGTGTCCCCTCCCTTGTGGGAATCTGTCAGACAGATCTGGCACAACACTCTGGATGAGCAAAATCATGGAAAAGGGCAACAGAAACCTGAGAAAAAAACAAACTTTTGTGACCAAGGCAGAATTGTATTGGCATTGTAAGTAGCAGATCCCGGAAAACAAAGTTCCTGATGATCTCCACCTACAGAGACGCCGGAGCCTCCGTAAGCAAGATCCTTCAGCATCTTATCCTTACCTGACAAAGAATATCTTACCTGGCCTAAAAAAGTTTCCACCAAAGCAGTTTTTCCACTGCCTCTTCTGCTTTACACCCTGCTTTAGAGAACAGATTTTCACTTCAGGTGAAAAGTCTCAGAGAAGCTTTTCAGTACTTGAAAATTGTCTTTTTCTTTCAGACAAGTTATTTCCAAGACAGTGGCAGCTGAGGCACGCTCCTGCAGACCCTCTGTGACAGCCTGGACTTCTCTTAAAGCATCATAACCAAAACTACACTGTCTCCAGCACAGGTCTTCCTGGTAACAGATTATTTATTATTTATTTATTACTATTTATTCCTTGCTAAACTGGTAACAGATTATTTTGTATCACTCTTTTTTTCTGCATATTTCAATATGATTGCTTTTTTAGACAACAGCATGAAGCTGTTGATGAATAAGCTTGTGATTCACTACAGCCAGATCCTTCTCCCACAAACTGTTATGTAACTGTATCTTTCACATCCTGTGAAAGTATAAAACTCAGTGGTTTGTCCTCATTAAAATGCATCTTATTTTTTTTCAGTTAATTTCTCCATTTTAACACAAGAATTCTGAATTGCAACCTTTTCTTCAAATTATACAAACCAACCCTCCCAGCTTTGTCACATCCCTGATTACAGTAAATCCATTATTTTTTTCTGTCATAGGTCATTCATTACAAAAACATTCTAAAACCCCCTGGGCTTAGGACAAACCCTTCGGGATCTCATTCCATAGCTACTTTCTGCAGTCTAGTTTTTGGAAGCAGTGGGTTTTTCTTACCTAGTTTTCTGCACATTAGGCTTTATTTTGTTTCTCTTGTCTGCCTACGAGAATCTCCCACTGCAAAAAGCTCTACTAAATTAAGAGCTGTGATGCTTGACCTACTCTCTTCCTCCATCACTGAAGGAATTCAGGTTGGCTTGGCATTGTTCTTTAAGCATCTACAACAATTGCTCATCACCTTAGTTTTCCACTAAGTGCTCCCAGAAAGTTTGATGGTTTATTCTACCACTTTGCAAAGGTTAAATAAAGCTGAGAGATCTACAGCTCCTGGCTCCTTCTATCTCTTCCCCATCCCCTTTTTGATGATAATGAGATTTGACTCCTCCTGATAGCCTGAAAAATCGCCTGTCACCTGCAATCTCAGACTAATGACCTGTCACCTCTGATGCTGCTCCAGGGATTCCAGTCCTCAAATATGGTGTCCATCAGCTAAACTCAGGCACACCTATGGAAGTGTTCCCAACATTTCTCCTTCCCTGAGGTCCTCTCCCACTGCCCAGGTCTCACTGGCACTGACCATGTTCTCTGATCCACCACAGCACCACTGCACAGTGCTTTCAGCTCCATGCACCACGTCCTTCACAGCTCCCTACTTCAACATTTCTTAGGCTTGAGTGCTCATTCCCTCTCCTGTCATCTCCTCTCCCCTAGTTTCCTTCCCCTTCATTTTTTCAGTCATTCCCTCCTTGTCCCATTGGGGGTAGGAGAAAATGGAAGGAAGATGTGGGAGAGAGTGGTTTCAGCTTTTCTAGGATCAGGTGAACATCTACCCCTAAGGAGAAAGGAGGACAGAAACCACTGCCATTGTAGTGCTTAGAGCAGTAACAGCCCAGTCAGCCTCTTGCAATTTCTGCCCCTGACACCTGCAAGGTGAGCAGAACACCTCCTGGAGCTCCAGTGCTGGCAGAAACACACCAGTGAGGACAGTCATTTCCAACTTTGGCTTTCAGTGCTTCAAGGGTTTGTGTTGAAACAGACAGAGCTCCCAAGTTCTGATCCTTCAGCAGTGGTGCCTCTTCATTATTACTGAAGAACTGAATTTAGTCTGAATTGCATTGCCTAATGTCTTCTTAATAACTTCCCAAGTGTGAAAATGTTGTGAATAAGGGGCAGGCTGCTGCTTTTCTTGAAGGGCCAGAACCCTGATGAGAAGAGACTTGTTCATCCTCCCTCATGTCTGTGCTGCTCTGATTGTACTGGCACTGACCTTACACATCTACTCTCAGTAGTATATGTATTCTATATATTCTCCCATTTTCAAACTAGTTTAGTACATATACATGCTAATCCTGGAAGGAACTAGTCCTGGCTACAACAAGGACAGCATACCAACCCTATTTTATATACATATTCCTAAAAAATTTCTCATTAACAACTTTAAAAAAAACCCCAAACAAACAACTCTGAAGCAATTCCATCTTCCCCAGCACACCCAGGGTGATAATCTAAATAAACCTCTACTCAAAAGGAGAGCTGGGGAAAATCACATGTACCTGCGTGGGAGAAATGCCTTTTATGTTAAAATTCGTCTTCTGTGAAAGTCACAGAGACACACTTACCCTTCTTCCTGAGCAGCCAAGGAATTCTGAGACAGTTTGGACAGGTTCTTAGCATATTCCTCCTCAATCTTTATCCTACACTCACATACACACAGAGAGAAAATAAAAAGACAGCAGTAAGTAAGCTTTAAGGCAGAAACCCACACACGTAATTTGAAGAAATTCTCTGCACTTTAACAGATTTTGCCATAGGAATTTTCCTTTCAGTCTCCAGGGCTTGGCAGCACCAGTCTGATGAGCAGTCTTCTCCCCCCACATGCTAAAAATGCAGTGGCAAGAGCAGGGCTGTCTGCAGGACGGCATGTGCGACAAAATTAGCTGAAGAAGCTACAGTTCTGGAGAGCAAATAACAAGGACAGAGTGTTTCTGCTGTGCAACATGGACTGTCTGCAAAAAAACAGAAGCACGTGGTTCAGTCTGCTGTGAAATGTGAGGCTGCACATCCCTGGAGCAGAGACGAAGGAATGCGGCGATCCAGGGGAAATCCAAACGAGATCTGGGGGGCTGAACTGCGCCTTTCTGAGGGACACCAAACACCTCCTGCTCTCTGGTGCAGGTGACAAAGCCTGGTGGAGATGTGGCAGGAGCTTCTGTGGCCAATGCAACCCCATCCTCTCATCCACCCTGCTCATTGCCCTGCCCTGGTCTTCACTCCCTCAGAGGCACCGCAGCAGGAGCAGGAGCTGAGCAGGGCACACAGGAGGAAAGGCTGGCACACAACTATTGTGGGAACGACTGCAGGGAGAAGAAGGAGTGCAGCTGTGGAGTGAGGGGACAAGGGGACGTGGTGACAGCGCAGCAGGGAGGAATGAGCTGCTGGTGCAGAGGTGATGGGAATCATGCATGAAACCCATCTCCTCTTCCCTGAGTTCTGCTCCCAGTGAAGCAACTGCAAGGTACACACGCTCCCAGGCAGAGCAAACAGTTGTCTGTTGGCTGGTTTTCAACCCAGATTGCTCGACAGAGCATTTCTGAGAGAGCTGTGTGGCCCCCAGGCACAACAACTCCTGATTCTGTGCCAGCTACACACAGGCAGGGGCAAAACCTGCTTTGAAATGTCCATCCACAAAGACATCAGAAGGTGGGGCATTTCTGGCGTAGATAGTTAAGAAAGTGCACTTTTGTGGGGCACATCTGAGCTAAAAAGGGTTCTCTGAGATAGCCTGGAGGAATCTGATGGTCTGGGTGGGCTGCTGAAAATACCCTGGTGGATGGTGTGGGAGGGGAAGTGCCACTGTGTGGTTCAGGGGAGGGAGCAGGAGTTCAGGGGAGGGAGCAGGTCTGGCTCCCACAGCTGACAGCTCCACAGCAAAGCAATTGGCTGGGATGTCACTTCAGCAATTAACTGGGATCTCACTTTGAGCAACTGACTGGGATGCAGGTGGCTGAGGCCCAAGATGAAACCCAGCTGGGTACAACCACAGACCTCACCCAGGAGCTGGAGAGCTCTGTGTGTTGGTCTTGTTAGAGCAGGCATGGGGAGCTGGCTGGTTCTGTCCTCACAGGAAGGGGGAGCAGAGGGGAACTCCTGAGTCCATTCCCAGAAATCCATGTGGCTGTTTGGCAGTAATTCCACCTTCCTAACAAAAAAAGCTGCAAGTTCTTGTTTCCACTACCTTGTTTGAAAACTTCCAGAATTTCACTCCTTGTATAGTCAGAAGCATTACAGATTTTAAGTGCATTTTGACCCACACTGTTCTGACTTTATTAGTTCCAGTTGATCTTTGGATATTTATTTCCTGTTCCCTTTAACTTCTTTTTTTTTTTTTTGAAGGAAAGTACTTTGTGTGCCCACACTCAAATAATTTCAGTCATGACATATTATAGTGGATAAAGAAAAACTAGAGAGCTACAAAGGGAGGCAAAGATGATCTGATGTGACTGCCATGCAAGAAGAAACTAAATAGATTAAGACAATAGGGGGAACAGGGAGCAAAGGTGGCAGAGGATATCTGACAGCTACACAACTGTCACTGTGGGAACACTGTCACCACGAGTCTTTTCACTCCCTTCAGAGTCTTTTTATCCTCCAGATTGGGAGGGAACAATGAAATTATCAGAAAACAGAAGCATAATTACTTTTCCTGTAGTGCAGAGACTGCAGAAGTCTTCCACAAATTGCTGCAAACAGTGAAAGGTGCATACAGGTATCTGCTGAACGTGGCAGAAGCTAAGTAATCTGCTATTTAACTTACATTTTCTAAACACAGCACAGCTTAATTAAAAAGTGAATAAGACAGTGCTCCTTTGCTAATGGAAACATTGCTTCTTACACCTGGTGCTTCTCAGGGCAGTCTGCAGATTTTTTTGGCTGTTTTGGAGTCCTTCTCTGAATGCAAAGGCTGGACCTTATTTTCACTTTTGATTTAAAGTAATTTCTTCTTTCACACCAGTACTCTGGATTGTTCAGTTTAATTATCAATTACTTTTTCCCCTTTCTTGAGGTCTGGCTTATTAAAAGTCAAAGTTTGTGACTATTTGACTTTCATAACCCTGCCTCTGTCAACAAGAACTGAATGAACATATAACTGCTCAAAAGATTGCTACATACAAGAAGCTCCTCTAAAAGCATCTACCTGATAAACTAAATTTCAGTTAGCTTCCCTCTGGGTGGGTATTTGATGAAGAACTCTGGTTATCATGGTTTATACCAGCTTCCTATTCAAGGGCTGTTTTTATCAGCTGCCTGAATCTCACCTCCAGCAGGCTGATTGTGCAGACAAAGAGAATTTTTCTGGACATGAAAATTCCCAGTTAAATGTGCTCAGGCACCTGATGGTCATCATGAAAACCTTATCAATACTTCAGCCCTCTTAGCTGGGAACACAGAGATTCCCTGATAACCTGATAACTCTATTTCCATGGATAACCCCTCCAGCTCAACACCATCCTCCTCCTTTTCCACACATAACCATCCTGATCCTTTGCTACAAACAGATGAAAAATGCATTAATCCTTCTGTAACTCCCATCCAGACCCTTTCCACACTCAATTCCCAACTTTTTCTGTTCCCAGCACACAGTGAATCTTTTCTGTCTCTCCTCTCTAACATGCCTGCTTCTTCCTCTGCTGAGGACACAGATGTGTCTCCCTGCAGTGTCAGAGCTGCTCTCCTTTCTCTAATTTCTCACCAACTTTCCCTTCCTCTTGAATGCACCTTACTTTTATTTCTGTCAAATTTCATTATATATTACTTTCTTTGAAGCAGCTTCCCCCTCTTTTCCTTGGCTATCATAATTCTGCTTGTCTTCCCATCCTCTCCCGTAGCAAGCCTATTTCTCAGTTGTATTTTTAATGTGCCAGGTGGTTCCTTCTTCTACCTCTGGTCACACTGTACCTGTCCCTTGGACTGTCTGATGTCAAGGGCTCCACAAACCCCATGTGAGTTCTGGGCCCTGTATCTGACCACCCTTGTTGCCTGTGATACTTTGCATTTTCCCGCTGCTGTCACATCCCTAGCAAAAAAAAAAAAAAAAAAAGAAAAAAGCTGAGAGGGAGAAACAAAATGAGCTACAAATGAAGCAATTATCTGCAAGTTCTGCCCAACTGAGCTGCACCCCAAACACCAGCACAGGGTGGCCCAGCTCTGTTCTGGCACCAGTGTTGGTTCTCATCAGCACAGTCACACCCAGTCTGCAGCAGAAGAACGGGAAGGCAACACCAACCCAGCCCCAGGCATCACCAGAGAGACAGTGACAGAGGGCAGCAGCTCCTTCATCCAGTGCAGCTGCCTCCAGAAGAGAACACCCATCAGCATCCTTCCTTCCTCCAGGCTGCAAACACTGCTTGTTCTCTCTCACTGCTGTTCTCAGGTTTTGAGAGTCATCCTCGAGATGACTTACACTGCTCTGACATGTGACAAACCATTCCAAGTGACATTCATGAGTGATGATGTCCCATCACCTGCTGTAGGTGTTTGGACTGAGCATCAGCCAAATGCTGGTTTGGTGCTCAGTGCACTCCCCACGCCAGCAGCCCATTACAGCACTCTGGCACCTTCTGGTAGCAACATCTCCCTTCCTGACTTCTGAGTGTCTCTGAGTGTGGATCTGCTGGAGCAAGTCCAGAGAATGGCACTAAACTGATCACAGCTGGAGCCAGCCTGGGAAAACTGGGGCTTCTCAGCCTGGAGAAGAAAAGGCTCTGGGGAGACCTCAGAGCCCTTCCAGGGCCTAAAGGGGCTCCAGGAGAGCTGGAGAGGGACTGGGGACAAGGGATGGAGGGACAGGACACAGGGAATGGCTTCCCACTGCCAGAGGGCAGGGATGGATGGGAGATTGGGAAGGAATTGTTCCCTGTGAGGGTGGTCAGGCCCTGGCACAGGGTGCCCAGAGAAGCTGTGGCTGCCCCTGGATCCCTGGCAGTGTCCAAGGCCAGGCTGAATGGGACTTGGAGCACTCTGGGCTAGTGGAAGGTGTCCCTAGATGGCAAAGGGCTGGAATGAGATGATCTTTAATATCCCTTCCATCCCAAACCATCCTGTGATTCTATAACCAAGCTTAAGTCCAAAGTGATGCCTTTTTACATCCTCCTCTAGGAAACTGTGCCTACACTCCATGGGAACAAATGGCTTCTGTATTTTTCAGACAGAACACTTCCCTTCTAAATATCATCGCCACTCTGCTCCTCTCCTGTTTATGCTTTTTCCTTGAACCTGCAGCTCAGAACTTTCTTGGTTCCCCCTAAACAGACTGCCTTTGTGCAATACAACTCAGAGCACGAGAGACAAGTGAGAGCTGAGAAGACTGGAGAGTGTGGATGAACATTAAAGAAATATCAGATGTTCATTAAGAATTTGTAGCGTTCCTTTTATGCAATTTAAGCATTAAGCATTAACGTATTTAAGGAATATATAAACTGGGAAATAAACAATTGCAATGAGTATTTAATTTGATAACAAATGCTAGTTACCTTTCTCGAACAAACTCTGCCATTTCTTTCTGCATTTGTTTCCCTTTAAGTTGCTTTTGAAGAAGAATTTCAAATCCCGACACTGTATTGTTCCCTTGTGAGTCCTTCTTATCTGCCTGGAAGAAATAAAAGGAAGTTCAGCAAAAAGATCGAGAAGCCAAACCCACAGAGATTCCAGAGGTTCCCAGCAGTGGTGCCTGAGGAACCCTACTCTGAGGCCAGCACCTCACAGCTCTCAAAGAAATAACCCAACACTCTCCTGCTCCTCTTGCTCCCATTTTTTTTTGGTTTTTTTAATTTAAAAAGGGAAGATTTACAGTTATCTTTAGCTATCAAAGGATGATGTGGGGCCAAAACAGCAGCCCTGCTGTCATTTCTGCCCATGACCCTTCACAGCTGGTAACACCACTGGGTAAGTGGCACCCCAAGGGCTCAGCCTGACACAAGGAGGAATCCTGGAGCCAGCACAAGGGAACTCCTGGGGCACAGGGGAGGACAGTGCTGCTCCTTCCAGGGGGAACGCAGCCCTAAAAGACCTTTAATAGACTGCCAAGTTCAACTCTGATTTGTACAGAGAAAAACAGAGCCAGTCTGCACAGACCTGCTGTAAAACAAGATAAACCAGCACCTTGTGCCATAGATTTCCACCATCCACCCCATTCTTCAGTTTGTTTCTCACTCAGCCCTTTGCTCCACTGACTTTAGTGCTGCTACAAGGAGCAACACAGTCTTCTCTCTGCTGCCTCAAAATCTCCTCTCTCTCCTCTCTCTGTTTCCTTTCCCACCCTCTTCCAACAAACAAATTCTCAGAGAACATTTCCCCAAGCGCTGCAGATTCTGCTCTGATCCCCCGCACGCTGCACAAGTAGCCAGAGGAAAATGCCAGATTAATCAAAGCAGGAGACTGGCAGGAAGCCCTGCCAGGCACCAGCAGGCTGAGATGGTGGGAGAAGTGGAGATGCTGGAAGGAGGAGAGCTGGCTGTGGGCAGACCACGGATGACAAGGCCAAAGAGGAAATTCCTGCGAGCAGAGTTATGGGAAGATAAAAGTCTGCAGAAGAAAGGCAGCTTTAGGTAGAATTCCACTGAAAGTGCGATGTGACCACCCCATGGAACCAAACAGTGGCTGAGCCTGAACAGGGAGAACCAAACAAGGCAGGAACTTCTGTGAGACACATGCAAAAAATCAGTCTGTACCCCATTAATGATTATGGGCTCGCTGGGATCAGAAGACTGGAAGAAACTGAAGAAATTTTTGATAACTTGGCCATTTTCAAATATTTCAGTGTATTTTAGCATCAGAGCTGAGCAAGCACAAGGGGCCATGCTGCTGGGCCTCCAACACCGACACTTTGAAGATGAAAACACTTCAATAACTGTAACTGAAAACACACATGAAATTCCTAAAACCTTCACAGTTGATTCCTTTTGTAGTATTTGTTGATTCCATTGGAGTATTCCTCTCATTGCCCAGAAAAATCTTCCAGTGGAAGAAAGGTTTTCCATTGGAAGGCTTTATTCTATCAGCTCCACACTCCCAAGGACTGCTGCACCATTTTAATGTGATTCAGGAACCTGGAAACAGACCTGGGCACAAGAGGGCACACCCAGAACCAGCCACTGAAGACTTCTGATGCTCAAGGCTGCATTAAGACTCCTCAGCTTAAGTTAGAAACGGGCCTGTCCTTCACAAACCCCATCCTACAAAGAATTCGTTCATTATCTGACCTCTGGAATACCCCATGGAGGGAGTTTTACAATTTAACAACAAGTTTTTAATTATCTGCTTGTTTCAGAAGGGGCAGCCTTGTGTATCCCTAGCTCTCCTGCTCTGGGAGACACTGAAATAACATTCCCTGTCAGCCACCTTGCTATCCTATGGACCTGTGGATTGTAGGAGGGAGTCCCTCTGTGCTGAAGACAGGCTGAGAAAGTTGGGGGTGCTCAGCCTAGAGAAGAGAAGGCTCTGGGGAGACCTCAGAGCCCCTTGCAGGGCCTAAAGGGGCTCCAGGAGAGCTGGAGAGGGACTGGGGACAAGGGATGGAGGGACAGGACAAGAGGGAATGGCTTCCCACTGACAGAGGGCAGGCTTAGATTGGATAGTAGGAAAAAATTGTTCCCTGTGAGGGTGGGGAGGCCCTGGCACAGGGTGCCCAGAGAAGCTGTGGCTGCCCCTGCATCCCTGGAAGTGCCCAAGGCCATGTTGGACAGGGCTTGGAGCAGCCTGGGACAATGGAAGGTGTCCCTGCTATGGCAGGGGTGGGACAGGATGGGCTTTAAGATCCCTTCCAACCCAAACCAGTCTGGGATTCTGTGATTCCATCCCCCTCCCGCTGCACTGCCCTTTTGCCTGGGGTATTTTGAATATGTGGCTTGTCCTACATCCTCCCTGTTTCCTGAGCAAATCCATCTCCTGAGAACTGTCCTTGCCTTTCTGGACACTCCTCTGATGATCAGCCACATCTCAGACTGCTCAGATGTTTCCAGGAGATCTTCACTGGCATCCCCAGTCTCTGTGGTACTGCCTGAACACGTTGTATCTCAGCCCAAATTCTCCTTTACCTTGCACCACAAATCAAGCTGTTTATTCCACTTTCTTGGAAGCTCTGGAGCTGCATGTGGCATGTGGCTGGCTGCCCACTTACCCAGAAATAATCACAGTAGCTCCACTCTGAAGGTTTCAGCAACTGCTGCTCTGGCATTACGTCAGGGTGGGGGAAAGTCACACAGTTGATCTGTTAAAAAAAAAAAAGCAAAAAAAAAAGAGGAGAGTTAGATGGTAATGAAATCTAGCTGTTAATGAGAAATATGTAAATAAAAAGTTATATCCACGTGCTTCCCACCAGAAAATCCGCAGTGAATGCATGCCAGTGAAGAAAAATTGGTTGTTGCATGGAAAGAGCAGCTAAGTATTCCCAGAATGCTACTCCATGCAAGCAGGAGTGTCAGCTCTGAGGGGAATAAACTATCCATTTCACATGAGGAAAACCTACTGGATTTGGAAAGCACCATGCAGGGAGTTCTCCCAGATCCCTAAAAACTGTGCCAAAAAACCTGGTGTGAAACACCCTGAGCACAGAAACACAGTGAGCATCAGAGAGCACTGCAGGCACTATCAGTGCAAAACACCCTCGGCTGTGGCAGTCCCCTACAGGATTACAAACAAAGGAATTATTTTTTCAGTGCACAGCCCTTCTATCTATCTCAAAGACCTCTCCAAGTGGAAGTGATGCTCTCTGTGAGAAGGAGCAGGGGCCCTCTGAAGTCAGTGAACCTTCAGTGTGCAGAAACCAGGGCGATCTGTGGGACAGGACTCATCACACAGTCATTAAACGGCAGCATAAAAATGTCCAAGTGCTCATTAAGTTATGGCAGTGCAACATTCAGCCTGATCACAGCACAGTGAAGGCAACGAGCACAACAGCCACTGCAGAACACTGGACACAGCCAGAGGAAGCACCAGCAAGAGTCAGAGCTCACTGTCGGTTTGCAATGCTCACCCCAAATCCCTGCTGGGCAGGGATACCCTAAAATCCCTCTCAGTGCACCCACAGGGCCATGGGAACACTGAGAGCACCTGGGTGTTAATCAAGGGATACTGGGGAAGGGAGACTCACAGATGTGACTGCAAGGGGGTGGGGGTCTGTTCGGGATCAGTTAATGCTCACAGGAAATCCACACACAGATCTGTGGGCAGGGTCAGCACAGCTGCAGGGGCAGAGCCAAAGGCAGGGCTTACACACACTGTATCTGCCTTTGGGCTATTCAGAGAGGATCAGAAGGGATGTGGGTGCTGACACAGGGCAAACCCCCCACGCCAGAGCACAGCAGACAAAACCTTTGGCTGATACACGGCTGCTCCTACAAACCCACGCTGCTTCTGCTGCTGGCTGTCCAGGCTGGAGGTTCAGCAGCTGTCCTGCGAGAGGTGCCAGAGCTTGCTCTGCATAAATCACTCTGCCCAGAGCTTGCCAAGTCCATCTCAAAGCAGGCTGCGCACCCTGTACCTATGGTGTCACCTCAGCTAAACCATGTGTCCTGCTTCGAGCCCACATCAGGCTTCAAACTCATCTGCAGGTCAGAGATCTGGGCTTTGCAGGCAGTGGCCATGCACTGCTGACCCTACACTTCCAACCAGGAGCAAGCCTCTCCAGCCAGAGCCAGAAGGTCCAGTCAGAGCCACAATGTCCAGTCAGAGTCAGCACCTCCAGCCAGAGCCAGAAGGTCCAGTCAGAGCCAGAATGTCCAGTCAGAGCCAGAAGATCCAGTCAGAGCCACAATGCCCAGTCAGAGCCAGCACCTCCAAGCAGAGCTGGCACCTCCAGCCAGTGCCAACCCCCCCTGGCCACAGGGTCCCAACCACAGTGAGCACTGCAAACACCTTCCCTGCTCCCTGGTGTTCCCCGCCAGGAATTACAGAACATCAGCTTGGAGCAGGATGGCCATGCTCTAACCCACTGCACCTCCTAAGAGTATTTTTCAGCCTTTAACAGAAGGCTGGGCATCACAGAATCACAGAAACACAGAATATCTTGAGTTGGATCACTGCATCGTGGCACTGCGCACCAGGACAGGGAGGTGATCTGCAGTGGGAGCACAGGAGTTGTACCCTGCAGCTTAAAAACCTGCAGAGAGACACAGCATGGGAAATTCCTATTCCCTGCTAAAGGCAGTGCCTGCTTCACAACAGCTGAATCTGTGTCAGCTGGAAGCTGCTGATTAGAGATGTGACAGCGAGTGAGTCTCAACGTCCTAAAGCAACAACCACGGAGTCACTGGAAATGCCCAGGCTGGGACTGGTGGCAGTGTCCCACTGCAATGGTCAGAACTCCAGGAATGCAGCAGGAAAAGGAATTGAGTAAGCAGCTGATGACAGTAGGGTTAATTCACATGTTTGTCAAAGAGTATCATCAGAGTCAGAGTTTTAGGAATAAATCGAAATATTCTTCACTTCTCCGAAGACTGAATTGTCTGGAAATGATGCTGAATTGTCTGGAAAGAGTCTTGAGGCCATTTGGGTCTAGTATCACTTTTAAACGGGAAACGGTACCAGAATTAAAAAACTAAAATGCACAAGCTTCTGCAATCTTCTAAAAAAAAAAAAATAAAAAGGATTATGGTAAACAGAACTTACAGCTTTTTACACTAAGTCCCAGCAGGGGCATGAAAATTTTCAAAACTCTAGAAATATTACTAAAAATTACATATGACTACATAGGTAATCCTGTGATCTTTCTTTCCTTTCATTACCACAGATTTCTTATCCTTAAACAAGAGCTCTTGGATCTGTATTTCCTGCTGTTTCCAAAAGCTCTCAGGATTTCCCAGCAGGAGGGGAACACCAGGCTGGCACTGAGCAGTAGTGGGTGACAGCATGGCTTTCCCCCCTCCCAGCTCTCCCTCTGAAATGCTCCTTTTCTTGCTTCTAAAAGCAAAGATAGCTGAAAAAAAAAAAAGCACTCTGCTTCACCAGCTTAGTCCCACTGAGGAGCTGTTGGCTAAAGACAGCCAAAGCACCTCGTGATGATGTCTGACAGCATTGAACAGCTCCATCAGTCCCACGGACAATGAGACTCTCTCCAAGCAAAGGAGCACGGCCCTTCCTAATTTTGAGAGAGCTCACTTTGCTCACATCCCTGAGAGCTGGCTGGGCTCCATGCAAGGCCCAAATTCAAATCCGTGGCAGTGTGAACATCTTAACAATGCTGACTCGCCAGCAAGGCCTAACAAAAGCTTGCAGAAGCTGACTATTACAGCTGTAATTGTCAGTCAGAAACAAAACAAATTAAAACACATCTCTCAGATAATGATGGAAGCACAGACCATGAAGAGAAAACAAGGCATGATGACCTGCATTACATTCCCACAAGCTCCACTGGGACAGCTGAGGTGATAATCAGCCTCACCATGATATTAACTTCTTCTACAGCCTCTTTCTAAAAGTAATGGCTGTTGTCATCTTGCAACAAAGCAAAATTAATAACAAGACACTAGCAGGGCAAGATCCCAAATAAGAGCTGAGCAAACCTGCCCGAGGACAGCAGCTTGTCTTTCTGGTTGCCACTGGCCACAAGTGGCACCAGAAAACCTGTCTGAGAGCCACTGGATCACAGAGGACAGAGGAAGGTACAGAGTCAGAGAAGGGAAAAAACATGGGGACAACAAAGCTTGGCTGGGGACACACACAGGGGATCAGATAAGCAGCACAAATTGATGCATTTCTCTTGACAAGCTCTGTGCCAAGCTCAATGGATTAAAATACTTTTGCCTGTGTACAGATCATGAGCAAATGCAATTATACTCTTAACAGCTGAATATTCCAGCTCCTATTTCCCACGAGTACATTGGTAGTCATGGCAAAATGAGCTGTTTATATTGTAGGTGACTCTTCATTATGTCTGAGACACAAAAGGGTAAGAGAAGGGGAAAAGACCCAGGGAGCCAGGTGAATGCACAGGATTTGCACAGGAACAACAAACTTTGTTGGGCAGGACATGCACATTAATCTCCTGGATTTCAGAGTCTCTAGAGGCTTTGAAGTCACTGCCACCACTCACCAGTGAATGAGACATTGCCAGGCAACATGAATAAAACAAGAATAATTTGATCAAAGCTTAGATAATCAACTACATGTTTATTATAACAGACACAACATAAATAAATGAGCAGAGTGGGTGAACTTACTGTGCCACGCTAAAGCGACTAAAGAAGGTCAACATTTTCGCTTATTTCTTCAACTTAAAAATGCACATTATTTTTCTAATTTCTACACATTCAGAGCACCTTAAACATACAACAGATGTGCTAGATTGCCTCACTTCAGTATCTTCTTTACAATTTCAGCTGAGACCCAAAAGGTACAACATCCAACTCCATTAAGTGAGTTCACGTGGCAAATGGAACCATTCGGGTAAAACAGCCAAATGCAAAGGCTGGAGAAGATCTCAGAAGAGCTTGGGCAGCTTGAACTCTCCCCAGTCAGGGAAGCCCAGAAATTCCTAGACTGTGTCTGGGTAGTTTCAAAACCACGAGTTTGCCTGGGGTTTTAGTGCTGGGAGGGTGATGCTGCAGCTGTGGTACAACAGAAGGGAAGAGCAGGCAACTCAAGTCCTCACTGTTAACAAATCCATGGATTCCTTCCTATTTCCAAGGGAAGATTCTGCCAAAAGCGTGCAGGAGCCCTCTTTGCTTGGTCTGTCTGTAGGAAGGTTCAGAGATTATTCAGGCCCCTGCCAAAGCAGGGTTTTTCTGACAGTATCTACCACGCAGACAGCCCCAGGGCAGAGGGGAGAACTGTGCTGAACACGCAGCCTCATCCTGTGCTCATCACAGCCCTGTGTTTGTCAGACACACAGCACAGCAGCAGGAAATCCCAAGTTCCTGTGCACAGGCTGCCCATCTTCCCATCTGCAGCACGTGTTCATCGACGGGTCCAACACAGCCAATCCAAACCAGCAAACTTTTCCAAGTCCTGCACTATCCTGACAAGGCACTAGAGAATTTTTAAGAAAGAAACCCACACTCAGAAATACCTTCTAATCAGGCAGCTTTCTCGCTCTTCCAAGTAAGACAAAGCTCTGTTCCTCAGGTGATATTCCCCTGTACATTCTCCATTTAACTCTCCCTCACCTGTTGTAAATGATCTCCAGCTTCCATAGTCAACTCATGGCCAGAGACTTCAGGAATCAGCCAGCAAACCATCCAGCCTTAAAATACTGAGTGCACCTTGAAACTCATTGTAAAACCAGCACAGACCACACATCTGCAGTTTCATAACAGCCTATGAGGTACCCAGCTGGAGTTTCTTACCCCAAAGAAAATGGAAGATGGTGTCGGTAACATTCACTGACCAAAGAAAAAACACCAGATTATTCTTGCTGGGTGCACACAGATGGGAAATACTCCAGCTCCACCTGCCTTCAGGGTTTCCCGAAGCTGTGCTACTTAATGCCACTTGGATGCAGAGGAGGCAGATGAATTCTGAGGAAGATGCTCCCACTCCTCTGCTGAAGGCGATGACGCAGCAACAGCTTGGCTGGACATCACCTGATGTCTGCAGCTCGTGTGCCACAGGATTTCAGTTTAAAGGGATGTTACCCCGACCAAGGGCCTCAAAGTAAATCACAAAATTCCCCTCTGCAAGGAGAGGTTCTGCCTGAGCACAGCTCCAGACCAAGGAAAAGCATCTGACAGCAAGCTAAGGACATGCCCTGCAGCTCTGCTAACTAGAACATCCCCACGTCAGCTTGAGTGGCACTGAGCAAACAGAACCTCCTAGGAGACAGCGAGAACACTTCCACTGCTTTACAGTTTACACTCCATATGAGATTTATTTTTCACAATGCTGCCTTGATGGAGGCAATGGCTTGGAGCAAGCAGCTGTTAAAATTAGCTTATTTTTGTTTATCTGATTCATCCTACTTGAAAGCTTTGGGCTTCTGCCGGAGGAACGCACACCCAGTGACCCTGACATAACACACACTTTCTGGCTTTGCAGATGTTACCTGATGGCACATGGAAATATGGAAAACCACCCTCAGAGAACAGCCTGAGTCCTCAGCCCTACAAGCAGCAGGGATTGCAGAAAAACAAGAGCTCCTGCTCACTCCTGCTCTTGTGCTGTGCCACACAACCCACTGCAACCCACACTGTGTGACCATGTCTGGTCTCTCTGGCCATGATGTTCAGCCCATGGTTTACTTCAACCCCCCAGTCTGAGCAGGCAGGGGCTGCATTCAGGGGCTGGGGCTGTCTCCTGCCCCAGCCACCACAGCCCTGGAACACCTGATTCTTCTAGACATCTGCAAAAATGTCCAAACATACAGATTTATACTTAGTTCAAAGCACACCACACTCCCAATATACCAATTAACAGTACTAACAATGGTAACAACCTATTTTAATAACCAAGTATTACAATCACTGATTGTTTTTTTCAAAAACCATTGAAGATTCCTTTTTTCAAAACCTGTTGAAGATTTCCCCCTCCCACCCCAGAACACTGTACCTGCATGGCAGTGGCTGACCCACATCGCAGTCAGAGGCACCTGAATGTGCTCCCTTCCAGCCCTGCTCTGTCACCAGTAGCCCAGCCCACTGACGAATAAATCTGCATGTGACAACGCAGACAACAATCTCCTCCCCATAGTGACATTAAGGATGTATAATATTAAATTATTCCTTTTGTTCTCAGGGACTTGATACCCTGCCAATACTTGCAGCTGCAAGCATGGTTATTGCCTCCCTTTATCGCTGAAATTATCTGCTCGTTTCTTCTGATTTCCATTTAAATAAAACTTTCTATTACTCGCCACTTCCATTCAGCTGTTTTGATTTCCCTTCTGTTTTTAATCATCTGTCCTGCACTGAAGAGCCCATAAGTGCTAATTGTGTTCCAGATGAGGTCATCAAGCACACAGAAAATATTAATGTCTGTAAACTGAGAAACATCATACAACTGAGAACATTCGCATTCATAACACAGAATCGTAGAATAGTTTGGGTTGGAAAGGACCTTAAACTTATCTCATTCCCCCCCCTGCCATGGGCAGGGACACCTTCCACTATTCCAGGTGCTCTAAGCCCTGTCCAACCTGGGCTTGGACACTTCCAGGGATCCAGGGGCAGCCACAGCTTCTCCGGGCACCCTGTGCCAGGGCCTCCCCGCCCTCACAGGCAAGAACTTCTTCCTAATATCTAATCTAAATCTCCTTTCTTTCAATTTGAAACCACTGTCCCTTGTCCTGTCACTACATGTTCTTGTAAAAAGTCTCTTCATTGAGTCAGTTATACTTAATTATAAAGAATAAAAGTAAATGTAAGATTAACTTCACACTGAAATATACAACCTTTGCCTATACTTTCCATCAGAAATCTTCACTTGGACACTCTGGCACAAGGAACCTTCTTGACACCTCTTTGAGAAAAAAACATAGATTGAGAAAACATTTTAAAGATTTAATGAAAGATTGCCCTGGCAGAGCAGTGATCCAGCTCTGCTGTCCGTCTTTCTCCAAGTCTTCAGTACTTCTCCCAGTACAGACGCTGTTGCGGGGGGGAGATGATCCGCCGAGTAAGTTTTTTCAGGACACAGCCCGAGGCACCTCCTGGGGCACCGCGTCCCCTCCTGCTCCCCCAGAGCCACCACGCTCCCGAGACCCGCGCCCGCCCCGCAGCGCTCCCAAACCCTCCCGGCGCCTCCCCGCCCGTCCGCCCCGCAGCGCCGCGCGCGGGCCGTGCCCGTGCCCGCACTCACCGTCAGGCTGCTCTCCTTGCTCTGCCGCCGCGGTGCCGCCGGGGAGCCCGGGCTCTGCGGAGAGAAGCGGAGCGCATCATCGCGGCCGCGCTCGGAGCCCAGCATGGCTGCGCGGGGCGGGGACAGGCGGCGCCCATGGCTCGGCTCGGCTCGGCCCGGCTCGCGGGAGGGAGGGACAGCGGGCGCCAGAGCCCCGGCTCCGCGCTCCGGGCTCCGCCTCTCGCCGCCGCGGCTCGCCGGTACTCGCTGCAGGGGTGTGCAGTGCCCTGCCGTGCCATGGCATGGTGGCGTCACACAGCCCCCAGGACGGCGACAGGAGTGGTGGTGGCATCACACGCCCCCCAGGACGGCGACAGGAGTCGCGGTGTCCCCCGGGGTGGCACTTTGCCACACAGGGACACGAGACGCTGACATGCACTGCTGGGGACAGCCGTCCTGCTGTCAGACAGATCCTACCTGGGATGGTGGCATCGTGCCCCCACTGGGGACACAAATGCGTCCCACAGTCCCCCCAGGCTGGCAGTGCCCCCTGTCCCTGTCGGGGCTCAGACGCTGTGACAGCTGACCTGCAGCGTGTGAATCGCTCCTGGCATCATCACTGGGCTGTGCAAGGGGCTCCCACCCCAAATCCCTCTGCCCCGGCACCCGGTGCTCCTCCTGGGACCCCACACCCGGCAGCAGCATCATCGTGCCCAGCACTACACACGTGCAGTCCCATGGCCGCTCTGCTGCTCCCTTGGTGGCACTTGTGACAACCTGAACGGGCAGCATTCAGCTGCTCTCTAGGAAGCCATAAACAAGGTCTGGCCCTGCGCCCAGCACAGCATAGCTCCGTGTTGTTCTCAGTTGTGGCTTTTCCCCCCTCCCCGACCTGCTTCCAAGAAATGTGGCTGAGCTTGCTGGAGGGATCTTGCCAGCGTTTGTTTGCATGGTGGCTGCTGCCCAGGTCTAAGGAAGCATCCTGGCCAATGCCTCGGAGCTGCTCCACACTGGGAGACAGCCCGTGCCAGAAACAGACAAGGAGGCAGTCAAAGCAAAGCAGCTCAGGATGGCCCAAGACACACAAGGGGGAGAGAGAGACAGGCCAAAAAAGACTTTGAGGGTGTGCAGAACAGCTTCTTGCAACCACGAGTTTATGGTCAGAGATGCTTTCCTCACTAAGGACTCTTCTGCAAAAGCTGCCACAGCTCCCAGGAAAAGCAGCTTCCCAAATAGGCGTAGACACAAGCTGTTCTGAGAATTAATGCCACCAGCAGCCAGTTAGAGATTCAGAACTAGTTCAAAGCAGGTTCAAAGCAGGGATGAAGCCAGGAGTTCAATTTGGAAAAACCTGTAATAAAGGAGCAACGGAAAGAAAGTATCATGGAGGCAATGAAGGGAGAGAGAAAAGTCACGAAAGGGATTTTTGACAGGCTGATGGTTGAGTCAATGGGCAAAGCAGTGCAGAGCACCAAGGGGCTGAGAGAGCCTGGAGAAGAGAAGGCTCCAGGAAGGCCTTAGTGCAAACTTTCAGTACCTGAGGTCAGCCTACAAAAACAGCCTGGGAGACTTTGGACAAGGGCCTGGAGTGATAGAAAAAGGGGGAATGGCTTCACACCGACAGAGGCAGGGTTAGATTGGATAGTAGGAAAAAACTGTTCCCTGTGAGGGTGGGCAGGCCCTGGCACAGGGTGCCCAGAGAAGCTGTGGCTGCCCCTGGATCCCTGGCAGTGTCCAAGCCCAGGCTGGACAGGGCTTGGAGCAGCCTGGGACAGTGGAAGGGGTCCCTGCCCATGGCACTGGATGGTCTTTAGAGTCTCTTCCAGCTGAAACATTCTCTGACTCTATGACCCCTCATGTATCTCAGATGTGAATTTGACTAAAAAGGTGTCTATGAATTTGATTAAGACTCAGCATTGTAAAAACAGAAGGTGGCAAATGTTGCTACAAAGGAAGTTCTGCAGAAGTCAGTTAATCTGACTGTGTTCCAAGCCAACTACAAAAACATGGGAGTCAGATACCTTGAGAAATTTTTTTTTTTTTGGCACAAGGATTCACAAGGGTTTTTTTGAAGGAAGTCACAGCCTACAAAGTTCATTTGGGTTCTCTGAGAGAGTCACAGCAGATGTGTGGACAGGGGTGTCTGGTAATGCACTACATGAGATTCTAAAAAGCTTCTGACCTAGTTTAGGTGCTCACTTTCTCCAGCCCAGGCAAATTGCTCAGAGTTGCAGCAGCACGGGCAGTTAGTACAAGATGTTTGATGTGGAAGAAATAGGGAATCCAAACTGCTGGACTGTATCATGAGAAATGCCATGAATCTAACCCAGAAATACTGACCTAGGTGAAACAGACCACCTGAGGGAAAGGCTGAAGGGAATTATTTAGGAGGCAGCATGTGAGAAAGGGGGTTGAGGCAAAGTGGGACAGTTGTCAGGCAACACAAAATTTAGACCAAGAAACAGTCAGAGAGACACTGAGAGCACCAGACAAGCCAGGTCCACATGGCAGCAGCACACCAATCAAACGTTTCCCCAGGGGTGTTTCAGGAGCTGCACTGCAAAAGGACTTTCCACTTTCATACAAAAATGAAACAGAAAACTCAGGCCTGGGACCACTGGGGGAAACGCCAGAGGGTGGGGAAGCATATCCCAAATGGAGTGTGATCCACCAGCTGTGGTGGCCACATAGGTCATATGGTGATGTTTTGGCAGGGAGCAAAGAGTTTCATGGGAGGAGCTGGAAGAGGGCCCTGTGCTGCATCTGCAGACCTGTGGGGAAGACTTTCCCAGGGATATGACGTGTTGCAAGAAAAAGTGCAGAGACATTTATTGGAAATTTGGACAAAGGCGGGGGAGGCCAACTGTCCACAGGTCAGCATCTTGTAGGTTAACTCGGGGTGATGTGCTGGGTGAGGCACTGAGGAGGGGCTGTGAAGGGACAGGCTGGAGTGGATGAAGTCATTGAGAAAAAAGCTTTGGACGAATTCTTTGTGAATACTGTCTTTGGGAGGGAGAGCTGGAGCTGCAGGAAAATACAATGAGATACAGACATGGGCGGATGTGCAAGTGTAAAGGGAGGACTGTGCTGGACACAGGCCCAGGGTTCAGGCTGGAGTGGCAGGAAAATTCATAGGGGTTGTTAATAGTGACTGAAGTGGCCTGGTGGATTTCTCAGAAAGGAATGATAGGACGAAAGAATCCAAAGGATCTTGGCATTTTTTACTGTTTTACCAGCTGGACACAAAGGCTAACTATTCTATATGCAACAAATCTGTCTGATCTGAGTTTCTAAAAGAAAATGACTTCTTGACTTCCTGCTCTGGGTGGATTCCTAAGCTACTTAAGCAGAAACCCATTTATTCTTGGATACTGCTGTTTGGCTTTTCCCCAAAAACTTACCTGGGGGTCCCCACTGCTTTTTCGGAGGCTCATATGACCTGAGTCGAGCTGGTGTACTGGAGAGCCAGAGATGTAGTAGCCATTCACTGCAAGGACAGATGGAGAGTTAGCAGGCTTGCTGCTGATAGCAAATGAAAGATTGCACAAATTTAAAAACTAATCCCATAACTGAATATGCAGATACAGATCACAGTCTTGTAAGACTTTAACTTTATTTCTCATTGCCCTACTCTGATTTGATTGGTAACAAATTAAACAGTTTCCTGAGTGGAGTCTGTTTTGCCCATGACCGTAATTGGTGAGTGATCTCTCCCTGCCCTTATCCCAACCCACCAGCCTTTTGTTGGAGTTTTCTCCCCCATTCACCCGAGGAGGAGAGTGACAGGGGCTTGCTGGGCACCTGGCATCCATAAAAACTACTGGTCTAAGGGAATTGAGTTTTCATGTCAAGAAGTCAAGCCTTGTAAGATGTTTATGGTTCATGCATGGAACTGTAAGTTGACTTTTTTTTTAATATACTGAGCAAGGAATAATGCTCAAAGTAGTGTTAAAACAAGACACTCAAATTATATTATAATTCCATTATAAATCCTTTGGTCACAATGCAATGCACAATCTTCACGAAGACCACCCACTCAGCTCTGCCAATAGAGACATCAGTTTGAAAATTTCTATGGAAAACATCCTCTAGCCTGTGTTATTTACAGTCGGCTGGCAGCAATGGCCTTTACATTTAACACTTTTTATTCCGGATTAATTTTTGCTTTGCTTTGTCATTCTGCAGTACCCGGAGCTTTTCAGCACATTTATGCATCTGATTCTTTTACTTGCTTCCCTGCAACCTCAAGTCAAGACAGAGATGATATGGTCACCCTGTATCCACCACATGCTAAAACACTTCACTGGGCATGGAAGAGCATCAGCCAGGCCATGTGCCTCTGCAGCTCTTTGATTTCCCTGCCCTGTCAGAAAGCAGAACTGAGAAAGTGCTTGTTGGGCCACTCTTTGCCTCCATGCTCCCACAAGGAGCCACCCCAGCTCTTGAGCAGACCCTTCAGACACCCAGACAGAAGATGGACTGGCAGGGAAACAATAGTCCAGAAGATGGGTCAGAAGGGAAAGCCCCACCATGCTTGCTCTGCTACACTCTGCTGACCATGTAGCCCGGAGAAGAGAAGGCTCTGGGGAGACCTTAGAGCCCCCAGTGTCTAACAGGGCTACAGGAGAGATAAAGGGACATTAGGGAAGAGTCTGGAGTGACAGGACAAGGGGTGGTGGCTTTAAGCTGCAGGAGGGTAGATTGAGGTCAGAGATTGAGAAAATCTGTGAGGGAGGTGAGGCCCTGGAACAGGGTGCCCAGGGAAGCTGTGGCTGCCCCTGGATCCCTGGCAGTGTCCAAGGCCAGGCTGGACATGGCTGGGAGCACCCTGGGACAGTGGAAGGTGTCCCTACCCTTGGCAGGGGGATGGAACAAGATGAGCTTTAAGGTCCCTTCCAACCCGAACCATTCTGTGACTCCATATGTACATCAAGTCCATATCCCACTATACCACAGCACTCTTCTTTGCTCTGCTGGATGGCAGAGAAGCAGATTCACCCAGTGCAGGTCAGGCACAGCATCAGACAGTACCTGCAGAACTCTTCTGTGACACGGGGCTCTTTGGAGTCCCAGGCACGCTGCTGGGCCGCTCCCACGTCGTTTCTGTGAAAGGGAAACATCAGTGTGAGGGTGATGGAGGCTTTTACACACACACCAGAGTTATGAATCTCACTCATTTACCAGTGGCTCTGACCCTCACTGTCCTCTGAACCAGATTCTGACCCTGTGAGGAAGATGCACACCTCCCTGCACTTCCTCTCTCCCCTCATCCCTTCCCGCTGTAGCAGCCAGCTGGGATGGGTGGAGACAGAGCAGACTGGAAGCTGCATCACTGGTTCTTCCAGATCACTGCCTGGGAACACTCACCCGACCTGCACTGACCTCCTTTCCAGGTGGAGTGAAGTCCAGCCCAGCAGGGCACTGCCTGCAGCCCACTGTGGGCACCGTGAGGTGCCAGCCATGGTGCTCAGCCTGGGGACGGGCACCAAGCAGTGCCAGTGCCTCTGGCCCTGCTCTCTCCATGAAAGGCAGCTGTGAGTGACTCACAGATGTGGCTTCAGTGACATATACACAACCCGTAGCACCAAAAAATATTTCCCTGGAAAATTTCCTTTTTTCCACCCAGGTCACTCAGCAGCTGGAATATGCAAGTGTCTGTCACACCAGTTGTGACACTCCAAAGACTACTGCTGCTTTCCCCCCTCAGTTGCCTCTGCAGTTTAACCATTCTGCTCATTTTCTCAGTAAACGGAAAATTGTTTTGACCACATGCTGAAGACAGAAGATTTAAGTGCAGAACTTTTTTTAAAAGTTGTGAACAGAAGACAGTGGAGTGAGAGCAGCAACTTCCCCAGAAGTCCAGCTAGAAAGCCCAAGGCATCATTCCTTTTGAATGAACACGTCAGTTCCAAATCAACTAAACAATACTGACTGCCAGATGGTATCAAATAAGAAAATAAGCAAGTCACTGTGACCAAGTCCACTGCTTTGCTGCTTCATTTGAAACTGCTGTTTCCCAAATTCCAATCAACAACCATCTAATTCTGCCAAAGCCTGAAATCCTGCATGTGTGTCAGCATTTTGGTGACCATGGTCAAGTGGTGATGGAGCAGGGAAGGCTGAGAGGGCCCTTGATGATTCAACAGTTTAGGGTTGGCAGTGAGCACTTCCCTCAGGGCACAGGAGGCCTCCTGTCCTGGGTCAGTGCTTATTTGGGCATTAAACCAGGTGTTAACATGCTTCCAGAACCATAAAGTGCCTATCTTTATATATACATTCATGCACATATGCATGTGTATGTCTACGTGTATGTGTAAATATGCATAGAAATGTCCTCAGGGGTTGTGTTGGGTTCCTTATTTCAGGAAAGAACTCAGGATTACAGATCCCAAATGGAAGAAGGTGCCATCCCCCACACCTGTAATGTCCCTGAGATGCACACCCTGCCTCTGCCCTTCCTTCCCCTCTCATCCCTCCCGAAGACACACAATGCTTTTGCTTGCAAAGAAAAATACTTGGAGCTTTTTCTTCCCTTGCAACCACAAAACCTGAACTAGAAGCTTTGCTGAATCCCGGGGCAATATTTCAATTTGAGTCTGTTTTTGTGAACTGGGTAGTAAGTAAATAAATTCCACGCTAGGTCAATAAAGAAGCACTGAGAAGTGTTTTAACAAAGCAGAAGCAAAATCAAATGCAAAGAGTTGTCTGTAATGAGTCAGCTTGTCTTGCCTTACAATCCACAAGTGCATGGTGAAATAAAGACATTCTAATTTATATTTATTATAAGGCAAAGGTAAACAATACAATACCCATGTGTCTTGCAGATTTTTTTTTTGTAATGTAAATTGTTGATTAATTAATAATGTGAGTTGAGATCTGTGGGGAGGGGATGTGATGCCCACTGATGCAGTCAGTGAATTAATGGGGTTTTGCCAGCACTGACTTCGACATCAGCAGTAAAGCAAGTTACCTTCACATTTGGAGTTTTTTTGGGGGTTTTACACAAGCATATCTGTCTCCAGCATTTTTGAGACCATACCGAGGAATGTACCTAAAAACCTACCAAATATACATGAAATGTAATAATTGGTTAACGAGACATAGCTCAGTTGGCCAGAGCATGGTGCCAATAACACGAAGGTTGTGGGTTTGGTGCCTGTATGGGCCTTTTACTCAAGAGTTGGACTCGTTGATCCTTGTGGGCCTCCTCCAACTCGGAATACTCTGTGGTTCTGTGAAAATTACCAGCTGCTTCTTGTAACTGGTCTCTGCTTTGTCTGCCTCTGACACATAACTTGAGGGCAGAAAATTCACACATGAAAGAGCAATGCCCAGCAGATTTGTGAATCCAATCCAAAACATTCAGTGTCTTGACAAATTTTCCAAAATAAAATGACTTTGGAGTTAAGCACATTGAAAAATAAAAAAAACCCCTCAATGCTGTAAAATGCATAAAATAGAAAAAACATCTTCAATTGGGGAGGAAATGGACAAAAGTGTTTTAACTCCATTTATTTTGAAGACTAGGAGAAAAAAAAGTCCAATTCTCTGCAGGGATTATTCTGGCAGCTGAAGTGGGGATAGGAACTAATCTGGATCAGGACTGCACTGCTGGAATGCCATCTACTGGAAGCAACTACATTTACCAAGGTAAAACTGTAACACAAGTTTCTCTGCAGCTTAGTCATGATTAGAAGTGAGAGTGGGGATTAGAAGTGAGTGGGGGGATGACTTTTTTTACACAGACACAGAGAAGGCTTGTTGAGAGATAATGCAGTGTCTGATACAGCAGAGCCTTGTCTGGGAGTACCACATGGAGCCTTTGATCCTGGTGCTTGGAAAATCAGACTCCCTGTAACCCTGTGGTAAAGCAGTGAGCATGGCTATTAGGCACAGATTCCATATTGGCCTAGATTTTATATCCCACACGATTTTCCCCAGAGGATGTTAAAGCCTTGTAGTCTGGGTGCAATTTAGCACTGGCAGACCAACACCAACAAGTTCAGTCCTCCCTTATCAGCCACATGTTAATTAGACCATTTAGCCAGTGTGGGGAAGGAATAACCAGTATTTTCTTTGAGAGAGACGACTCAATAATTTGCTAGACTGGCGTGCTCCTGGAGCTCCCAGGACACCTCACTGTGTCCCCGAAAGCCAGGTGTCAGCCCAGGACTCAGTGAAGGCAGATGGATTTCTTCTCTGTGAAGAAAACCAGTGCTGCAGTGCTGAGCAGCAGCAAGGAAGTTCACCACTTGCAGACAATTCTCGACTGTGAATGAGGGTTGTGAACAAAAAGAAGTGTTGCAGCCCTGGGAGATGTCCAAGGCCAGGGCCAGGAGCCATCTGGTCTAGTGGAACGTGTCCCTGCAGGGAGCTGGTACAAGGTCCCTTCCAATCCAAACCATTCTGCGGTTCTGTGGAATGTAGTTACTGAACAGGAGAAAGGCAGGAGAAAACCACTTGTTAAAAGTGAAATGACGTAGTAAAAGGAAAAACAGTTCCAAGATCCAAGCTATACTGGCCAACAGAACCGGAGAGGGTTTTCACAGAAGTGGTGAAACATTTCCTACCAAAGGAAAAGTGGAAACCTGTGGTGTTTGGGGGAAGAAAGTTCACTTCCGTTTGGCAGAATGAGAAATGACATGATGTGTCAGGCCTTCAGAGACCACACGCTCTGGGATGTTGTGTTAGTCAAGAGACGCAGCTTCTGAGGACATCCTGAAGCAGAGGATTTTTGTGATCACACTGTAGCAGCTGAAGAATGAATTGTTGGTCCCTCTTCCATGAATTCAGTAGCACTCCAAGGCCGAAGGAGCTGCTTTCCAGTTGGAACACACAACATCAGCCAAACATCAGGGCTTTATGTACGAGCACAATCCCTCACGAGTGTGCTTATATTCCTTTCAGGAATGGAATAGTGCACAGTGTCATTAGTTCTATTTTAGGACATAAATGCTCCATAGTTGCATTGTCTAAACTACAAGAATGGGGCAGATGAAGCTGGCAGACCTCTGGGTCTGCTTAGTGTGCAGAAACCTTTCCTGGTCTTAAGGACCTGTAGCACCTGCCATGTGTCACCCAACTACTGGTGCTAACTCACATCTTTATAAATAGATTTGGAGTTTATTTTGGCTTTAACAGCAAGGAATCTGTGATGCTGAGCAGCTCCAAACCCAGTTTCTGCCCTGAATAACCTGAAGCTGTGCAGGCTGCACAGGCCAAGGATGAAGGTGCAGAGACATGGATGTGGAATGCCACAAGAAGAAACCTCCCCTCAATGCCATAGGAAAGTCTGCCCTGCAAACCTCTCCCAAACTGATCCTGAAAACAAGCAGAACTAGAAGTCACATTTGCAGAAGGGTAGAACAGGTCCACAAAGCCTTAACTCCTCCCTTTTGGATTCACTTTACTCTTCCAATGGCACGCAGCAAACACCTTGCAGACAGTTTGCAAACCCTCTGTAACCTTTCTCTGCTTCTCCACTGCATCTCCATAAGCTCCCAGCAAGGTTTGTGGCCTGTCCATGGCTCCCCAAAGGGTAAAGATGGGTTGGCCCTGTGACTCAGAGGGAGGGCAAACAGCCCTGCTTTGGGAACAGGTTTTCTTTAACAGCACAGCACCGCGCTCCCAGCCCAAACCTCCCATCTGCCTGGAGCCAGCACGCTCTGAACCAAACCTCACCAGCCAGGAGCACAGAACTGTCAGGGGTCTTGCACTTCATGTCCCCTTCCTGGCTAAGATCTCCCCCACATTTGTGATGAACTGGCAAGGGTTTCATGGCACTTCATTTCTTGGTATTGTGTGTGGTAGAAAAAAAACCCGAAGGAACGGCCAAGGGAGTGTGGGGGTTTGGGCATGTGAGGAGGGAACAACACTCACAATGCCCTGAGGCTGGTGTGAACCATTCAAAACTTTTGAAGTAGAAGGAGTGGGTGAATGAGAGTGCAACAAAAATATTTTCCCTTCTGTTCCACAGAGGATGTGTAGCACAAGGAGATTTTGTTTCATTGGAACGAGGAGGTCTCACCTCTGCAGCAGTTCACAGAACTGACTCAGACCAGGCCTGACCTCCTGCGGACCAAAGGCTGTGGCCTCTCCCAATTCACCACAGCAGCTTCTTCATCTTTGTGCTCCCACATTTTGGTGCACTGAGCCCTGCAGTACTGAATCCTGTATGTGTCACCTGTACCAGCATCAGCTCCAAAGGCCCAGACAACCAGCCCATGCACGAGCCTCTGAACTGCAACACGACTGTCTGTCTGCACAGTGACCCCACGCTCCTCCATGGGCCTCCCAGGATTGTGGCCTTTACCTCCCTCCCTACACCTGATAAAAAGAGGCAAAAAAGTGGGCAGAACTGACCGATGCAAATCTCTCTGCAGCAGCACCAAATGTGAGAGTCAAGCACACAAGGGCTGAAAGCAGAATACCAGGCAGCACATGAACCTGTTCAGCAGGAGCTGAGGTGTCAGAACTGAAATCCACTTCCTTCCCACAGGCAGTTCAATAAAACAGAGACCGAGGCTGCCAAACAGCTTTTGACCTCGATCTTGAAAGACACACCACGGAGACAGGCACCATCCACAAGCTCCTGCAATGTTCTGTCCATGTGCTGAATGGAGGGGTGCTTGTCACCACCTCCACAGCAAGGGAAAAGCTGCTGACAAGAGCTCTCACTTGATCTTTCAAAGTGATTACTGGGATATCTACCATGCCCCTCCTTTTGCAAACACCATGTGACAAAAGCAAGCCCTTCACTGCAGGCTTAGCAGTGATAATAATGCTATTTCTAGCACTTTCTGAGACACGCTTTGTTTTTCTAGGTTTTGGGCCACTTCACCAAGGCAGGTTCCTATACCACCCTTTAGCTAGGGCATCCTGTATCACAGGGAAATTGTCACTAAAACTTTTTAACTGTATGAGAGAAAACAAGTGATAACACGAAAGCAGAATTCCTGCTTTCCAGGAGATAAAATGCTGCTTAGTAAATGGGAAGGACCTTACATCAAAGAGAAGAAAAGGCTGGAAATACGAACACACCACGTAAGGTTGACCTCAGTTGTGAAAGCAAGGTGGCAGTAAGCCACACACACACTGGTGCCATAAGTACATAAGTCATTTTTAATGTGATGGGCAAGGTAGCTGGAGTGCTATTGTTTGACTAATGCAAGAGGTATTGCAGCTGCAGCCCATCAGAGAATTTCCTCAGCATAATGAAATATTTTCCTGCTGAATCTACCACCCACACGCAATTGTAAACCCCTCCCACAGACACTGAGCAACTCGTTAACCACATAGTGGCTGTGCATTCTGGGCACTCTTTGGTGTGTTTGGACATGGCAGGCGGGGGTGTCCCTAGAGGCTGCACAGCACAGATGCCAGGCCTCTGGCTGTAGTGTCACTGCTGCAGACCCAACCTTCCTGCAGCAAGGACATGCTGAGAAAACCTCAGGTATACTCAAACTGTCCTGGGCTTCACTGTGCAGATCGTGTCCAGCTCAGAGGCCTTTACAATGGTGTCAGGATTGATCCTGTTTCAAAGGATGATAAATGTAGAGTGTTTATGTGGTGGGGCTATCAGGAATGTGCTGTTTGTCATCTGGCTCGTTTACCTCTGCACATCTATTCCAGAGTCACCCCAATTCTTTCATTACTGATTTTCCTAACATCTTTCTTCTACATGTGAACACTGTCTCATATATTCTGTTTCTTTCTAGTTAAGAACCAATTCCTTGTGTTTTTCCTGTAAAGACAATGAAAATTAGACCACACAACAACACACGGTGGAAACAGTGTTACGGTCAGGTAAGATCACAAAATCACAAAATAATCTGAGTTGGAAGGGAACCAGAAGGACCAAGGAGTCCAACTCTTAAGTGAATGGCCTATACACAAAGACGCCAAATAAAGAACAACTTTCATTGAGTCCCAGGTATTTGTCATTTTCTACACTGATAAATATTTTTCATGTAGTTTAAGCTTTACAGACTGAAAAAACAGGCCTGACAGGAATTTCAGGAAGTCATACTGTCCCTACTCTAGCCCAGAGCAAGGCCAACGTGAGTCTTCATGGTTTTGCATAACCTGCTCCAGTGATACAGACTCCCAGGCAACTCTGCACTCCCACACCTCACTTCCAAGAGAGCTTGGAAGGGTTACTTGTCCTGGTTGCAATGGAAATGTGTTCCTGTATCTTCTAGTGATGACAGGCATTGCAAAGTCTTCTTCTTAATGGCATTTTATACACTTTAAGCCTACTTTCATGACCCTGTCCACATCTTTGCTTTCTAAGGGCAGACACCCACAATCTCTCAGCATTTACCCACAGGCTATGTTTTCCAAATCTTCCATCATTTTTGCTACTCTCTTCTGGGCTTTATCCAGCTGACTCATATATTTCCTGAAGTGTAGAGTCCAAACAAGATAAAATATTCCAGCTGAGGCTTTCTAATTTCCTTGTAAAGTTGGAGGCTTACTTCATGCCTCACAGACAACACTCCTATTTATACAATGGAAAATGCTGGCTGGTTTGTACTAGCACAACACTGCTGGCTCACACTCAGCTTTAGATCCTCCAGAGCCCCAATGTCTTCATCTGTAAACTGTTCCATTGCCTGTCTTTGCCACTTAATTATTTCTGGTGAAACCTCTGATCTTAAATGCATCTTTACGGAACAGCATCCTCCTATTCCAGGGTGATTGTGAATTCTGAGCCTGTTCTGTGCAGGAGGGAACACCATGTTCTCTCCCAGCTCCAGTTAAAAGTTATCGTTTGAATAAGTGCTCTCGATGTCAACATGCCATTCATCACTGGAAATAGTGCCCAGAATGAGTTCTGGGCAGATCACTGCAGGATTCCCTTCAGCACAAACTCCCCTTTGACAAGGGACCATTGATGGCCATGCTCTGAGGATGAGCTGCCAAACAGTTTTGCAGCAGCTTACTGTAATTTAACTATGGTCTCCTCTTTGTTTTCCCTTCAGTCAGCTTTCAAACTGCATTTGGTGCTTTTAAGACCTGTTTTCCCATCACTGAATTGCCTTTTCTTCACACAGGTCCCCTACCCAGAGGCCCTGCCTGGATGCTGGATAAATGTCTAGCCGCAGTCCTACCCCACAGGAAGGCCCATACCGCCTCTCACCAGTGCTTTTCCACGATGGAAATCCTAAAACTGCCACAGACCTGCCAACAAAGCCTGCTCTTGATAGCATTCCCCCTTAGAAAGGCCAAGAAGACCCCAGAGTGGGGCAGAAGGATGCTCTGCACCTGACCCAGGGCTCAGCCACAGCCCTGACCTGGATGAATTCCCTCTCCCTGCCCTGGGATATGTCTCCTACTGACTGGCAAGGCAGCTGGGTGGACACCCAGGACAGCTGGAGTGCTGCAAGTGAAGGACATGCCACTCTGAGGATGTCCAAATACAACATTTACATGAACAGACAGTGACCCCAATGCCTGGAGCCTCCACAGCATGCTCACCATACTGCTGTGTGACTGCTCCACCTCATGCCTGAGAGACCTGTGATGGAAGGGGCAACCAGAGGGAGGCTGCACTAGAGCAGTGCCCATGGGACATGTGCAAAAAGCAAGCAAGAGCATGGATCTGTGTGCCCCAGGAGACCTTACAGAGAGCTGTCCAACCTAAAATGCAGAGCTACATTTGCTAACACCAGCCCTGAAGGAAAAGCTACTCCAGCAATTAACTGCGTTTAGTGGCAGGCCAAGACTGCATCCCTCCGGACTCTGGAAAAGTGGGATCAGAGGTGCCTGCAGTAGGATGCTGTTGTCAGGGACTCAGCAGCTGCATTCCTTGGATGGAAGCAGCTGGACAGGATCCTCTGGGTGCACAGAGCACATGGGCAGGGCAGAGCTCCAAGGAACTGGGAGGGCTCCAGCTGAGGAGAGCTGAGGATATGGCTGGATGCCTGAAGAGGACTCTTTCCTTCCTTCCTTCCTTGCTTCTTTCCTTCTCAACCCTCTCCATAAAGAGATTCCTGGTCCCTGGGAAATCTGAGAAGTGGCTGTGACCTTACACACCAAGAGTTTTGCATCAAGTGCTGTTGGTGGGTAACGATGAGTAGGACACCTTTAATCACTCAGCTCACTGAAGGCTGCAGTGATCTGTGAAGGCCACTGAAGGCCAGCCAGCTGTGCTGCACTGACCCCTGAGTTCCCACGTGTGTGCACTATGCAGTGACACCTCTCTCAAATGCTTCAGCATGCTGTCATCATCTGGTGATGGCTATGGTGAACTGAGAGCAGCCCAGGGGTACATCTGCACCTTGACAGAGAGGAGAACTGGCTCCTGCTGCTGAAACAGTGGTGCTGAGGAGGAGGCAAAGCAGGACAGAGGCCCACGAAGCCCTGTGACAGAGGTGTGTGCCAGCACCATGTCCTCGTGACAAACATTGCCAGTGTTTACCTTGGTGCTCCCAGCAGCAGCTGCAGCAGTGACAGGACAAATAAGCAGTTCAGACAAGCCAGCAGCGAGCTGTCCAGTCTGTGAGACTGGCAAAAAACATGAGCCATGCCAGTGCAGCTCTGCCACAGGGAAGATGGGGACTGCAGGTTTAATAGCACATTGCCTTTGAATTCTCATATGGCTCAAACCCAGAGAATACATCCTAAGTGTCAAAGTGCAGTCCCACTGTTAGGAGCAAGTCCCACATGCCAAATGTGACTTTAAGGTGACTGCATGGCTCAGAAGGTCCAACTCTGCAGCACAGCCAAGGAAAAAAGGTATCAACATGAAACCTGACCAACATGAGCCTGTGCACAGTCCTGAACTACAAGATTTGTGGGATCAAAGGTCAGAGCCAATTAGCCAGATTAAATCAAAACAGTGTCCAGACACTGCTCATGCCAGGACTGGGTAAGGCTTCACCACACACTTCAGCCAAAAGACCTGGAGGTGGCATTCTGCTTTGTCTGAAGCGTAGATGACACCACAGGTGACACTTTTTTGGCACATAATCCACCTTGAGGAAGCACAGGCATTTGAGATCTGAGTCTGATCATGCAGTACAGCCCAACCACAGCAAAAATACTCTCAAGCAAGATCACCCAGCTGCCCAACTCCCACACAGTCTCTGTGCAGCTGGAAGACTTGGAGGCAGCAGCATATTCTAATGAGTAGGCTGAGACAAACTGAGCTTGCCAGGAACACCAACTGAGCTGGAGGTACTCGAGGGGTCAGAGTGCCCCTGGACATGCTGCAGGAGATTCCTGTTGTCCCACAAAACATTACAGCCCTCATAGAGGGAGGCTCAGAAATGCAGGATTCTCGAGTCCAGCATAGGAAAGAAGAGCAAACCTAACTTCAAAGCCAACTGGACTTAGGATTAGTCTGGTGAGGAGATTCTCATCTAAGCAGAACTTGAATAAGTGATCCCTAAAGCAAGGCTCAGAACACAGAAACCCCACTTCCACCCTCTCTTACATGCTGTTATTCAGAGAACCACACAACACTGTAATAGCTGAGAGCACAACCACAGGTGGTTTGGGCATTCTTCTGAGAAAGACTGGTTGGAAGTGACCTCTGGAAGTCTTCAGCTACTCTGAGCAGGATCACTGCTAACAACAGATCAGCCACAGGTCTGTCCAGCCAACTTCTGAGATTTTCCAAGGACGGAGATTCCTCCGCCTCCCTGGTCAGCCTGTGCCAAAGTTATCCTCCCTTCCTAGAGGAATCAGAAATCTCCTGATTTCTGGCCTGAGCTCCCAAGCAGGATGTGGCTATTGGCCCTTGTTATATTACTTGTAACTTTTGTGAGGGAAGTACAAAACTGCCTGACATTATGGACAAACTCAGTCCCAGCTACCCACATTTCTGAGGCAGGGTCCCTGTGACAAGAGCTCTTATCACAAAAAAACAGGCTCTGCCTCTTACTGGTCTTACCTGGCCTCAACTCAGTGAGTCTGGGTCCATCACAGCAATGGCTCAGCACCGAGTGTAGTCACCTCCTCACCCACATTTGAAGTGCAGTGGGCATGGGGTATCTAACTCTGATAATGCTCTAACTGATGCTGCCCATCAGCCAGAGCAAACTGTGCTTGAAAACGACAGCCAGGTTAAATGGAACTGTGCCTTCTGGAGATGTGCCTTGTGGAGGGCATGCCCTACAAGATGTGAGTGCATCAAACTCCAGTAAATAATGACTTGGCAAAGTTCCAGGCCAAAGGCTTCTGAAATAAAACACATCAGTCCCTGAACAGACTGTGAGGTGCATTGGGACAGCCCGTGGCTCTCCCTGTGAGATAAAGCAATGCCAGGGGTCATTCCTGATGGCTGCAACTTCGCTGTGAGCAAGGTTGGCTCCTGCTGTCCTCTCCTTCATGTCACTCTGGCATTCTTTTTGCTACAGGAATCTGGCTTTGCTGGTCACAAGACCCTGTTTTGCAATGCTGCTGTGAGCTCATGATGAGAAGAGCAGGTAGACAGTCTTAGGTAACCCGGAGGTGGTACAAGTTTGACAGGTCTGGAGCAGGTGATAAGATCGTGAGTTAAGCCTGTTTCTCTACAATATGACAGTGAATAGAACACACAAATAGAGACTGAAAGGTTTGTCTGTGTTGTCCCATTACATGTGTTTTTACTTCCTTGTCCCCATGGGCAAGCTGAGTCTGACCAGTTCACTGTTTCTGTTTTCCTCAACGGTGCTTTAGTGATATCTGATGTTCTATCAAACTACTTCACATGTGTGTATATATACAGACATAAATATCTCCAGGTAAAGGAAATAGGGAATGTGGCAAAAATTATATCTTTAACAGTATTTCATATCCTAAAACATTTATGACAGGGGCATTTCTACTTTACATTCTCTGTCTTTTGTAAACATTTCAGATGTCTTCTGTTACCAGAATTGTGATCAAAATCAACTAGCAAGATGATTTCCTGAAACAGATCTGTGCTGGCATGGTGAAACATTTACTGGAAAGCCATCCCCACTTACCATTGGTGAAGGTGTTCACGTAGTACCTGCGACCCTGGGGAGACATGTAGCTCTGCCAGCCGGGGGGAAGGTGCCCGTTCAAGGTATCTTCTCCTGGCTGAGGAGTTGCCTTTCTGGGTTTCTGCTGAGAAAACAAACAAAAAAAACCCAAAACAGCCTATTAAGTCAATATCTAGATAATGTAAAGTCTAACCAGACACACATCTGGACAGAAATGATGTGGTTTGGCATTCTAGAGATTCCAATACACCCAAAGACTTTCAGTCCATTTCTCCCTTCAGCTGTCCTAGCTTCACCCAGAACATGAAGCAACATTCCCTTGAAGAAGTCACCCTTTGGGGCAGAAATGAACCCCTCTGTATTTAATGTCCCAAGAGCACCTGGACCTGTCCAAGAAAAGGACTTTGGTTAAGCAATAAAATGCAAAGAATAAAATGATGAAGTGTCTGAGAAGGAGAGGCCGGCATCTGGCCCTCATTTACCTTCCCATGGATATACCAGTGGGTCAAAGCACTGAGCATGGAAGTGCTGTCACAATTTATTTTACAGGGGCACCACCACCTGCAGACAGTTCCAAGGCCATGCTGCCTATAGGACTCACGTGCTGAAGTAACTTTATTAGGATGCTGATTACACTAATAATGCATGTAATTAGAAATGCAGACATGACTGATCTACACACAGTCTGGATCCATATCATCCAGATACAAGTTCGTTAGGATCCAGATCACTGAGAGTGATCCCGATAATCAGGAACAGCAGGAGATGAGCACCAGGCTGTCACCTGCTCTCCAGGAACACACAGAGAACTGCTGTCAGGGTTCAGGTGCCACATCTCAGCTGTACATCACCAACTCAGCTGCAAGCCTCAGTGGAGCTTCAGGGTGTGGAAAAAGAAAGAGGTGAAACTGAAGTGCATGTAACTGTCTGCACTACCTTGCATCACCTGGACTGTTCCCTCTTACAGTTAGTGCTGCTGCTTCCCTGGTAGCTTGGGATTTACAGCAGTTACTTGATGTGAGACTGGCAAAGAGGGCTTCACCTCAAAGGAGGCCTGAACACCCTCTGGTCCCTTCACCCAGACCACTGAGTATAGGGAGATAAGGTGCATGGCCAAAGACTGCCAGTCACAACTCCACAGGGCTGCAGCTCCGGAGCCAGCAGCCTGCTCCTGGCTCACACCCAGAGAGCTCCAGTTTGCCTTTCCACATTCCCTAAGGCACACCAGGCATTCCAGGCACTCACTTCTGTCTCTGTTTTAATTGTCTTCAAAGGAAGAAATGCATAAGAACAAGGAAAAATATGTGAAATGGAATTATTTATCCCATGGAAGCTGATCTTGGCATGGTGGGGAGCAGGTCTGAAATAACTGTGCTGGATTCACAAGCAGCCACGTCCAGGGGACAGGCAGTTTCAGCATCTGCTGCACATATTGTTCAAACACTGACAGCCACATGAACAGCATCATTAGACAGAAACTTGTGATGTGTCCTCCTGCACACCCAGCCTCTGAGTGAAATTCCAACTCTGTCCCAACCCAGAATGAAAGGTACATGTAACGATTTTGGAGCCAACTTTATGTTTCTTTTCAGTTTCAGAAAATTCTTATTACAATGGCTTTTGAGGCACTGAGCTGGAGAATGATCTTGCATCTGTGCCTCACCAAGTGTACCTGGCACAAACAGGTCACAGGTGCAGCCAGGTGGACACAAGGCCAGTGGGAGGTGAATGTGTCTCACCACTGCACCACAGATGGAGCCTGTGCTGGGTCAGATTTTATCTCCTCTCCTTGAGGAGAAATACACTGGGATACTGGGAAGCTGAGCTAGCCCAACATCAGGTGAACAAGCCACCTCAAGGAGATGTGGAGGGACTCTCCCAGGTGTGTGACTCCACTCTGGTGGCCTGCATGCTGATGGCAGGGTGGCATGCAGGGTTCATCAGTGGGATCTCTGCCATCTATCCCTATCCCCTGTGCTTCTGCTCCCTAAGGTTTAATCAAATCAATTTACGGTTCTACTCACCCCGCTGTATGTGTGAGAAAGCAGCAGCTTGCACAAGTTATGTTACTAATACCTAATCTAAACCTGTGCTCTTTCAGTTTAAAGCCTTTCCCCATTGTCCTGGCACTCCAGGCACTTGTGAAGTCCCTCTCCATCTTTCTTGTAGCTCCCTTCAGGTACTGGAAGGCTGCAATTAGATCTGCCCAGAGCCCTCTCTTCTCCATCCTTCTAACATATGCAGAGAAAGTCAGATCAGAAGGGAACACAGGATAGCCCCAAGCTATTTTCTGAACCATGAAACCAGACTCTCTCCCAGTATGCTCCACTGGATAGCACAGAGTACTGGAACAAATCCTGGGACAGCTCCTCCACCACAGGATTAATGGTGCCCTGTTATTGTTTGCAGAAGCACACTGAAGAAAAGCAAACTCTGCAGTGTGGGAGTGCACCAGCTCCGGAGGAATACGGCAGCAGATTGGGTCCCTTGTATTCCCTTCATGGATATCTGGCCTTGAAAATAACAAAGACACACCAGACTGTCTCTGCTGTGCGTGAAAACCTCGTAAAGAGGAATTTGGGGTAATCCAGCCCTGGGTTCTGTTTCAGAAGATCCAGATTTCACACGTTTTTGCTGCACGCTCACAGTTTCTGTACTTAACACCTTCTTCCCCTTCTGGAACTGAAGTCCCTCCATTCCCACTACCCCTAATTCTTAATATGATCCTACAGTGATTCCATGTGCCAAGCAGGTCAGAATTAAGCTCAGGTCACTTTAGGGGCTGGTGGTATTCCTCCACTTTGCACAGTCAGCACCAGTGCCCTGCAAGGACAGACATTTCCAGTTTGCTTAAAGGAAGCTCTAAATTGCCTCAACATCCTTTCAGTCACATTTCCAGTGTTGCTTCATGTCTCCCTGCTGGACTGCAGGAAGAGCAGAGGTGTCTTACAGGTGAGTGTATGGCTGTATTCTTAAACAAAGGCATGCCAAGAGACAGTGATGTTATACAGTGAACACCAGCAAATGTGGGATGGAAACAGTATAAAAAGCAAAGTTAACCCAGTGTTTTAGCTGTGGTCCCTGCCAAAATGTGCATCACTTCAAAAAGCATACAAACATTACGCTTTGCAGTTGATAATTCTAATTTTTGGTTACTAATATTTCCACCTTTGCTTCTGATTTTGCCAATCAAGAAGTGCTATGGGCACAGAGGTCTCTATCCATGATAGTCAAGAGGAAATTTCAGCACTGCCAAAAGCTGAAGTTCTTCTAAACAATGGGGAAACAGTTTGGCTTTATGTGCGCGTATTGTGGTTTAACTCCAACCAGCAACTCAGCACCACACAGCCACCCACTCACTGCCTCCCACCCCCGGCATGGGGAGGAGAATCCCAAAAAAAAAGCAAAACTCATAGGTTGAGAGCAGAACAGCTTAATCATTGAAATAAAGTAAAAGATAATGACAATAATAACGATAATGATGATAATAACAAAGAAATGAGAGATAACAAAAAGAGAGAGGAATAAAACCCACGAAAGACAAGTGATGCCCAGTACAACTGAATACCATTTGCTGCCCAGGCCTTCCCTGAGCAGTGTTCAGCCCCTCCTAGCCAACTCCCCCAGTTTATACACCGGGTATGACGTTCTGTGGTGTGGAATATCCTTTTGGACAGTTTGGGTCAGCTGTCCTGGCCTTGCTCCCTCCTGGCTCCTTCTGCAGCTCCTTGCAGGCACAGCACAGGACACTGAGAAGTCCTCCATTTACAGTGAGCACCAGCTACAACATCAGTGTGTTATCAACATTATCTCATACTGAATGCAAGCTCGGCACTGTACAAGCTACTGGGAAGAAAACTCACTGTATCTCAGCTGAAACCCAGACAGCATGGAGCATGTGTGGATCTCTTCCCTTTGTTTTAGGAGGGAATGTGGTTCAGCTCACTGCTAGGCAGGACTTATCCCCCCATGGAGATTGCAGAGGAAGATTCACTGAATTCTGGGACCACTTCTGTGTCAGAGCCCCTGACTGGTCCCAGTGCAATCCCCTCCCAACAACACTTGGACTCTGATTCCTATAGCAGCATTATGGGGGAAAGAGGAACTGAAAATGGCACAGGGGAGAAACTGAAGAAGAAACAAAACTTGACTTCACAGAGGTTTCCTCACGACCCTGCCCTCACAGAATCACTGACTGGTTTGAGTTGGAACATCAAAGCTCATCTCATTCAATCCCCCACCATGGCCAGGGACACCTTCCACTATCTCAGGTTGCTTCAGGTCCTGTCCAGCCTGGCCTGGGACACTTCCAGGGATCCAGGGGCAGCCACAGCTTCTCTGGGCAGCCTGTGCCAGGGCCATCACCAACCCCACAGTAAAGAACTTCTTCTTAATGTCCAATCTAGACCTACTCTCTCTCAGTTTAAAGCCATTCCCCCTTGCCATATCTCCACAAGCCCTTTACTCATCGTGTAGGAGCCCAGGACACTCTGGCTCATAGATGGTGTGAGATGATGGGATTTGGGATAGATGCACATGGGCCTGGGCATTATAAGCACCACAGATTAAGTACCTCATAGTTCTGGCACACTCAGCAACCCATCCCTTCAGAAACGAGAGTGCCAGAGAGGCCATAGTGGGTAGCACATCATCCCTTTTCTGCCAAAGCAAGTGATCTGAGGAAAAGGAGAGATTTTCTTGCTCTATTTTCCTCGGCAGACACAACCCTGTCCCAGCCAGGCCATCTGCAGTCCCTTCTTCTTGCATCAGCACAGTTAAACTGGGATCATGTTTGTACATCTCTATGAGAGAAGTTTGGGTTAATGTGGGGTGTGATGACAGAAAATCCTGTTTCAGGGACACAGCAGGGACAGGGCCACGAGACTGCACAGGGAGCAGAGGTGACTGGCAGACAGTGTTCCAAGGGGCCAGCCCCACATCTGGCACAGCCCCACATCTGGCACAGCACCAACAGACAGCCTTCAGAGCTCTCCCAAACTCAGCTGCCACCAGGGCACACCCTGTGCCCAGCCACAGGCAACAAGGAAAGTGCTTAGAGGTACCCATGTGTAGATGCACCTCTTCCTTAGGCAGGTCAGCAAGAAAGGACTATTACTTTGATTTCTTGTTCCTATTTTAGGAGAATTATTGCCAGGATAATTTCTGAGAACAGTGAATCACAACAAAGGTTCCCTATCAGCAGAGAGCATTGCAAACCAGCAAAGAGAGAGCAGCAGGCAGGGACTGGGAGCTGAAGACAAGCTCAGCTTGAAAAGAATCTGCCAACCATGAGGATAAGTATCAAGTGGAACAGCTTACCAGGGAGCTGTGCACTTCTTGTAGTTCCTCCATCAAGATCAAGTGCTTCTTTCTAGAAATTCTGCTCTATTCCAATAAAGAGAAAAAGCAAGGACCCTGACACCCCTGCCTCAGCTCAGCCTGGGTGGGCTTGCAGTCCCTTCTGCTTTCTAAACCTTCCAACTCCCACAGTGCCTTTGAGCTCAGAAATGTTCAGGCCACTCCCCTCACTGTCACTTCTGGAAGTGTCACCAGTTGCTGTGACCATGGGGTGGACAGGCAAATCCGGACCCAGAAAAGACGTCTGCAACACATTGTCCAGGAAACGGGAAACCTGAACAATGTGAGCAGAGAATGTGTGACCCCAGTGAAATCCTCCTCCATCTGTATTTGATGCCTGGAAAAGGGACCAAAGTGTCTCTCAAAACATTAAAATCCAACAGCACAAGCACTTCTCTCCCACAAGATTTCCTAGGATCAGAATTCCATGCAGCAGGGGATCATACAAGAGCCAGCCACCCAACAGGTCTCGTTCTACATGACAAGCAATGGCTTTTGTTTGCTGTCTGCAGAAACAGAGGGATGGAATTCTCCTGATAAATGCACAGCAGAGAGGAAACAGGAATGAGCAGCAAATGCAGAGGACATCTCAAAGCAGAAAGGGCACTGGAGCTCTCCAGCACGTGATAGAGAGGTGGCAAAGGCAAGCACGTGGAATAAGAACAGATCCATGGGGTTAACTCACCTAATCCAGGACAGCAGCACTGACAAGAGCCAGAGGGATTTCCTGTTTAGCTCAGAGCACACAAACCTGACCATTATCCTGCTTCTTTCCCTGCATCCACGGGCACTGTGCCAGGGATGTCAAGAAGAGGACAACCTGTGTGGGCCAGAGAACCACCCCACAGCATCACAAACCCTGACCAGGAAATACTGATTCATCTGTGTGCTGCGAAACACAGACGGTCCAAAGGCATGTCTGAAGAGAAGGACAGCTCGGTCACACATCCTGGACGCCTCACGTGAAGAAAAGCAGCAGCCAGGGCCTGCCCATCAGAGCCCTGACACTTTCTGTCTGGCTGGGTCAGCTCAGAACAGGGCAGCATGGACAGTAGGGAGGTGGTGGGTGCCTCTCCCACTCCACTTCTTCTGACTTTCGGACTATTTTCTTTTTCTTTTCTTTCTTGGTCTTCTTGATCAAGTTAGCAGCAGCCTAACTCATTCTGTTCCTTTGGAAGAGCACTTGGCATTGTGACTCCCTCCCAGTGGTGGAAAAAGAGCCAAAAAGGGTTTTATGCAGCAAAATGAGGCAACAGGGAGTAACACACATCAGTTCAATCCATGATGACTTGACCCTGAGGCAAGTTCTGCCTTGCTCAATAGAGGAAAATGACTTCCCATTTTCAAACTGCAGGAAATCCCCATTCTCCTTCAAAGAGGGATCCTGGGGAGGAAACATCTGTGCCTTTATGAGCCTGAGCTCCCTCAAGATGTGTTGGCCTGCACTGTGCTCCAGCAGAGCTCAGACCAGGAGCAATTCCCAACACAGAAGCCCAGGAAAAGGAAAGCAAAACAAACCCAAACCCACAAATTCAGGCCTTGAGCAACCTGATCTAACTCTGAACACAGGGTTGGACCGGAGACCTTCAAAAGTCCCTTCCGATTTAAATCCTTCTGTGATTTTATGATCCTATTTCAGCAGAGCCTTGGAGCAAATGAAGAGGAGCCTCTGGCTGTGGGAAAGGGCTGGAGGGCGGCATCAGCACACTCACCTGCTGCTGCCACCTGGCCAGGCACACCTGCAGACCCAGCAGCACAAGGAAAGGCCACAGTGCCCAAACAAGCAGCTGCCCTGCAGTGCCCTGCCCGTGCTGGAGGATCACTGGTGACAGAAAGATGGGCAAACCACACAGGGGAAACTCCCTGCAAGGAGCAGTGCAAGGACACAGTGTGAATTTGCCTCTGTCCTGCGGGGAACAGCTTGTTCTGCACTGACAATGCTGAGCTTACGTTTCTGTCCAACTGCAGTTTGTGTGAGCACTGAACCTGGAAAAGGTCTGTGTCAGTCCTACGGTATGGTGCAGAAAAGGCAGAGCCACAGAATCAGAGCATGGTTTGGGCTGGAAGGGACCTCAAAGCTCATCTCATTCTACCCCCTGCCACGGGCAGGGACACCTTCCACTGTCCCAGGCTGCTCCAAGCCCTGTCCAACCCGACCTTGGACACTTCCAGGCATGGGGCAACCACAGCTTCTCTGGGCACCCTGTGCCAGGGCCTCCTCACCCTCAGAGAGAAGAATTCTTGCCTAAAAGCTAATTGAAACCTGCTCTCTGTTACTCCAGGCCCTTGCCCAAAGTCCCTCTCCAGCTGTCCTGGAGACCCTTTAGGTAGAGGAAGGTGCTGTGTGGTGGAGTTAAAGAAGTGGGGTCTGTGTTTGACTTCAGCTGATGCCTGTACCAGCCTGTGCCCCGGCTCAGGAGAAGGCCTGGGGCACCCACAAACCCCTCAGCACTACCTGCAGCCTCTCTCTCCCTCGTACTTTGAGTCATTCTGCATTTTGTTCATTTTTATGCAACCTTCCTTGCTCAACATTTGGTTTCCATGGAGTTCACATACACTGTGTGAAACAGATTTATATATAGAAAGTGGAACGGGTCATATGATCGGTCTCGGTTGTCATGGCAGCCAGCACAGCTCCCCTCGGGCTGAACAGGACGGCACACTCTGCTGGGGACAGGTCACCCTCCCTGGGTGGGCCTGCACTGCTGTGGCACTGCCCTGCAGCCCTGCTGTGCCATCCCTCTGCTCCGGGCACTGCCCTGGCTGCAGCCTCCTGTGCCACCAGCCCTGGTCCCCACAGAGGACAGACCCCTCCCCTGTGCCCAGGGTTGGTGCCTCTCAGCGCTGGCAGGTGGAAGCTGTAGGCTGAACTATGCCCAGCATGTACCCACATCCCAGTTTAGCTGGGCAGCTCTCATTTCTCCCAGTCTTAAAAATCCCCTTGTGTTAATAAGTCTGCTCTGTGCCATGCCGCTCTGCTTCACTCTTTCCTAAATAACTTCTGCACCTCCATGCAGCTGCTGTTTCATCGGATGCCATCCCTGCCACCTTCCCAGCAGCCGATGGTGGCTGTGACCAGGTGGTGGCTGTGACCAGGTCCTGGCCAGCTCTCCCATGTCTCTGCACTCCTCTCTTTCTCCTTTGGCTCGGGAACACAGTGTGCTTGCTTCCCACCCAGCTCTGCCTGGTCTCCAGCCAGATCCACAGCTGCCAAGAGCCTCCCTTCTCACCCACCCAGGTCCCTGGCTGTGGCACAGGCATGTGCCCAGGACTTTGCTTTAAGGTAATAGACATGAAAAGCACTGTGTTAGCAGAGAATGAGCCTTCTGGGACTCGTACAATTTTCTCTGTCAGTACCATACATGAGGGAAAAACAAACTGTTTCTGAAGGACACGTGACCCAGGGAGACAGACTGGGTGATGTTTTCTGCCTCGGTGCTGTGTGAGAGACCAAAATGTGTGGGAAGAGAAATGCCCTGACCTGTCAATCCCATCTTGACCCCTTCAAAATAGGAGCTGTCAAACCAGAAGTGGAAAATCTGAGTAATTCCAGTGCAGCTCAGCCCTCTCCCTTCCTTCCCAACGTGTGCCTGGTGCACAGAGCCATGTGCCAGAGTGGGAGAAGTCACAGCACTGAGCTGCAGCTGAGCCTGGCCCCTGTGTGTGGTGGGCCACGTGGAACTCCTGGCACCAGGTCTGGTCCAGATCCTACCACAGAAGATGCTCACTCCCAGCAAAGCAGCAGCTCAGGGAGTGCCTGGCAATAGCTACGAGAGGGTTTTGGCTGAGGAGGGAAGCTAGGCAGGTGTAAGAAGCAGGAAACATAAGAAAGAGGGCAGGGTTGAGATTCAATGTGGGGAAAGAGGATGGGAGTGGGGCCCTGGTTTGAGGAGGGTGGTTAGGAAGAAAGACAATAAAAAGCCTTTGACAGCAGGGATCTGGGGAGTGGCAAGTGTGCAGGAGGGTGGGAGCAGTCTGCAAAGGCCAGCCCAGCTGTCAGCCTTCTCTCTCTTGCTCTGCCTGAGCTCTGCTCCCTTTCCTGTGCTCCTTCCTCTGTGTGGTGACAGCACTTGGCACTTTCTGACAAGGGTGCAGAGATCTGGCACCGAAAGAGCAACCAAGAAAGGGGAAATGAAGTACCACCCTCTCACCAAGGACCATGGCAGACGGGAGCAGAGTCTGTTCTGAGAAGGCCCATCCAGAACACAGTGACCACGGCACCTGGGCCTCCCTGCAAGGACAGTGCACCCACAGGGAGCTCAGCAATCACCCCCAGGAAAACACACAGCTGCTTTTCCTTTCTGTGCTAATACACAACAAGTCACTTCATGGACAAACCTGTCCAACTCCCTTTGAGCAGTCCCCCTCCTGTATCCAGCTGAGCCATGCATGGACAGGTGATGGCCAGACTGAGACTGGGCAGGAAAAAAGCTGAGTGGCCACATCAGGCAGCAGCAAGGAGTTGGCACTGCTGGGTGGAGCTTCTACAGCATGGCAATGAGGGGTCACCTAGACAGACTGCTGTGATATGAGGAAAAATTTCTTCACCAAAAAGGTGGTGAGGCATTAGAAGAGGTTGTAAAGGCGAGCTGCAGAATCACTGTCCCTGAAGTGCTCAGAAAATGTGCAGATGTGGTGCTTAGGGATGTGGGTTAGTGCTGGGCTTGGCAGCGCTGGGTTAAAGGTTGGACTGGATGATCTTTGAGGGCTTTTCCATCCCTAGGGAATCTCTGATTCTGTGAAGGGTCCAGCTCCACACACCATGGAGCACGGAGGAACAGAACACAGAGGGACAACGATGGGAGCTGAGATAACCTAATCCCACAAACACTGCACTCCATGGGGTCACCCTTGTGGTGAGAGCCACCAGGGCCTTGGTCTGGGGTGAAAACCATCACAGTGAGTCACGGGAAAGGTTCTGTAGAGCACAGAACAGACTGCTAGAGGGATGCAGGGAAAGAGGTGTTACACAAAACAATGGGTGGTTAGGGGTGGATGGTTGGAGGAAGAAACAAAGATACAGCAAGGGAGGAAACCAGTAAGAGGATTCAAGGAACCAGTCAGACAGGCAGCTGGTGATCACATTTGTCTGTCCATGCCCTGACTGATGCCTGCAGTCTAAGAGGGTACTGAAAAGAGGCAGATCTTTGGCATCAACACTTGGCCTTGGAGGACCGCTGTGGGAAGTCAGCATATGAACCCCACAGAAGTTAAAAGTCCAGTGAAAGAAGGCCAGGAAGGACTGGGATGGTACCTCTTACCTGTTCCCAAGCACATCTGTGTCCCACTACCTCCCTGAAACGTGGAGCGAACCCTCCCCGCAGCCAGTTCGCCTGTGGCAGTCAAGGAGTTTCTCTGAATTAGCTGTAGTCTTTTTCCTTCTTCCCCAAAAGAAATACAGAAGTTAGCACTCTCCCATCCCTCTGTTTTCCTTTCAGCACCAATGTTTCTTGCTGTTCAGAGAGTTAGCATTTGGAATCTCATTTGCTAACTAAAGTGGGTATAGGCTCTGTAGGTCTAGGCATGGTTATTCTGCCAGAACACAGCCAGCCCGGGTCACCAGCAGGCAGCACACTGAGTGCCCTGCCCTGCTACCTTTCTGTCATCAGAAAATGAAGCCATGCTGCCTCCCTTCCACAATGCCTCAAAATACCAGGATGTGGCCAGCTGGGACGAAGCTGATTTCCCAAGAGACCCAGAGATGCCATGAGCACAATTTCACGTTTCTGTGCCAAAGCTCTGCTTGCTGCTGTGTGCACTCGGCCCACTCGAATATGAGAGAATTTAACACTACTTGAGTCACAGCCCCATCCCCTCAATGGGAATGGAGACCCAGAGCTCTGCCACAGGCTGCCATGAGCTGGCTCTCCTGGATACTATGGCTTCCCCAAGCAGGAGTTATCACGCCATGGCTTGGCGGGGTAGGAATAGACAGAAGGTGAAAGATTGGGGATGGGGCAAATGCCAGCCCTCCAAGAACCCTGGGCTGGACGTGTCCTGTGCCAGGGCAGCCCAGAAACAGGCAGGAGCCCTCCTCCCTTCACTGTGGAACCCCCAGTGCCCCCAGTGCTGCAGGGGGACCTGCAGCAGGACCTGCAGGTTGTGCCAGGAGTGGGGGAATGGCCGGAGTCCCTGGCAAGCGGCTGGGAATGGACACTGACTCCTCGCCTGACCAGGGGCTCGGGGCCCTGCAGGGCTGAGCAGGGGGGGTGTTTGGTCACCCTGGGACTCTGCAGGAGCCAGAGAACAGCAAGAGACCCTGGACCCAAAAATAACCATTGCAATGGGTATGTGGATTGAAAAGCTATAAAAACCCAGGGATTCCTTTGTTCGAGGTCTCTCCCCAGGGCTGTTTCTACTGCTGTACCACTCCATTATTAAGTTATTTTTTTCCCAAAATTGGATGCCTGAGACTCTGCTGTGGGAAACCTGGAGCAGAGAAGTTTTTTTACAAGCCTCACCCATCTCAGGAGGGATGTGCCACTCCGTCTCTGACACCAGCATCTGGTACGAGGCAGAGCACTGGGGCCAAGTCCTCTGAAGGGCTGTGTTGTTCTGGGCGTCCGGGGACAACAGGGCCATTGTGGAGCAAACCTTGTACTGTCAGAGTCACCCCCAGAAGCACACAGAGTCACAAGTCCAGATCAAGCCAGCTGCAGCATTACTGCTTGTCTCCAGTTTGAGATGACCTGCTGTGGGGACAAATCCCTCCCCGAGTGAGGAATTTGTCTGGTGAGAGCGTGGCACACCGGGTACATGGTCAGAGGCCCCAGAGGCAGCCAGGGAGCTGGGGGCACGCTGCTTGCTCCAGGTGCTCTTTCCTGGAAGGGTGACTGGAAGCAGTTAAAAGAAGAAACTTCCCAGAGATTTAAATTCACTGTCTGATCCCTCTCCCTGGGCTGTGGCATGAAAAAGGGGGGTGGAAAAGTCACCCACAGCAGGCTTGAGGGCAAACAAAGAGCTGGGCAGCATGGCTGCCTTCTGGAATTCCTGTGCCTGTGAGTGCAGCTGGGTTTGGAGAAATGGAACATCTGGGAATAATGCCAAATGTTTCAATGTGAGGCCTCCAGCCTGTGCACTGCAGAAGCTCAGCCTGGCTAAGCTCTCTCTACCTGATTTGCTCTTTTCCCGCAGCATCCTCTGCCATTCCAGCAGTTGGATGCAATTCCAAACAATGCAATTCCAGCATCCTCTCTCCTGTCTGTGCCAGGGAACGCCTTCATGTGCTTCATTTCTCACACATCACTAGGGATTTAAAAGGCCCAATTCTACTGCAGCTTCCCAGACACAATAAAATCACTTGGTAACAACTAATAATCAGCGTCCTTTTAGGAAGGAAGGGATTCTCCCTTAAAATACAAAGACTCTCTCTCCCACATGCACACACGAGCAGGGCTAAGGCACAGCAACCTCAAACCTTGCTGCAGTCATCTGCCAAAAACATCTATTTACAGAAACATTTTGGAGCAAGTAACGTATCTATGAGTTAGAAAAGCAAGTAAAAGCATCGTAGATAAGTTTCTGGAGATCTGGTCAGATCTCCAGAGCTAGTGTATTCTCCTTCTCTTGAGAAGTTAATGAAAAGTCATTCTGAGACTGTCCAAAGAATAATTTCAGTTGTCTGTATTTATCATAAAATCACAGAATGCTTCAGGTTGGAGGGGACACTAAAGCTCATCCCATTCCAACTCACTGCCATGGGCAGGGACACTTCCACCAGACCAGGCTGCTCTGTGCCCTGTCCAACCTGGCCTTGGACACCTCTAGGGATGGGGCATTTATTTATTTATCTTTAACTACTTTTAAAAAGACTTTAACTAATCTTCTCTCTTTTAGGAAGAATGTTAGGACAAGGTGCCTGAGACCCTTATGTTTAATGATCTGCATTTCTGATAATTTTACTATAAGTACTATCTCAAAACCCATGAAATTAAAACAAAATTGGAACAGTTAGCTCAGATTCTGTTCCTGGCCCCATGCCTCAAGCAATCTTTTGGCATAATATAGCTACATTTCCCTCTACTTTAAAATGAAATTTGCTTCCCCCTGTTGCTGTGGTTGGGCAGATCCCCACATAACACCCTTTACTACTTCTGCAAGCAGCCTGGATGGAAACCTTTTATTTACAAACACCCTCGATTTTTCTTGAATGGTGTTTCCCTGCAGAGGAAATCTGTTCCCCGGATTAACTGGCCCTCCATGACCAAAACTTTGGGAACCTCAGATGCAGAGAAAGCAATGAAATGGCCAAGATACAAAGTGCTGCCAGATGCACATTCCTGCGCCCTCCCCCGTAATCTCTCTCAGGCGTGGGGAATGTGGCTGTTGTGCCTGCAACTGCAGCACAATGCACTCACACAGACACACCACCTCTGGCTTTTTCATTTTTGCTGCTGCTACAAATCTTAATAAATGAGCAAACAAACGAACAACAAAGTAAGGCATGGGAGCAAGGCCATTCTCACAGCTTGGCAAGCCTCAACGAGGCTGCAGGAGCCCCCGCACAGAGCCGTAGCTCACCCTGCCTGCTGTTGTGGCTGGACAGACAGACAGACAAGCAGCCAGGCAGGCAAACAGGCGGATGGACAGGCTACTCTGAGAGCAGGGCCATGTGCCATCCCTGCTGGCAGGGCAGGGTGGCACAGGCAGGACAAGGGGCTCTAGGTGCAGCGCAGAATGCTCGGTCCCCCTCGCAGGCGGGACACAGACCCAGCCAGGCTCAGCAGGGCACCCTGCACGGACAGCCCCACTGACACCAGTCTTGCTGCATCTGCAGCACTTCTCCAGGGGCCCCTTCTCTACGAATGCCAAGTGTGGGGCTGCCTTTGTACCCTGACAGAAGACTGAGATGTCACTCAGGAAAATCCTCCTTCTCCACCAGGCTCAGCGACGCTGGAGGTTGCTCAGGCAGGACAAGCTGAGCATGACCAGAAGTGTCTCTGCCACAAGAAGGTCTGGACAGCCATGTCAGAGCTGTTTTCTGGCACCAAAGCATCCCTAAGATCAAGGCCAACCATGGTGAGACGGGTCCCCTCTCCCCCATGCTCCTGGAAAGGACTGAGCTGGTTCTCATTGACACAGCAGCACCAGCAGCTCTCTGCAGCTGCTGTCCCCCCTTCAGCGTTCCTGCACAGTTCTGCTCCTTCTTCTGGCCTGATCTGGAGGAGGACACACGCAGAGGTCACCTGTGTGCTTCTCCCACATGCAACCTTCCCAGGACTGTGATGTGAGCAGTCACTTCCCCAGACCAGGCAGTCCTTGGTGAAGTGAATGCCTCTTATCCCTGGCTGAAATTAAAGGGTTTGTTCATGTTTACCTTCTAATCAGTGGCCTACCTCTGAGGTAAAAAACCTGCTTCTTGTCCTTGTAGCTGCTGCTCCTGGCCCTCTACATGCTGAAGGGAGCTCAGATCTCATTTGCTCAGTTTATTTCTTTTTAATGAAACTCCACCATACAAACATTTCATCTGAGAAGAAGAATATCCAGGCCACTGCATTTGCGCAGTGAAATTCATTCAGTCCTGGGATGGTCCATATACAAGAATAATATTTAATTTAGTATTTAATATTTAAGGAAGCACACTGCCAGTGGTGGGGAGGACTGCAGACATGAGGGATGGCAAAGGCAGACTTAAAAAAAAAAAAAATGCTGGGAGACAGCAGTGGCAGCTGAACAGGAGATCTGCTGGTGGGAGATAACCAGCTGCAGATGGGTCAGACCCGTGCAGAAGAGTGGAGCAGGCAGAAACACAGAGGAAATATCAATTCAATATTCAGCTTGGAAAAAGTGCAGGTAGGAGGAAACAGCCCAAAAATAAAGCCAGCAGGGGGGAAATCCCTGGAAACAGTTATTGATGGATTTTACTTTGCTCCATGCAGTAATTGAGCATCCTCAGAGGAACACAATGAATGTCACTGGGTCCCCTCCACCCCTCCTCTTTTCCCAGTCAATCTCCTATCCCACTAACGCTGGTTTGAAGAAGGTGATGAATAAACAAGCCTTTTAAAAACTGCCATGTTTCCCACCTAGACCCTCTGTTCTCTCCTGGACTTTACCAGACTTCAAACTGCCAACTGCACGTCTACGAGGATGTATTTCTGCATCAGCTCAAATCTGTTTATGCAGCAAAAAAGGATGGAGGAAGCTCCTATTAAAAAGTCCACTGTTAAAGCACGGTTATGCCAACAGTCAGTCAGTACTTCGGTGGTGTGCCTAGGAAATGTGGAGGTTTCTCTAGGAGGTGCTGGTTGCTGCTGGCAGGACTTCCATGGGCCCTGGGAACAGCAGTCCAGGCTGCAAACTGCAGTCTGGACACATCACCTGAGGCTCCCTTTCATTCTCAAGGCCAGCTCCTGTGACCTGCTAGTCAGTGATGTGCACCACTGATGAGATATGTGATTACACCATCACCCTGTTGTCAGGGGATGCGACACACGAGTGCAGAATTCAGTGCTGAACTCACCCTCAAACATCATTATTTCTGTGCAATTCACAACTTTTGCTGTTTGAAGAGAAGTTCCAGCCTGAGCGTGCTACCTACAGAAAGAGCAAGCAGAGGAATTGCCTATGACCACAACAACAAAGTAGAAATGTAATTTTGGCTTTGAGTTCCTGCAGCTGTACCAGGGGCACCAGAGGCACCAAGACTCTGTGACTCACTGCCATTCCAGATAAAGCTCATCACAGACTGCACTCATTTGGAGGAAGGCTGGCACCTCAATCCCTGGGACTCTCCTGCCACCAGGATGCATTTCCAGCATGGTCCAGACACTGTGACCTGCTCCAGATTCATCACACCACACCCTCAAAGCAGATAAAGAAAATATATTGGTTTGATTGCTCTACACCTAGCAAGTTAATCTTGTTTATGGAATTGAGCATTTCAGTATCTGCCTTCCTCTTATGTCCATTACAGCATATAATTACCTGTTACTGCATCAGTGAATTTGAATAATTGTAATATGGAAACATCAGAAGTCACTGGGAGTGGGAAGCCTTTGTGCTTGGTACTAGGCATGTAAGGGAATGAACCTTTTAGACTGCTTTTAAATTTAAAAATGCTGCCAGTTATTCTATGACAAGTACAGAAGTGTAGGCGCAGAAGTAGATAAAATCAGCAGAAAAGCATTAACAGTAACAGGAAATACTTTATAAATGTATACTAAGAGGAAGACCAAGTAAAAGAACCAGTTGCAGATCAGCAGAGGAGAGCTACCCATGGATGACCATGTTCAGGATATTCAACAAAATGTCATTTGTTTATAAAGAAGTCGTCCATCATCAAGTGGCTGTCACAGTTAATACCAACCAAGAGTTCAGCCTGCATTTTGAGCTTCACTCTATAAGACATGAACAAACTACCCAGTCCTAAAAAGAGTAAAAACCAGAGATCTAGAAAGAATGACCTGAAGGGAAAGAGAAAAAAAGTAGTTTAATACAGGAATGAATGAATGAAAGGGGAGTGTCTCAGATATGCCATCAATCTGCTGCAAAGAAAAAAGGTGATTTATTTTCCCATCCCTCACAGGACAGAGAAAAATGAATTTAACTTGCAGAAGGACAGGTTCAGAGTGGAGGTGGTATTGAAGCCAAAGCAAAGGTTGAACTTCTTTAAGAAAATACCAAATAACTATTTATAAGAAATGATGTAGATATTATTCAGCCTTTCTGAAGCAAAGGAGTGAGCCTGTGACTAGAGGATGAGGTACACATATGTATCCTCAGCAGCTGTTTCCAAAGATTACACTATGCTGACATTCCACTGGGAGATGGCTGGGAACAGACACATTTGATACAAAAATAGAAATATTATTTAAAGCATGACATCATGTATTAGAAAGAAAATAAAATCTAATAGAAACAATCTAATAATGTAATAAGAAAATGCTCCTTAGCAAAGATCAACACTTGGAGCTGAGAGTTAAGAATTGGGGTGGGGATGATCCAATCTTTCTGATGGCATTCACAATGAAACCTTTAATAATGTTAGCACAGGGAAGGTGCTGTCTGGCCATGCTGCACTACCTGGACATCATCACCTCAAAGAGGAATAAAGAAATCATTCCTAGCCTGTGAACCCTCTCCTCATGAACCTCTGCAAGCTTTTCCATGTGAAGCACAGTAGTATTTGCAGCTGAGGTATTTTGAAGCCTGGGACTGCAAAAACAAAAACAAAAACAAAAACAAAACAAAACAAAAAGTTAAACCTAGGTAAAACAACAAAGTTCTGCTGAGTCTGCCAATTATATTCTGCTACTTTAGATGGGATTTTTAAGGCCATGAGGTTTTTAAGTCATATGCTTTGGTGAAAATGGTAGAAGTCCATTTTTAATCTAGACTTAATATAAAAATAAATAGTCATAAATTTCCAGATAACAAGCTGCTACCCTGTGGAGAGCAGTAAAAAAACAAGCATTACAGCACAGCTTTTGGTACAGCTAATCCAGGAGTCATGGAAACACTTTCTTGGTATTACCCAAAGCACCAAGCTCCTACAGGGTCCCTTCTGTCAGGAGCTTGTCCTGCTCAGGGCACCTCACTGTCTGTACTCCTTCCCTTCTGAGGCTCTGTGACACCTGTGGTGCTGTACCCAGCTGCCTGAACATCTGTGCTGGGCTCAGAGAGATGCAAAATGGGGGGAAAAAAAAAGAGTATTTAACTCTGGGAAAAATTAATTCAAACCCAAGAGCCACTTTCTGGCTTGTAAAAATCGTATTTGCACGTTCCTGCTCTGCTGCTGCTGCAGCCTTGTTTGTGGAGGAAGGAATGGGGAGCCTGAGCACAGCCCTGCATTTGCAGGCAGGTTCCACCTCCTGGACACCAAACCTTGGCCTCATGCCCAGGAAAGGAGCAGGACGATGCAGAACAGATGCTGAACTGAAACCACAGATTGATAACAACACCCTCAGGCTCCTGCTCTCTGACTTAGCAAGAGGAGAACAGCTTGGCAAGACATGAAAACGACATCTCAGAGCAGTTCCTTGTGGGCATTGCCACACAGCCTGGTTGAGCACAAGCACATCCACAGGCAGAGCTGCTCAGTGCTCCTGCCTCCACTCAGGACTGCAGACCTCAGCTGAGCAGCTGCTCACAGCCAGGTCAGGCGGGCTGGTGATCTCTGATCACCAGGGAGAAAAAAAACAGCCCAGCTTCTTCAGCCTGGACATCTGAAAAAGCATTGGCAGAGTCTGACCTCAGGAGTTTCTCATTGGCTAAAGGAACCAGTGTTTTGTCTTTTTGAAGTAAGGATGAACTTGGCAGGACTGAGAAGTTCCTGCCCCAAGGCTTCTCACCTGCCCACGGTGGAACATTAGAGAAAAAACAATCCTTGAAGCCTGTGAGAATCCTGCCATTCCCCAGGACACCCTGTGCTGGCACTTTTGATGGCTCCCTGGGGCAGTGAGACAGTCACAGCACAGCAGCACCCTCAGGAAACATGTGGTGCTTGACTCCACGCAGAGGAGAAGAAACTGAAGCCACATCTGTAATTTTCTGCCCTTGAGCTGCTCACCTGCCGCAGGAGGTTGGTGGTTAATCCTCCTCTCCTGGAGACTAAAACTGAGCCAGTGGGCACCAAACACACACAGCCCCCACCAGGCACGGGGGCTGCCAGGAGGAGCTGGGCATAAACCAACATCTGCTGGGCAGAAACCGACACATCCCCTGTGGAGAAATCAGCATCTCCTGCATCATCTGTACAGAAGGGCTGGACACCTCTCTCAGGAGGTGGAGAGAACCTGCTTGAGCAGAACACCTAAATGTTAGTGAGCAGGCTGAGGTCTGGCTCTGGTGCCATCTGTGACACCTTCCCATCTGTGACACCTTTCCATCATCTGTGACACCTTTCCATCATCTGTGACACCTTTCCACCTGTGACACCTTTCCATCTATGTGCTCACCCTGCTTCAGCCCCCACCCAGAGAAGCACGGGACACACTCAGCATTTCTGGAGACCAGGCTGCTGCAGCCACTGAGGAGAGCAGGAAAACCCCAGGGAGGCACCGAGGGGGCTGCCAGCAGGGTCTGGCCCCTCTGCCCACCCTCAGTGTTCACTCTGAACAGGTTCTGGTGCTCGGTGGCCTCGCGAGCTCACACCACAGAGCAGCTACCCCAGGAAAACACCAGCGCTGAGAGCTGGGCCAGTGCATGGAGGGAGGTTCAGAGGCCATCACGGGGCTGCTGCTGAGTGCAGATGGGGTTAGGGAGGCACAGAGGGTTTAATGGGAGGCCAGAGCAGCTCAGGTCTTCACCTGTCACAGCCCAAACATCCTTCACACGACTCTAAATATTTCTGTGCTGAATTGGAACAGTCAAAGCTTCCCAACAGCCTGGGATCTGCAGGATTGCTGTGCCTGGGCTTCTGTGCACACACTGCCCTCCTGTGCAGCCCCCACAGAGCAGTGCCTGCCTCCCCCACCCTCACTGGCACTTCAGAGGGGTCAGCAGTGCAGTCGTGCTCCTGCTGCAGCAGCTCTGCATTGCTCATTCCAAGTTTCTGTGATTGACTGGACTGAGGGAAAAAAGCTGGTAGGATTACAGAAGGAATTTTTTTGGGTGAATTTTGCACAGCTGCAGGATCTCACCATGGGAAGAAAAATAAAACCTGTTTTACTTGAGGGAAATCTGAGAGGTTATCTTGGTTTTGACCTGACTCTAGTAGTTGTCTTGCATGCTTCAACGTATTGAATCTAGTGCCTAATTAACCACACTCTGCTACACAACAGCAGCACACTTCAGTGTATTATTTTCTTCAGAAAAATATTGTTTAACAATATAGAGAACTGAAACTATGCTGTAACTTGTGATTGTTGCTCCTCAGGCTGTGCTCCTGAGAGAGGGAACCTCTGGAGCTGAAAGGTATTTTCTCAGCATGCTCAGAGTAACAGCAGTAAATGTAACATTTCGTGATCTCCACTGAAAGAGAAAAGCCTTTAGACAGGAAACAGGGCTGAGATCAAAATGAGTGTTACAGGAATAGCTTTCAGATCTGGCTTGCTCTTTTCTGGGGTGATATATTTAACTCTTTCAGCTGAAGATATTGCCTTACTACTGCTGCAGCTGCAGCCTAGCAGAGAGAGGGGAAAATGAACAACAATGAAGAATTTATAAATTTATAAATGCATATATTTTATTTAGTTATAAATACATTTCTCACCTTGAGAGGAAAACGTGGAAGTTGTCAAGGACAGCAGCATCATAAATAAAAGAAAAAGCTTACAAGAGAGGAAAAAATTGTGTCCTACATTGTGATGAACAGTAATTCGATTGTACTCCTTGGAAATATTCTGATAAGGCAACTGAGGTAGTTACACATGATGTGATAGAGAGGGATAATTGTTACTCTCCACAGGGAGGAATGAGACATCTTAAGTGTACAGGCTATCACAAGCCAAGCTGTAACCTCATTTGTTAAAATTAGTAAAAAACAAAGAAAAAGTATTTCTAAGGATTTTAGCTGCACTGCATCTCAAACCGTAAGAAGCTGATGGGCGCCTGCCCTTTGAGCTGCACGCCACCCAAACAGAGAGACAATGACAAACCATGAGCTAAAGAGAGACTGATGCCATCCCTGGCAGGCAGAAGACCTCCTGGCAGCTGTCTGAGGGTGCTAATGCTGCATTTCTCTGGGGTGCACCCCAAGCAGCAACCACCCAGAGAGGCTGAAAGGAGCAGCCCCAAGACCTCCCTCACCAGAGCAAGGCAAAGGTCAGCAGCAACCAACACGGCTATTTTCAGGTGAAGGATGAATGGCACAGATTGATTTTGACTCTGCCAAAGGTGGGGTGTGCCCGAGAGGATGCAGGTGCACAGAGGTTGAAGTGTGGATCCTCAGAGCTAAGAAAAGAGCAGAGGGCTGTATGAGGGTCTCCCGTGGTGCCAAGGAGCAAACATCCCATCCCAGCACAGGGAGGGGAAGGCCTGAGCACAGCAAGCCACATTCACCTCCCCAGAACACCTCCCTCCCACGGGGACAAAGGAGAAAAGGGTTTTCAAGCTCTCTTTCCTCTAACCACAGGCAAACACTGGGTTCTCCAGCACTGAAAGCAAAAACAAATTCCCTGCCACAGAAGTGGATGCTGGGATTTGTTCATTCCAGGGCCTGACTCCGGGCTGGGAACAGGCTGTAGGTTCTGATGGCTCTTCACAGGCTGCCAGGGCACACACCCTGACCCCAACCAGGGCTCTGCAGAAAGTAGTAGGAAGGAGGAGGAGGTTCAGCCCCGTGGCTCTAACACCATTGCATATACCAGGGACACCCACACAGAGCTAACGCAGGGACCACAGCCACCCCTGCTCGTGTATTTCTGATTCTAGAATCACAGAAGAGGCATTTCCAGAGATTCACTTCTTGCCCAGCGAAAAGCTGCTTTGTTCAGTGCAGGCACGTGTCACCAAAATCACTGTCTTTCAGCTGCAAGTGCATGCGTGCAAGCTTGTAAGGCTGTGATATAAAGAACTTGCTGAGCATCACTGGGTGGAGCCCCGAGATAAAGTTCTCTGACCTAACTCAGTAAAAAATGCAGCCAGAGTTGAAGCACTCAGCAGTTCTCAGCTCCTTTCCCCTTTCACGTGCTACTTGTGGTTGGTGGTCTCTGTCTGTGGGTTCCCTGCCTGTGGGGCTCCAATGTGGCCAGAAGACCTCCTGTGCTACTCCAGCAGAGTCCCAGCTCCGAGCTGTGGCAGGTCCCACCACCAAAGAGACAAAACTCCCCAGCAGGGTATCAGAGACATGCTGGGAGCTGCCCTGTTCTGTCCTGCCTCCTGCAGCGATGAGCAGGCAGCATCCAGGCAGCACAGAGCACTGGCCACAGCCACCACAAGGGTTGGGAGCAGTGATTTGCACGAGCAAAATCTCCTCCCCAACACTCCCAGCACCGCCAGCAAGTTGCACAGCAGAATTTGCCACGGTCCCATCCCAGAGATGAATTATGTTTCTGGCCCGTGATTGTTTTCTGGCAAGCACTGAGAGAAAGCTTTGTCCCTCACCAAAGATTCATATTCAGCCTTAGTAAATGGTGCTTGCCAAGAGCAGAGGAGGGAGCTGGAGTGAGGGAGTCCCCAAACCCTGGGGCAGTGCAGCTCAGAGGAGCTGTGCACAGGGGCTCGCTGACTCAGGTTCATTGCAAAATTATTTTCCAAAAGGAATCCATAAATGATTTTAACGTGATTTCTTTTTGGAAATACCTCAAGTTCTATTCTTCATTCCGTAACAGACTGAGGTTCTTTCCAGTCTTCATTTGGTCTCAGTTATCACTGTGATCATCAGCAGTTTGCAGCGCAATGAGACAAGACACAGGCTCTCCTCTAAATCTTGCTATTGAGAATGATTACTTGGGCTTGGGTAATGAATTAGTCCTATTATACAGCAGCTGGCATGGTAGAAGCTAATCTGCTTCTGAGGCAGCTCATTACATGGGCAGGGCTGGAACTGCTCAGCTGTGTGCTGCACACACAGCCCTCAGCAGCACTTTTAAACTGAATCCTGCACACAGTTCTTCAGGACTACAAAACAAACCACATCTATCAAACCAGTTTCTGTCTGTTCCTTTCTGAGTTAAACACTTGCTCACCCCTTGGAAATACAATTCCTCTTCTGTGCAATTTCTACCTGGCACTTTGCCAGATATGTATCAAATCCAAACTCTGTTAATTCTTCATTCTCTGTCACCCCTTGCAAACTCTGTCACTCCTTATCTCCATTTTTCTCCTCCAAACTCCTCTGTACCAATTATTCCTCCCACCCCACTACCAAAAGCTTGCCAGCTCTGCCTCTTCTACCACCAAATTTCATTTCTGTAGCAACTGGAACTGCTCCTGTACTGCACTAGCTTATCACTGTAGGTCTGGCTTTGTGGTTTTGTGGCAGTGGCTCAAGGAGGAGCATTTCAGCACAGGGCAACTGCAGGGTTTTGTTTTGGAAACACGAACACAGGGCTAAATAAGTGAATTAGAAAGGATCAGGAAGACAAAGCAGATTCAGGCAGCCAATTCAAAAGAACATTCTGAAAGTGCTTATAGATGACCACAGTAAAACTGAGCAGAAATACAGAATAAACTCAATAGCAGTGCTGTAGCCATGGTGGCACAAGCATCTGATATCTGCTGTTTGACCAACTCTCACAGGTATGCTTGTGAAAGCATAAACTCCTTTCTAGGAAGACTTTCAGGTGATAAGAAGCTGTCAAGGAGTGAAAAAACTCCTATACAAAATAAGAAATAAATAAGCCAGAAGGCAAAGAGCAGAAGCAACAAGAGCATGTCTTCCTAAAACCAAAGGTCAGTCACAAGGGTCTGGTTGTGTGTCTGAGGGGTGATGATGCCAGTCACTCCTCAGACAATTCAGGAAAAGGAAAGTGAGAAATGTGTTGTAAATATGTTCAAGTTCTACATGAGTGTTTACATGAGCTCTGGTAAATCTTCAAAGAACAGGCAACAACACAGGAAACAAAATACACTCGGAATAAATGCAAAATATTACATATGGAGGTAATAATTGCAATCCTATTGTACTTTTCATGTCCCAAACAACGTCAAGCTCAAAGATCCTTGTTCCTTCCCTCAGTCTTCCACAAAAGCTGGTCTTTCAGCAGCCCAGGGAGCAGCTTCACGTTAACCCCTTCCATGCTCCTCACTCCACTGCTGCATTTTTCCCCAGCAGTCTCAGAGCTGCTTGGCCTGTCCCTGGCTGAAGGGCTGAGCAGGTGAACAGGAGCTGCAGGTGCAGAACTGCCTGGAAGGACACTGCAGGTGCAGCAAGCAATTACATTTAACCCTGAGCTAACAGGTCTGAAGGAAGTTTTTATCATGATTCCAAGTAAAACATAGGGCCAAGTTTGGGAAGATCAAATGAACAGCTTGAGATTTCTAACTTTGATCTGATCCCTTCCCACTCTCACACCTTTCTCCCTTTTACCCACTGCTGGACTTGCCAAAAATGAGAAGGCATTGAAAAGATGAAAATTCAGTACTTGTGGGACAATCTGATCATTCCAGGCTTCATTTTGAGCCCAGAGGAGCTCCTGCTTTCTCTCTGTGATGGGCTAGAGCCCTGCAGCTTGCCCCTGCTTTGGCAATGCTGCCCAGCTCTGGATCCAGCAGCTGGGCTGGGCAGATCCTCTGCAGCTTTCATGTCAGCTGTGCCCCTTCTTTGCTGAAAATCGTGGAATATCTCACTGGAGTGCTCTGTAGAACATCACACACCCTCCTTATGGACCTTGGTCTGATCCATTTGACGATACAAAGCCCCAGGTGTTCCCAACACTTATTACTTCTAATTACCTGTTATTGAAGGGGTTTTCCACAGTGCAAAGAGAGGCACAGAACTGATGGATATGGGCATAATAAGTGATAGCCAGCAAGGGAGTTAAAGTTGGGATGATTTTGTTCCTGGAGACTGCAGCAGCAGAGGCCATTCCAAGTGCCTGAGAGAGCTGGGAAAGCCCTGAGAGATCTGTGCAGTAAACAAACTCAGTGCTCAAACAAACACTGGAAGACCACGGTGCTTTTGCTGCCAGCATCACAGTGGGAATATCTGTGGCTCAAGAACAGTCTGCACAGTCTGCTCTTACCCACCATGAATGTAGGAAAAATGCCAGACAGGTCTCAAATGATGTCAAAGGAAGATTTTCAACCTTTGCATCTGCACCTGTTGAGGAGCTCAAAGGTTAGTGACCAAAGTCATCTGTCAGTCAGCCTAAATTAACTCCAAAGTGCCTCACGCTGATGACTGAGTACTGAGGGGACTGCTCACAAATGCTGACAGGAGTGTATGTTAAAAGACACTGCCCTGTTCCCCTGCCAGATATCCTCTACAAAATGCAGAGTGGCAGCTCCTGAGTAACCCATGGCACCCCTTTCTGGAATGTGCCAGCAAAAAAGCAAACCACAAATGTCCTAGGCTAGTACAAAAGCTATTTTGATAACGTGATGTGGAAAACTGGATTACTACTACAAGCAAAAAGCTTTCTCTGCTGTTCCATGTGCCTGCAAACGGATTGCTTCCCAGGGCAGCCACCACAGCAGGTACAGGGAGGGTACCAGGGCAGGCAGAGTGCTCTGTATCCCAGGAACTGTACAGCCTGCTCTCCCTCTCAACCACAAGTGCACTTCTGCAGCTATGGCAGGTATGCAAGGGGCTCTCCTGTGCCTGACCCCGTGTGCAGGGGCTCAGCCTGCTCACCTGCCAGCAGCCCTGCCACACACCAACCCTGCACAGCAGGTCCCCTCAACAGCTACTGTTCTACACAGTGGCGTGACACAAAAAATTCCAAATACGCTCAAGCATACTTTTATTTTTCAAGACAAACACTAGTTGAAGTGGGCTGTTCTTGGAAAACAGTGGCTGAGCAAACTGCAGGCCCTGGTTTCACGCTGTTCTGCAGACTCAAGGGCTCATACCAACAAAAGGGAGTGTGGCATGTAATTAAATGTGGCAAATGACACATTGAAGTGACATGAACTGATGACAGCGTGCAAAGCACAGCGTGGGGATCACCAATTCCATGATGCTGCTTTCAGGCTTCCCCAGGTCTTCTCTCCCTGTCTGCAAACACTGAGCTGTGCAGGTTACTGGAAATGAGCACCCAGGGAGCAGCCACTGCACCCCAGCCCCAGCTTTTGGGAGGCTTCCAGCAAACCTGCTATGAGTGCACAGGGAGCAAGGCACAGCCCAGAAGTGCTGGATGCTGAGAAAGCTGCCCAGAATGGGTGCTGGGAGCATCAGAAATCAGAGACAGAAATATCAGTGCCTCATGACAAATACTCTAAGACACAAGTTGGCAGTGGCTGGCTCCCTTTGCTCTGCCCATGGGGATGAACACATGCAACGTGAGAAACTCCTGCTGCCCTCAGTTGTAGCGTGGCCCCAGTGAAATCAACTGCAACAGTCCCAAACATTTTCAAAAATACCTGCTGCTGTTCTTGTGGGGCTTCTCCAAAACAGACCACGTCCCATCTTTGGGATAGCACTTGGTGTCAGCAGTCAGTGAAATAACAAAGCCAAGTCCTGAGGACACACTCAGACACTTCACATTCTAGTAATGAGCATCGGGGCACATCACTGATAATAATGTGCTTCATGGGCATAAGCAACCATGGAAGATAAGGGATCATGGAGCATAAAACACAGGTTTAATCTGGTTAGTTAAACAACCAGTTAATTCTACCTGGTCATTTATTATCCCACAAGTAAAAGTGAAATAAGTAGAAAAAACCAAATCCCATCAAAACTGCCAGAATTTTCTGGTCTTGATTACAGAGCCAAATTTTCCATTTTGGACACCAAAGTAAAGCTTTGTTTTTAGAAAATAAGTATCTGGCATCTTCTCGTTGTTCCTCCTGTGTCTGTTTAAACTACATTGAGTATAAAGTGCTGTGTGGTGCATTCAGCACTGGTGTTTGTGGCACAGCCCTCAAGGCACTGAAGGTGCTTTTTGCACCCAGCTGGGACGTGAGACTTGAGTTCTCCACATTTCCTGCTGCAGAAATCACTCTTGTGTTTTTCTACAGGACACGTGCCCCATTCAGAGCACAGAACGAGCCAGAAATTCTTTAGGGAACTAAGCAATCTTCAAGTGAGTCTTTAAGTGATCTACATTTTTCATGGTTGCTCTATAGCCACCCTTACCATGCAGGTGCACAGCAACTCATTTAATCTTTCACATCTAGAAGGCAGATGTCTGCAGGGAGACTGTTTTTACACTCTCTTTGTAATCCACAGGCCATAAGAGAAACTCCAGTTTAAGCCTTCCATGGCACTTTTTCATCTTTTAGCTAAGGACAAAGGAAAAACATCTTTAAAAATTCTGTCCTATGCAATTTTTGTAAGGCCAACAGTGTGACTGTTCTCACCTGCTACAGAAGCAGCTTCTGCAACACCCCAGCTTGTGCAGGGGACAGAAGAGCTCACAAAAAATGCCACAAAGATCTGCAAGACTCTTCTCTTCACAAATTTTGGCTATTTATGGTGCTATTCAGTTTTCACATTTTATCTGTAACTTTAACAGTGTGAGGCAATTATCACTAGATGGGTAACAGACATCACTCTTACAGGAAAGGGATTGTGAACTGCCACATCTCATTCCTTTCACATTCTCCTGGGGCTTTAAATTCCCTCAGAACCTTGATTAAAGAGTGATTTTCTGGCAGCAAAACATAATTCCCTCACCCTTTTATACTTGATTTCATTCACGCTTGCCAGAAATATCAGTGGTCAGATGATCACAAGTCTCAACTCTAAAAAATACGGTTACAGAAAGTCAGAGATAGAAAAAAAGACACTGTGAAACTAAACTGCAAGGCAATACCACAGGATCCTCATTGTCACTCCTCTCATGAACACCTCACTTTAGACAACAGTTTGCTGTTAATCCTGCAGAGCAGACCAGCCTCAGCACCTGTGAGCACTCAACTTTGAAAACTTCACCTTTTCCCTGACACAACACCCACAGCAGGTCCCGTCTACAGCCATGCAAATCTCCACCTCTGCCTTCACTGGGGACTCACCCCTGCAATGAGAGAATGAAAACCAACCTTCTACACCTGGGCAAATGCCATCCCCACTTCAGCTGTGGCTGCTGCCCCAGTGCCACCTCCCAGGGGCCGCAGGATGGCCAGAACACTCAGGGTGGTGTCACAAGCACCCCTGGGCAGGCGATAGGAACACGAGTCCCAGCCTGGCAGTGATGTCATCCACTCTTTGGGTTCAGCACCCACAGCCTTATCACACCAGATTAAAGACCAGATTCCTTCCCCAGCCCCCAAGACCACAGACTGGAGCATTACTTGCTCCACAGAATATCCTTAGAGAAAAGCAGTGGCAGCAGTCACATCTGTACCCGAGGACATCACACACTCCCTCGGTTCTTGTGGCTGGCTCTTCATGAAATTTATGTTAAGCTCATTTTTGAGTGGGGAGATAGAGGAATGAGAGTGAGATAAAAAACTCCAAGGATGTAAAGGAACCTTCTGAGAAAGCAAAGCACCACTGCTGTGTGCAGGAGATACGGACACCATGTACAAACAGCTCAGGGCTCAAGTACCCACACAAGGTGCACACACAACCTTATTCTCCTCTGTGCATCAGGAAAAGCTCTGTTGCAACAGGTCCTCCCTTTTAATATATTTCATACACATCATACAGCTCCCATGATGGCAGAGAGCAGTTTAGCACAGAAATCCTCTACGCATTCTCTGCTGTTACAAAATAAAAAAAAGGCATTTTAATCTCTGTGTATTCCTGCCATCGTTTTTTTCTCCGACTCCCCAGGCACCACGAAGGAAGCAGTCTGTGCCATGCCAAGCCATGCCATGCCAAGCCTCCTGCAGCTGGATGTGCAACAACCCCCAGGCTCAGCTGTTTGCACATCTCCACGTGGCAGCTGCCCCAGGCTGGGTTAGGTGAGGTGAGTTACCCACTGAGTATCACACAGCAGTGGAAGCAATGAACCCTCTGTCCCACACTTTGCAGGTGAAGCATGCACCAGGGAGAAGCACACCATTCCTTCCTTCCTGAGTGCCTCACAGGTCTGGTAAATCAAGCTGTGGAGAGTGCAGATAAGATCAGTGGCAGCTCGCTGCTCAGTCCAGCCCGCTCAGTCAGATTCCAGAGCCACCTCCATCCATTCTGGAAGCACACGCTGTGCTTCATGCAGAGACTTACATCTGTGGGATGACTGAAGCTATAAAAAGTGCTGACAATTTCCAGCAAATTTGCATATGTTGCTGCTGCTGCTGCTTATATAAGTGATTTCTAGTTAACTACAAATACAAAAACCAAGGCCCAAAATAGATTTCAGAAGAAACCACTTGCAAATGTGACTGAATGACACATCTCTCCAACCCTCCCAAAATCACTTGTCTAGAAAAAGCAGATGCAACAGAGGTTTCTCCAGAGGGTCCCATGCAGAGCACTTCCACCCCCCTGAGGTCTAACACCACCCTGCTTTCTCAACATCTGTGCTGCCCTGCACTATAAAGGCTGTCACAAACTGGAGCACCTTGTGCCAGGTTGCTCTCACATCTGGAGCTGTACAGATCTCTCTACACACGTCAGCATCCCAAGCATCCCCAGTGCAGTCGGGGTGAGGAGGCAGCCAGCCTCGGGATAAGAAACACGAGCTGTTGAGAAACCCCTCAGTGTCTCACACACCATACTCCACTGGCTCTGTGCCTGTGTACACCACCTCCTCACCTGCATCTGCACAGATTCCCTCTTGCTCCAGGCTGGCAAGGCCACCTGCTTAACCTGGGGCTGGTGCCGAGGGGCCCTGTGGGGCTCTGCTCAACGGTCAAAAGGTCAGGCAAAAATATAAAGCACACAGGAGAGGGAGGAAAGGGTCACAGAATCCCTGACTTTCAGGTCTCATGGCTGCCAGAGCTGTTAATCACCAAAGGAGGGGTGAGGGTTGAGGCTGATGGTATCTGCTCAATAGGATATGGATACCAGGCAACAACATCCTCCTTCCCCAAGCCCTTCAGCTTGCAGAAGGCTGCTGCTTGCTCACAGACCAAGCTCAGTCAAAGCAAACCCAAATGAACCTGACAGCAGTCTTCAGGATTCCTTTGGTGTCCGTGGATTCTCATGTTCAGGAAATACTGCTTAGGGACCATTTCTCCATTAACCTACTATCTACAACAGGGTAAGAAACTCCTNGGATTCTCATGTTCAGGAAATACTGCTTAGGGACCATTTCTCCATTAACCTACTATCTACAACAGGGTAAGAAACTGTCCATGGTTTTCCAACACAAGGAAGACAAGGACACACTGGAGGGAGTCCAGCAATGGGCTATGAGGATGATTAAGGGACTGGAGCATCTGTCATACAAAGAAAGGCTGAGAGAACTGGGACTGTTTAGCATCAAGACAAGAAGGCTTGAGAGGGATGTTATCAATGTGAACAAAAATCTGTGGGGGGGACAGCAGAAAAAACATAGACAGACTGTTCTCAGTGATACCCAGTGAAAGGATGAGATGCAATATGCACAGATTAAAACACGGAAAATCCCTTTAAAGGGACACAAATTCCTTTAAAGGACACAACAAGAAACTGAGAGGGTAGTTAAACACTAGAATACATTGTCCAGAACAGTTGTGGTGTCCACCCTTGCACACATTCAAAACCTGACAGACACAGCCAGGCAAGTCAGACCAGCTGATCTCCAAAGGTCCCCTCCAACCCAGTGATTCTGTGAATAAGACCACAGCAGCCTCCTCAACTACTCCCAAACAGCCCAGCCTCAGGGAATCCATCTGGAACCCCACCATGAAGCCGATACCGTCCCTTTCTCCCTTTGCTCTCTGCTTTGGATAATCTTTTGGTTTATGCCACCACTTTTGCTCTGTGACAGTAGTATCCTCTCCAGAGCTCACAAAGACATGTCATTTCTGGCTTCTCCCTACCATGAGCTCCTCCAGTTCTCACTGCTTCCATCACTGCCTTGAGCAGGAACCTCCAGCCATCACTGTTTTCCTCTAACCCTCCACTGTGGGCTTGCAGCAGTCACAGGAGCAGGAAACAAAGGATGCCAAATGTCTTTATCTCTTTACTTCTGTGTCTCTCTTGCCCCACATTTACCACATTTTTGGTCCTTTCCTTGATCTTCTCTGATGAATGAATTGAAAACACATTTTTGCTAGCAAAACAATACAGGATGCAGAAAAGGCAACAATCCCTCAGGAACACCCTTCTCCAGCACTGGGCTTTGTTTCCTGCAAGCCACCTTTATGGTTTTCTCAGAGCTGCCCAACTCTCCATTTGCCATTCCAACCCATTCAGGTCACCCACCAGCCATGCAAACCTGGTTTTGTTTGCAAGAGCCAAGAGCTACCGTGCAGTGTGAGGGCACATGAGGCAGCAGAGCCTGCCCTGTCCTCATCTCCTGGAGCAGCCAGCTGGAGCCACATGACGGTGTCTGGATGGTCAGAGCTGGCAGCTCCACAGCCTGGCTGCCTGTGAGGAGACTCGGGTGCTGTTGGTGCAGCAGCTTCTTCCCAAGTCAACAGCAGCATCAGGAACAGTCACTTCTCCTCCTCCTTCATCCCTCAGGAAGCAGCACGCCACAGACTGGCTGCTCAACCGCCGCTCGGGGTGGGAGAGGTTCCCCTCTCTGCTGTTCTTTACAACTTTCTCACTTCCCAATTCCAGCTCAGGACCAAAACTCAGCACAGACTTTTGAACCAGCACTGTCAGAGGAGATCCCGGTGTTGGTAAAAGTGAAGCCCTATGAATGAGAATATCCAGCCTTCCTGTCTAAACAGTGCAGGCTTCAGGCCACAGAGGCTTCAGGAGAAGGCCACATTCTTCTAGTAGCTCCCAGACATCCGACAGACTTTGCTGAGGGAAGAAAGGGTGTGCACTGTGGAGAGCAAATGCTGCCAACCCTGGCATGCCTTGGGCAATGCCATGAGCCACATCCAGTCACTGCTGTGGCAGAAAATGCAGCCAGCTCTCCTTCAGGCTCCGGAGAGAGCACAAGTAGCTGCCGGGGTGAACTGGGCACAGGGAAATGAGGGCAGGACAGAGGGAGGCAGTAACATCTCCCTCTCTAAACAACAATGTGTGTGTGGTTAAGTTCAGCTGAGGACAGAGCACTGAACCTTACTGAGAGCTGCAGGGCCAGGGCCACCCAAAGCCCATGCAAGGACTGGTTTGTACAGCAAGGAGACTCAAGTCCATGGCCCCATCTGGACATGCACTGTGACCCCCTCCTGACGTCAGCTCCAATGTCAGTGTGGCTGGGCAGGGACTCGGATCAGAGAACAGGGAAGGAGAGCATTTCTGCTGTGGTGTCCTTGAGTTAGATCAGGTCCCTGAGCAAGCTGCTTACCTGCATAGAGAGCAGGGAAAGGCTCCCTGAACAGAGCCGTGAGAGACGGACACACACAGAGCTTCCTTCTCACACACCTACCATGATGTGTGCCGAGCACCTGTGATCCCATGGATTTGGTTAATTAGCTCTCATTTGACATTTTTTAACTCTGGCTCATAGTCCTTATTAGGTACCACCTCTGGAGAAAAGGAAAACATGCCAGAGCGAACATACTCAGCCCTTGCCATTTTTCTTGCCTTCTTTCTGAAGGTTTTCCCAAGAGGAAGGGGGTCAGGCTGTGTGGACAACTGGTCTCCATCAAAGCTGTCAGTGGTACACAAGCCAAGGGTCAGAAAGGCACATCTGTGGGGCTGTGGGCACTGATGCCAGCACAGTGGAACTCAGACTTAAGTGGGGAAAGAAGAGTTTCTGAGCAGGAGATGACAGGAAAGTGAAGTTATGGTATTTTGAAGCAATTCCCCACTGCCTTTGCTGAGCAGAATCTTTCACGTCTCATGATACGTTTTTCCTCAAACAATTCCTAAATTCCTAGATGTGTAAATATTTAGCAATTTGTGAAACCACAAACATTCACGTATCTCAAGAAATGATCTTGTAGGTGACAAAACTGACAAACAACAGGACTCCCACATTCTGAAACTAACCAAAGAAATCCCAAGTGACACGGGAAAGTCCCTGGCCTCACTCTTGTAGCACTGCATGGGCAACTCTTGCTTCTACTTTCCTGTCTTTCCATGTAATAGTAAGAAACAGGAAGTCAATGGAAACAGCATAGATTTTGTAATTTATTTGGACATGAGAAATGAAAAGGCAGCGCCAGATCTGTGGGCAAAATGTCCTTTTGCACAGAATCTTTTGCTCACAGAACACTGCTCTACATGCAGCTGGTGGGCAGGTTTTGCTCAGGACTCTGTTTCCTGCCTCTCTGGATTCCCTAGAGGGTGTGCATGGAAAACCTGGGATGGGCACTGCCTGCCTTGCATATAAGCAAAGCAGGCTGGCTGATTCCCCCTAAGAACCTGGAGGACAAGGAGAGGCTGACCTGAGGGATGTGCTGCTGATGGCTTCAGCCCAGTCACCGCAGGGAGATGTTCCCGGAGACCACTGCCATGCCCACATCCTCAGTGTAAGTTCCAGATGACAAAAGGGCATGGCCACTGAGGACAGCACTGATGGGGTCATGGCAAGTTCATGCTTTAGTGCACGAGGTGTTTCAGAATTCACATGCAGACTGTGAAGGCACTCATCATGGGCATATCTTTCACACCCACAATGTGTCTCATTGGCTTGGACAGAAAGCAATAAACACATTCAGGCACAAGCAGTCCCGAGGTGGGAATCCAACTGTCACCCCAGCTGTCAGGGCCCTGAAAATGACTGAAGCTGACAGAAGTTCTCAGTATCCTGACAGAAAGTCCCTGGCCTTTGGGTCTGCACAACTGGCCTTAACCCTGCTGGGGCTCTCTGAGCTATGCCACAGGTATGGCAGAGAGGTGTCTGCAGCTGGCTGGGGAACTGCTGCAACAGAGGGGGAGAAGAGAAAGCTCCAGGGAGAACTTAGAGAATCTTCCAGCCCCTACAGGGACTGGAGAGGGACTTTGGGCAGGGGCATGGAGTGACAGGACAAGGGGGAATGGCTTCAAGCTGAAGAAGGGCAGATTTAGGTTAGATATTGGGAAGAAATTCTTTACAAAGGTGATGAGGCCTTGGCATAGGATGCTCAGAAAACCTGTGGCTTCTCTATCCCTGGAAGTGCCCAAGGCCAAGGTTGGACTGGACTTGGAACAACCTGGTCTAGAGGAAGGTGTCCTTGCTCATGGCAGAGTGGGTGTAGTGGGATGGGCTTTAAGGTCCCTTCCAACCCAAGCCGTGAATCCATGATCCTACACCTGAATTACCTCTTCCACGACATAAAGCCATGACATGTTCAGTGAAAGGAAATGAGTGGGAGAGGGTGAGGGAGAGAGGAGGGAGCAGAACTTGCCCGGCATCTGTCCTTCGTGAGTGACTGACAGGGGCTGCATCACCGCAACCTGCGACTTCTGCCGCTGTTCAGCGACTGTGAAAACCCAAGCGACCGGAGCAGCCCGCAGCTCGCCGCGCACCTGAGCTCCGCCGCTGCACGGCTACAGCTGCAAGCACCACAGGCTCTGGGAGCCGGAGCGAGGCCGGGCAAACAGATCCTTCCAGCCCCCGGCAGCCGCAGCCCGGGCTGGTCTCGGGGCACCGCCCGGGGCAGGGGGCACAGCGATGCCCAGGGGGACCCCCGAGACCTCCGGCACCCCCCGGGCCGGCCCCTCCCCAGCCCCGGCCCCGCTCCTACCTCCAGGAGCTGCACGTAGCTGGCCGGGAACCATCCGCGCAGCCCGTCCTCCTTCTGCCCTTCCCACCAGCCGCCGTCCGGCACCTGCAGCACCGTGATCAGCTCTCCGGCGGCGAAGCGCAGCCCCTGCCGGTGCCGCTCCCCGGAGAAGGGGTACAGCGCCTGGCAGCGGGTCCCCGACATCCCTCCCGGGCCGCTCCGCGCCCGCCCCGCTGCGCTGCGGGGCCGGGGCCGGGGCCGGGGCCGGGCAGGGCAGAGCTGGCGGCGGCAGCGG
>VZTJ01001132.1:67830-79121 GCA_013397795.1 Orthonyx spaldingii | reverse complement strand
TGTCTGTCTGTCTGTCTGTCTGTGTGTGACAGGCGCTGTGCCGAAGGACGCTCTGTGCGACGCCCGTGTGCTCGGCACCCCTCTGTCTGTGTGTCTGTGTGTGTTAGGGACAGGGCAGGGACCGTGTGTGACCGTGAGAGGCGAGGCGTGGGGACAGCGTGTGTGCGAGTGCACGGGAGACACCGCGCGTGTGTCTGTGTGTGACAGGCACCGTTCCGAGGGACGCTCTGTGTGACGCCCGTGTGCTCGGCACCGCTGTGTGTGTGTCTGTGTGTGTTAGGGACAGCGGAAGGTACCGTGTGTGACCCTGAGAGGCGACCGTGTGTGTCTGTGTGTCTGTCTGTGTGTGACAGGCTCTGTTCCGAGGGACGCTCCGTGTGACTGTCTGTGTGCTGGCACCTCTGTGTGTCTGTCTGCGTGTCTATCTGTGTGTGTTAGGGACAGCGGGAGGTACCGTGCGTGACCCTGAGAGGTGAGGCGGGGGGACACCGTGTGTATCTGTCTGTCTGTCTGTCTGTGTGTGACAGGCACCGTTCCGAGGGACGCTCTGTGTGACGCCCGTGTGCTCGGCACCCCCCTGTGTGTGAGGGACACGGCGTTGGGGGACAGGCGCTGTGTCACCCCCTGAGTGCCCTAGTGATGCCCACGTGTAGGTGTGAGAGGCAGCCGTGTGTGCGAGAGTCACCGTGTTTGTGACAGCGGGACAGCCGTGTGTGTCCGTGACAGGCACCAGGTGAGACACTGGGTGTGTCTGAAGCGTGTGAGACACTGTGTTTGTCACCTCTGTGTGTGTGTGTGAGCAACACCCGTGTGTCTGTGAGGTGGTGAGTGAAGCACCGTGCATGTCTAACACCACAGGTATGACCCTGTGTGTCCTGTGTCTGCATCTGGAGAGACTCATTCTGCATGTGAGACATCTCTGTGTGTCTGGGACACTGTGTGTGTGTTTAGAGAGACTCGTGTCTGTATGTGAGACACCTCTGTGTGTCTGGGACACTGTGTGTGCCTTTGTTACACACAGCCAAGGGTGTGAGATCCATTTTGCCTGAAAGACATTATGTGACACACTCCAGCATATACGAAGTGTGTGTGTGTGTGACACATCCTCAAGTGCATTTGTATCTGCAACACTTGTCTGAGTGCACACCTTGCTTCATTTGTGTGTCTGACTGTAGCATGTGTGAATTGCATGTGTGTGAGGCACCTTGGTGTGGCACTCCAGTCTGTGTGACACCTCTTGTGTGTGTGAGACATGTGTCTGTGCCACACTCTCATCTGGGTGACACTTGTGCATGTGTGTGTGAGTCACCATCCTGTGTGTATTTTGTTTGTGAGTACCCACTTCGTGCACAGCCTGCTCTGGGTGTGCCTGTCTGCCTCACTCTGCAGCACGTTTTGTCTGGCTAAGTCACATCTGTCTGTGTGTGCACGTCTTGACTTTTCTCTTTGCCAGCCCCGTGTTTTGGTGTGTATGGACACGTGTGTGTGTCTGTCCAGGTGTGCACACCTGACTCACCTCACATGGGTCACATACACCTGCCTGTGTGTGTCTGAGCGCAGGCTGGCTCTGTGTGTGTGAAACCCAGGTACAAATAGGTGTGACTCACTTCAGGGTCAGCTGCCTGACCCCCTCCACTTGCCTGTGTGTGTGAGAGCCTGAGATTTGCCCGCAGAGCACCTGAGGCCTTCACGTGTGCCTGGCTGTACCTGAAAGGCAGGGTGTGCTCACCTGAGTGACTGTGCTGCTTCTGGTGTGCTGCTTGTGGGGCAAGTACCTGTGTGTTTGTGTATGAGGCTTTCCCAAAACTCATATGGCTGCTAAATCCTGTAGGGCCTGGCCTGTTTCTAAGGTTCAGATTTCTTTCTCTTCTTTTTTCATGGAGGAAGTGTCTCCCATTTTCCCTTTTGATTTGTTCTTGCTTTGCAATCACTAAAGAGGTGCAAGTTCAGAACAACTACACCTTTGTGCCTCTATCATGTGTGTGTCTTTGGGCCTGGAGCTGTACAGGCTTTTTATTAATGTGACATTTTAATGAAGTATTTTTCTCTCTTTCTCTCCCTGAAATTTTAGAAATTTACAAGACCTGGTTTTTTTGAAGTGAGCACTCAGCTTGTCTGTAGCCTTTCTCCTAGACCTTTCAGAAGGTGACTTTCAATGTAGCTGTCCTTCATTCAGACAGCACTGATCAGAGCTGAGCTCTTCAGAGTTTTTTCATAGGATTCTTTCAACAATTTTCAGTCTACTTTTCATAGTTCTATTTTTTGATTCTCTGAATTGTGGTAAATTGCTTAAAATCACCCCCTTTTGATAAGTATTTAAGCTGATAAATACTGATCTATGATCCATTATGTGGTATTATCACACCAGCTGTGCCTTGCTTGGCAAAACCCCACAGACCTGGTATCATGGCACACATCCAGGTACATCTATCAGCAGTATTCTCTAACAATGCCATTTATAGATGGCAAGAACTGAAATTAAAGCAAAATCCTATATTTTTCTTCATGATATACAAACCCAGCTTTGCTATGTTGCCACTCGGATCCAAATAGTTTAGAACTTTCACGTAAAATAATTAATTTTAGTTTAAATTTTGCTTTTCTTATGTTTGGTGTTGACAGAAGGCTTCAATATTTTCTTGGTTTATTCTCTGATATTTTTTTCCTTTACTTTCAACTTGTTTTTTCTCACTACCTCCCTGTCTGATATTTTTGCAGGTTCCTGTTCTTATTTGCATGAACTGTCTTGATGGGAAAACCTCTAGCAAGGTTTCAATCCTAGGGTTGTCTCCTTCCTGAAGCAATTACAAACTTCAGCTTTTTAGCAAGCCCAAATGTAAACACTTGCCTAATTTTTATTTTACATTTTCTCCCTAAACCTGTTACTACGTCTTGACTTTGGCTGGTGTACAAATGTCCAGTCTGTAAGCACAAGGGCTCTGGTCCTGTCAGAGGGTGCCTTTTAGACACTGGAGGGAAATATCTCCTGAACAGTTCCTTAAATAATGCCCATTTCCTTGTGCAGATAATGACCAGGTTGGTTTCATTTGAGCTGTGTCTGGTCCTTCTCCTCAGCTTGCAGGATGGTTTTACTTCCTGAACAGAGAGCAGCTCTTGCCAAAGGCTTGGTTGGACCTGTGCTTGCTTCTGCATCTTGTAATGTCTGTATGGTGAAGGATGATCTTAAAAAAAAAAGGATGATCTCAAAGGTCTTCTTGCAACCTGGTGATTCTGTGATTCTGTTAAGCTGCACCAAGGGAAATTTAGGTTGGATATTAGGAAAAAGATTTTTACAGAAAGAGTGGTAAAGTACTGGAATTGTCTGCCTGGGGAGGTGGTGGAGTCACCATCGCTGGATGTGTTTAAAACAAGATTGGATGTGGCACTCGGTGCCATGGTTTAGTTGAGGTGTTAGGGCATGGGTTGGACTTGATGATCTAAAAGGTCTCTTCCAACCTGTGATTCTGTGATGTTACAGGGGGACAAGCTTGCTGTGTGAAGAAAATGGTTTCTGAGCATAGGCATCTTTTATATCTGGCATAAGCTGTCAGAGCCAGAGTTATGATGAGATACAGAATCTGTCCCAGAAAGATGCAGATTTACCTCTTCAGGGGTGCCAGGCACTGGGATGAACCGGTCAGCTCTCAGTCTCAGCCTTTTTTTCCTGCCATCTGTTCCAGCTCAGCTAAAGCATCTCAGCTGCATGCAGGTGTTGCCTGGGCAGTACACAGCAGGTCTGACTGAATGTTCAAAGCTATCCCTCTGGCTGTAAGATCTGTCTGAATTTATTTCCTGGGCCATCACAACTGTCATGCTCACTCTGCCATCTGTTCTAGCAGGGTATTCCACTTAGCAACGAGAAACCAATTCTGAATTAGTATCACATGCACATGTTCTGTGTTTGTGTGAGATCTTGAAATGACCTTTTTCTTCCTGTCTGCCACCAAAGAGCTTAGGGTGAAGACCTAAGTCCTGGCCAACTAATTTTTTAACAAATCTTAGTGTCAAGAAATGCTGTCTGTGAATGAGAAAGAACCAACTTCCTGTAACGCTGCAGAAAGCCTCCACTGTGGTCATCCAGTCAGAGAGAGCTCATTCCACGATTTCACAGCCTTACAATGACACCGCTACAACAAGTCCTGTACAGATGGGCAGGTTCCCTGAACTCAGACCTAAGAACATCTTGGGAGTACCAGAAGAAGGTTCACACCTGACAGCTGTAGCAGCAGCATGGTCAATTTTTTTTTGTTTAAATTTGTGTTTGACAATCTGTCCAGCCCATGAAAAGGATCTAAATTGCTCCAGCTGCCTTCATTGAACAGATCCTGCAGAGTTCACAATGAGGATGGGTTAGCCTAGGTGCATGGGAGAGCTTTATAAGCAGGATGGATTGGAGATTCACGTGAGTAATTGATTGGCCATACCCGTTTTCAGGAGACAGCACCGTCAGGTCTCCTGAGGCCAGGAACCAGGAAAGAGACTAAAAAGAAACCACATGTAGCACTGGATCTCTAAATCACCTTTGATATCTAAAGGACTGGCAGAAATCAGTTCCAGTTTTGGAGAGGAGATGTTCTGAGCGTGTACACAGAAGATACTTTCAGTTGTTAAAAGCTCTGATTTTTTGTGGAAGGAACCATTCTCAGTGCTTTAAACAGCCAAAATACCAGAACAGATACAGGGGCTCAGAAGAAAATTTCACCTGGTCTACAGTCTCCTTTTGGTCAACGACTCACAGAGAATGAATTTCCTAGACCAGATACTCTTGAGCATCACAGTTGGAAATTTAGGCATCCAGGACTTCAAACGTTCCAAGCAGAGGACTCGGATTTATGAGTCATGTTCATCTGATCGAATATGTGATCCAAACATGAATTATAAAAAGCACTAAAGGATACAGCCTGGCTTTACCTTTGATTTCTGCTTTTAGAAGCTTTTCAGATGGCTCTGCTGACCTTGGAACTCCGCTTGTACAAGATCAAGTCTGAAAATTAAGTCAGATGTGCAACACCCTGCCTGGCTCTGGTCATAGTAAAACTTTGTGATGTTCCAGGGCAGGTTTAGTCATCCTAGTCTTAGCAGTGCCCAGAGCTGTATCTACTGTTTTAGAGTCAGACATAACAAATGTATTCTCTGTCTATAAATGGACAGTGATATTACATGAACAAACAGCTTGTGGTGATTCACATGAGAATAAACTGGATTTTTCTGCCAGGATAATTCACCTGGAGAGAAGACTGCTTCCATTCACTTCCTTTCTTGGAAGCAAGCAGAGAATAACAAACTGTTCCGATAACATCAGCCTATTTCCAGTCAACATATTTCCTACTGAGAGGCAGGGCAGGCCCCACCCTGTTACATGACAGGCACATAATTGGTCATAGAAATGTGACTCATGACTCTGACACTTTGCCTCAGAGATAGGTGTCAGCAGCAGCCAGTTGTCACAAACCCCTGGTAGGAAGCGTGATGCCAAGCCTTCTTCCCAGCAGTTCAGTGTTCACCTCTCACTTCTTGGGGCTCTGGAAAGCTGCAGTCACAGCCGTGTGCTCCTATTAGATGGGTGCAGGATTTCAAATGAGAGTTTCCCTCTGTCTGTCCTGCTGCTGTTTCTCTTGCTGCAAACTAAACATTCAGGGCATCCAGGGCACTTTGTGGTGGTCAGGATGCTCACAAAGAGAGGATGGACCTCATTTTAGACCACCTCAAGGATTCCTAAGCATTTATATTTGTTGAAGCAGACACTGTCTGCTCTATAAACACTTGGTCATTAAATGTTTAATGTTTTTGGGTTTATTGAATGTTTAACTATTTCATGCTAAATGGAAAAGTCATTGAAAGGAAGAAAGGCATTGTCTATAACATTCAATTACAGTATTAATAACAAGCAACCTGTGACTACTTGGAGCTCAGCTTCTAAGTGTTACAGAACAACATAAGACAAATAGTTCTGGATCTGACTGTCTGGAGTATTATCTTGTCTCCAGCAACACCTTGTAGCAGAAGTTTAGGGAAAAGGACAGGTAAAGAGAGACATTTCTGGAAGCACCCTCTTCATTTCCAGCAAATGGAAGCTCATGTCTTTCCCAGTTAGAGGTGGTGTCATGTCCTTCCACATTCATTTCCATTTGTTAATTTTTTGAGCCCATGTAAACTTTCAGCATGTATAACGTTCTGTAGCAAGGGCTTCCAGTGCAGCCATGGTATTTTGGAACCCGTTCCTTGCCTATTTCATCTGAGGATTGTGTTGGCCCACAATCACAGGCTCAACCCCTCCTCAGTGACCTTTATCCCCCAAGAGCTGCACTGGAGTCCAAACCTGAACCACTAAACTGAAATTTACCTGCATGTGGAGATGTGGGCATGAACCTACTTTAAAGGTCATAAGGGACTTGTCCAAGATTACATGGAGAGGCACTGGAAAAGCAGGAAAACATCCCAAGAGGACTCTGATGAAAGCACCCAAACTTCGCTTCAAATGTCCTTCTCTCTGTCTTAGTATCAAACTTAGTGGTATGATTTGGGCTTGCCAGATAATCTCCAGCAGCTTGCTGGGTCCCAGAGTGTCTGATCTTCTGAGCTCATGGAGAACTAGGCTCCTGGCCAGCTGAGAAGAACAATCCAGCTAGGCAGCCCTCGGGCCAAACCCCTCCGGGTGTGCTCGTTTGGACATTGATATTTCCCTGACACTAAGCTTTCCTCTTCAGCATGAATTGCTCATTACTTGAATTCCATCAGGGATTTCGTATGTCATGAAGGAGTAGGGATTCTGCCTGAACACACTGAGCAGGACTGACTGCTTTCTGTGGATGAAGCTGTTGATGTGTGTGTGTGTGCCTGTATCTGCAGCACATAGATGTCTCAGTGTTCGCCTCTCAATGGTGCCTCTGTTCTACAACCATCTGTGTATAAAGCTGCTATTCTGTCATGAACAATGACTCATACAGGAAAGTCTCGAAGAATTAGGCAAGAACTGTGTTCATCCTGAGGAGCACTGAAGATGAGGATCCAATCCCATAAACTTTTAGAAACTCAGCGTTAGTTTTCCCTCGAGAGCTTTAATCTTTAAAATCTGCTGTTGCTGGTACACGTTCACAAGCAGCAGGTTGGCAGCAAACTGTCTCTGTCAGTGGGCATCACACATCCACCACCACTTCTCCTCACTCCATTTTCCAACCAGGATTCAACTACTGCCTCTTCCATCTCCCGTGTTCTTCTGAGCCCCCACAGATTGCACTCTCCAGCCCTTTTTAAATACTTTCAGGCTACTCCTCTGCCAACAGCAGTGGGAAAAAGTAGGGTCAGTATTCCTGAACCCCTGCAAGCTTCACCTGGACCTGGAGCTGCCCAAAAGTCTGTGATGGCTGTAGGGACTGTCTGAGGCAGGGATCTATATTAGTGTAAAAAAAAAAAAATCACAACAATCTTCACTTCAAATATCTGGCGAGGTTTGGGTACTCAGGAAATAGCTGAAAGGAAGGAAATTTCCAGAGGATTTTATCAGACAGTCTCCTGTGGCCAGAATGAATGCAGAAAGAAGACTTTCTGAAGATCAAGTGAGCTTCTCTGACCTGTGGAGAAGGTTCTAATTTGTGGCACCTTGTCCAACACTGTAGAAAGAAAAGACTGCAGGGTTCTTACATTCCAGTGACCCAGAAAGGAAACTGAGGAATGCAGACTAAGATGGTCAAGAAAGTTTAAAACAAATGGTGACATATAAGAAAATTCCAGATATGTAAACCATACATACAAAAAAATCACACAATAAACACAATTTTTCAATTGGACTAGAATTTAATTAGAAATTTTATTCTCAGATTTTGAAATTTCTCTAGGATTTTAGGTGTTTTAGCAAGGGTCACAAGTGCCAATTCATGAAAGGAAGCATGCTCCTGTGAGTGTGAATGAAGCTGGGTGGCTGGAGGGGGAGAGAATGCTAAAATTAACAGATGAAACAAGAATCACACAAGGGTCGAGGTTGGAAGGGAATGCTGGAGTTGAAGCTGGAGGTGATCTGGTGATCTGGTTTAAACCCTCTGGACAAGCAGAGCCTCCTAGAGCAGGTTAGTCACGGCCATGTCCAGACAGAGATTACAAATCTATGCTGTAAAAATATACTGGAAAAAAAAAAGTTGGCGCTTTATCCCTGGAATCATCACTTTGAGGACTCACAGGCTGAAGGAGGTGGTTTGCTGGGTCACTTGGACAGTGCCTCACTCCCATTCTGTCCTTCCCTGAGCACACCCTCCCTGCTCCCTGCATGGTCCTGACCTCCCTGTGCCTGGTACCAGCTCTGTGCTTCTCGACCTTTCCAGTGAATTGATCAGTCCTCAAACCACAGAATGCAACCTGCTTCCTGCTGGATTAGTGAGCTCAGCTGAATCAGTGAAAAATGTACTTTGAAATCTCATCTCCTGCTCCAAGCAGGGCTAGCTTCCAAGCTGGATAAAGTCACTCCAGGGCCTTGTCCACAAGTATCCTGGAAATCCCAAGGATGGAGATTGTACCACCTCTTTGGGCAGCCTGTCCCAAGGCTGCAGCACTCTCATGGTAAATAAGGTGCTCCCTTTGTTGAAAAAGGATTTCCCTGGTTGGCACACGAGACCATTGCCTCTTGTCCTTTTACTGAGCACTTGCAGGAGAAGCTTGGATGTTCTGGGATTCTTATCCCCCCTTTGCAGCAGTGTCTCTGCAGTGAGATCCCCCAGCCTTCCCTTCCACAGGCCAAACCAACCTAATTCCTGCCACATCTCCTCACGTGGCACATGCTCCTGCTGACTGATCCTGGGGCTGTGTTGGAGCCTCTCCAGTGTGTCAGCATCTCCCATGGGGTGTGTGTGTGTGTGTGTGTGTGTTTCAAAACTGCACAGAGTGTTGCAGATGCAGCCCCACCAGAGCCAGGCAGAAGGCAATAACCACGTCCCTGCACTTGCTGACCTCTTGCTAATGCAATCCCATGACTGGTGGGTGTTGCTGCTGCAGGAGAGTGCTGCTGACACAGGTCCAGCTTGTTTTCCATGAAAATCTCAAGGCCTTCACTGCAGGGCTGCACCCTCCAGTCACTCCCCAGTCTGCACTAATACATGGAGTTGTTTTGTCCCAGGCTGAAAAAATAAAGAGGTTGTACTTTTTCACAGAATTAGAACAAATAGATTAGGTGAATTAGACCAAATTTATCTTCTGATTGAAAAGGGCCAAACCCTGAGTCCTCTTGTGCTGAGTGTGATCCTAATACAAGTAGATCAAGAGTGGCACATGGGAGCACCATTTCAAACCTGAGAAATCTCAGTTTTCTGCAGAAAGTTCTGATGTCAGTCACAGACTTAAGCAAAGAGGCTGTTAACTCTCAGCACAAATTAAGCTTTTCCTACAGGCTTGAAAGGGAATCTTGTAGGCCACTGGAATGAATCCCACTTCTATCCATTCCCCCAGGACCTCAAAGGAGGAGCAGGCACCATGCCTAGAGGGGATGAGCTCCGTGTGTGCATGGTGTGGTTTTAAATCAGCATTTTAATCCTCCTTTTGACTTTGCAGATAGGCAAACTAGCAAGAATTATCCTTTGTGTACACTAAGATAGGACACAGCTCCATCTCTCTTAATCAGCTACTTTGTTACTATTCTAAAATAGCAAGTCTTGTCCTTTTTTATTTCCTAGTACAGGAGATATTTATATTTCATTTTACCTCTGGTTTGACTAAGTGAAAAATAGTACATTTCTTGTTCTTAAATAAATAAAGTTCATTTTGAAAACCTAGCAGTTATCTCATTTCAACTTCCTTCCAGCTTTCCACACTTTTTTTGAGGGACAAGCAAAGGACTCAGAGGGCTCTATAGAGCTCATGATGACTACAAAGCACATCAGGAAGCTTCTGGGAATGCAAAGCAATATTTAGACAAAGGCTTTTCTTTCAGCTTTATAAATATGTTTTCAGCCATCATCACAGAGCAAAAAATAGCCCCAAGAACACTCCTGCAGAACAAAACTCCCATGCAAGAGCTGTTTCTCATTATTTCAGTTTTTTTCTTCCTTTATGTACCAATTAGATTATTGAGGACAGGTTTGTATGTAACAAAAGGATAAACCCTGCTAATCTACTGATTTGTCAGCTAGCACTGTGCTTATCACAGCACTGTTTGTTGGCTGGGGCAGACGCAGTCCCAACGTGCACAGCTGTGCAGTGAAAGCTGCCTCGTGTCATGTGAGAGGGTGGGCAGGACCTGCCACTTCGTGGGGCTGGACACAACAACAGCTCAAGTCACAGGCTGCTGTGTTTGTGGTCAGGCTGTCCACATCCATCTCTGACAACAGAGCATGCTGTGCTGCAGCACAGGCCAGCCAGAGCTGGCCATGGCAGGTAGCCATGGGGCTGGGAAATGGAACAATGAGACGATTTTTGTCAGCTTGACAGACAGACCATTGCTCGGTGGCACAGCACTGCCCAATGGGGCGTCCCCACACAACGTGCCAGAGAGTTTCGACTGGCACAAAGGACCCCAAATGTGAGCAGGAGGATGAACGGCCAGTCAGGAGGCGTGGGTAACAGCCAGCTGTGACGACAGGGTGTAAAACACGGGACAAAGATGGCAGAAACCTAAGTGGAAAACAACGTATGGGAGCAATTGAAGCAGATGAATACACAGAAGAGGAGAAAGGAATGACATGGGAGGAAGGGCCACTGAGTGCTGGATGTGCGTGGGAGGAGGCAGGAGCCTTGGCTGGGGTGACCAGCAGGTGTGGGGTGATGGCACTGGGGCCTGGAGCCAAGACTGGGACCGAGGAGAGCAGCCAGAGCCACTGGCTGTCACTTGGGCCACCCGGTGGAGCACGGCCACCCAGCACAGCCCAGCATGAGCACGGAGCCAGCAGTGGCTGTGCCTTGGCAGGGAGGATCCAGAGCGGGATCACCTGTCTGGAGCAGGAGCGTTTGCAGGGACACCACGGTGAGCCCTGGAGCTGGCGGTGTGCTCCGGACACTGCGTCCTCTCCCGGACAACGAGGAGCAGCTCAGCAAAGGCCTGTGTGGGGCCATCGCGTCCCCCACAGCCTGCACACCCTGCAGCCCACACACCCCACACCCTGCAGCCCGCACACAACCTGCACACTGCATCCCCCACAGTCCCTGCACCCCGCACACCGGACACACTGCACACCCCACACCTCGCACACCCCACGCTCCCTGCACCCCGCGCATCCCGCACCTCTTGCACACCGCACCCCGCACCCCCAGCACCCCCTGCACACCGAACCCTTCACTCCGCACACCCCGATCCCCGCACCCCGCATGCCCTG
>VZTJ01001132.1:0-67607 GCA_013397795.1 Orthonyx spaldingii | reverse complement strand
ATCCCCCGCACTCCGCACCCCTCGCACTCCGCAGTCCTCGCACCCTCTGCACTCCCCGCACTCTGCACCCCCCGCACCCTCGGCACTCCGCACCTCCCGCGCTCCGCATCCCTCGCACCCCCGGGCTCCGCACCCCGCTGCCCCCGCTCCGCCCCCGCGGCCCCGGCCGGCGGTGCCACAGCGCCCCCTCGCGCCGCACTGCGGCAGCTGCGCCTGGCAGCGCTCCCGTCAGACCGCGCGGCACGGAGCGCGAGACACGGACAGACAGACACGGACAGACGGACTGAGAGACGGATACAGATAGACAGACACGGATAGAGACAGACATGGACCGACGGACATGGACGCATGGACACACGGACACGGACAGACAGACTGAGAGAGACACGGACACACGGACATGGACGCAGCGACACACGGACACGGACAGACTGAGAGAGACACGGACACACGGACATGGACACAGCGACACACGGACACGGACAGACAGACTGAGAGAGACACGGACACACGGACATGGACACAGCGACACACGGACACGGACAGACTGAGAGAAACACGGACACACGGACATAGACAGACAGAGAGACTGAGAGATTGGCATGGACAGATAGAGACAGACAGACCTGGACACGGACAGAGGGACATGCACAGCCGGACACGGACAGACAGACTGAGAGACAGAGATGGACAGACAGACACAGGATAGACACGGACAGATGGACACGGACAGACTGAGAGGTAGACATGGACAGAGAGACACAGACAGATGTACATGGACAGACGGACGTGGACAGACAGAGACTGAGAGACAGGCACGGATACACAGACACAGACAGACACACGGACAGACACAGAGAAACAGATGCACACACAAACACAGACAGACACTTGTCCATCTCATAGTGAATCCACAATCCGTGTAGTCACTAAACACCACCCAGGTTTATTTTATATATACATATATGTATATATGTATATACATATATATTTATATATATATGTAAAATTTCTCACAGCTTCACCTTAAGGTTGGCTAAATAGATCAGTTATACACACACACACACACACTGGGTTACTTGAAGAAAATAATGGATATCTGCTGGAGACACAGAAGTCTCTGCCAGGAGGGAGCCTGCTGCAGCTCAGGTCAGGAGCCTCATTTCTCTGATTTCTAAATGTAGAAAAAGGAAGATAATGTAGAGGGTATCAGAGCAACTGAATTACTTGTGGTCTTGTTTCAGGTCTGTGGCTATTGCAAATGTTCTGCCATTTATGGTGAAGAAGTAACATCTCCCAATTGTGCTGCAGGACCTGGATTCTTAGAGTTGATCCTGTTTGGTCTGACTCCTGTGAGGCACCAAAAGGACTTTCAAAATGCACTGGTTTTGAGTGAGTGACAATTTCTGGCCTTTGAGGACACTCCAGTGAAAGAGAGGGAGGAATGCAGCTGTGGCTGTGTTCTGGGTGTTTGGGCAGTGATTTTGTGACGCTGCACGGGAATGGTCCCTGTGTGCAGCCCTGCAACTCACCTGGCCTTCGATATCGCGACTTTTGGCTCGCAGCTTGTTCACCTGACTTTCGGCAATATCAGCTCGTTCTTTGGCCTCTTCCAGCTCGTGCTGGGCCTTGCGGCATCGCGAGAGGTTGATGTTGGCCTGTTCTTCCTGCAAGTCAGACAGCGTTGTCACGGACGTGGGCACAAATGAGACTGCCCTGTCACCACTGGCACTGTGGTGCCACTGTAACATCACCTGGGCTGGCCTCGCAGGTACATCCCTGCATTGCCAGCACTCTGTGTGTTTATATCTGGTACCATCCACAATGTGACCACTCAGGGGACAAAACAATCGCCCCACTCAGTTCCAGATGGGAAAATCGGCTTGTGTGGCTCCAAAAGTGCACCAGTTCCAGGATAGCTACAGCTATGCCCGCTCTGTTGTGAGCCATCAGTCTTTGCAAGGTAAAGATTATTCAAGGCAGTGGCCCTGGCTGCCCTGTCAAACTCAGTATTCAATTATTTTCATGATCTAGGGAGCCCACCTTTCACAAATCTCTACCCAGGCCCCACTGAAAAGAGTCCTCCACTCACAGCTTCCTCAGCCTGTTTCTTGTACGCTTTCACTTTTAACTGCAGCTTGTCCACCAGGTCCTGGAGCCGAAGAATATTTTTCTTATCTTCTTCGGACTGTAGGAGGTGAAAATCAGGTGAGCCTTGGCAGATGAGCCGAGGTGATGCACGTGAGAGGGCAGAGGATGCGCAGTACCTGGTAAGTGAGCTCCTTCAGCCTCCGTTCGTACTTGCGAGCTCCTTTCAGGGATTCTATTCCTCGCTTCTGCTCCGAGTGAAGCTCGTTTTCTAACTCATTAATCTGAAACACAGCACCACGGGGAAGATGGCAAGCTGCCCAGAATGGCTGATCCTGCTGCAGGGTTCTGTGGACTGTGGCAGAGCAGGGCAGCTTCCTGCAGCTGCTTCTTGGGTCTAGACTAGCTAAAATATGCTCACCATGTAATGTTAGTGGTGACATAGTGTGTGAATCCACAGTTGTGGATTTTATAAAAAGAACTTAGCTGTGCATACCTAGAGCATTCACAGTCAAAATTAGGCTTAAATCAGTCAGATAAGAGGAAATTGAAACAGGGAAGGGAGGGTTCTGTGAATGTTCACCAGGTAAATGGGGAAATTCTGTTTCATTTTTTATCTTTCATGTGTTAACTTCGGGAGTGGCAGCAGCATGTACTATTTAGGGACAGCATGGAAACCTGGCTGCTGTCTATTCCCTTTCTACTTGTCCAGCTTCCACAGGCATTAACTTAGAGGTGGCTTATCTATGCCTGTGCCCTTAGGTATATTTGTAAACCTGCTGATTTCTACTCCATTTTTGAACCTTTTACCAGCTGCCTCCACAGCCTTCCATGGCAGCAGGTTTCAGAATTTCGCTGCCCACTCTGTAAAGTATTTCTTTTTATTTATTTTAAAGGTGAAGATGTGCTGATCTCTCCAAAGGGCAGAGTCCTAGTCTCGTTTGTCGATACTGATAAAGTTTTGTCTTGCAGATCCTTCTTGAGTTGCAGAGGCCAGAACTGCATGTGATATATTTATTAGAGTGCAAGAATTTGTTGCCATACAGCCCTGTCTTGTTCTCAGTGCCTTTCCTAATGAAGCCCAAATTTTCTTTTGTTTTAAGTTTTTGCTTGCACATTTAACAGCTTCTGAACTCTGTCCATTACCAGTTCCAAGTTCATCCCCAGGTAAATACATTTTAAATTATTTTTCCCTAGACAAAACCATCTATGTCTCCCTGATGTTCATCTGCCCCCATTTTTGCCCACTCAGTTTTTTTGAGGTCATTCTCAAGTTCATCACCTACAGTGCAATGTTTGGCTACTCAGCACAGCTCTCATCAAACCTGCTGGGAATACCTGGGGCTCTCCCTGTTTTCACCCTCCTGAGAGGCTCCAGCAACCAAGGGCCCAGTCACAAACTTCATCTTAGTGTCTTCACCATACCCTGGCCTCCAGCTTCTGGAGTTGCTTCTTCCCTCCCTTCAGTGCCAGCTGCTCAGCCTCATCCAGACGAAGCTGCAGGTCCTTCACTGTCTGGTCCAGGTTCTTCTTCATCCTCTCCAGGTGGGCACTGGTGTCCTGCTCCTTCTTCAGCTCTTCTGCCATCATGGCTGCCTGGTTGTGGTGCACATTTATGTTACAAATCTTTTTCCCCATCCCAGCAGTTCTGTCTGCCTGGGAGCAGTGCCCAGCCTCACACTGGTGAGTGACTCTGCACATCCTCAGTGCCCATGGCCCTCCTAAGTCATTCAAAGATCACTTTTTCTCAAAGTCTGTGTTTCTAAATGTGCTCCACCTTAGAGACCAGACAAGGTTGATATAAAGAAAAAAAAAATTATGGCAGGCAAATGGCTTGGTACCAAAATTCTGTTTTTTAAGTCTTTCAAAACTGAAGTATCTTGAAGTATTCAGCACTAGCCCTCTGCATCTCTGGGCTTCCTAGTGATTTTGAGTATCTGGCTATTTGGTGCTGAAATTTGCCAAAGAGTCAGACTTCTAAGCAGTTTTTGCCAATGAGATGACCCTGAGTACCTCAAACTGCAATGAAAAGCTTCTGCCTGCTGAGATCCTCAGAGCCTGGGATTGATAGTTGTCATCAATGTGGCAGAGCAGAGAGGTTGGGGAACCTGCAGCACTGCTGCTGGTGGCCAGTCAGGACTAAACACTGGTGCACCAGGACTTGATGAAATATTGTCACCATTTTCTGTTTAATTTTCCTATACCTTTCCTAGATGCTCCTAGGTATTGTTACATCTGATAATGTGGAACCCGTAGCCTTATTTAAATGAAACATTTATATTCTCTCTTTTTATTTCTTACATGTCTAGCATTTGTATAGAATTGTGTAGGGTTTTAGTCCTAATTTCTCCTTTTCTGTGCTGTGCCTAGACTGGCTTTGTTTCAAACTACTCTTTTTCTACTACAATTTTGCCACCATCTGTTCTATCCTGTCTATGACATTTACTCTGGAAGCAAAAATGAATGAGTATGGAGAAGGGAGAGAGAATGCCTCTTCAATACAGACAGCTAGCAGGACATGAGGACCCTTTCTGAAGGGGTCTTCTTAGGGCAATGAGGGGGGAATATGAGGGCAATGAGGGCAAATAGGGTCTTAATGGGCTGCACGAGGCCCATGTGGGAGGAATTGTGTGTCACCGATACTTTCTGCTGAAGAATTGGTTCTCCTTCACCTGATTGCTGCCTTCCTAAAGTGTAAAAGTGACTGTGACAGTCACATGGAAGGGAGGCAGGCAAGAGGACTCACATCTGTGATTGCTTTCTTTGCTTTCTCCTCTGCATTTCTGGCTTCTTGAATGCTGTCTTCAACTTCGGTCTGTAAGTGAGTGATGTCCACTTCCAGTCTCTTCTTGGTGTTGAGGAGGCTTGTGTTCTGTTGGGACAGTCAGCAGACAGGCCATTCCCACCCCATTTGTGCCACTCCCACATGCCTGTAGCAATCCCCTGTACCAGGAGGTGCCAAATACCTGTGAGTGGAGCAGCTGCACCCGCTCGCTGGCGTCCGTCAGCTCCTGCTCAGAAACCTTCCGGGCTCTCTCGGTCTGCTCCATGGCAGCTCTCATCTCCTCCATCTCCGTTGTCATCAGGTTGTTCCTACGCTCTACAATAGCGAGCTGCTCTTTCAGGTCCTCATTCTCTCTCAGGGCATCATCTAAGTGGAGCTGGGAATCCTTAAAAAGGTGAAAGCAGCGTGAGCCCCAGAAGCAGGCGGAGGGAATGGCAAAGACCCACGGGGCAGTAGCCTTGTGGTCCCTACCTTGAGCTGCCCTTGCACAGCTTTGAAGTGCTTCTGTGTCTCTGCCACCTGGCAGTTGGCGTGGCTCAGCTGGATTTCCATGTCGTTCAGGTCTCCTTCCATCTTCTTTTTCAGCCTCAAAGCATCATTTCTGCTTCTGATCTCAGCGTCCAGCGTGGTCTGCATAGACTCTAATACCCTCTGGTGATTCCTCTTCAGCTGTTGGATTTCCTCATCTTTCTCTGCAGTCCTTCTGTCGACATCTGACTTCACCTGGTTCAGCTCCAGCTGAACACGTAAGATTTTTCCCTCTTCGTGCTCTAAAGAGCCCTGTCAGGGTTGAAATACTATCATTTGTCTCTGTAGTGTCCATTGCTGGAAATGCCCATGCAGAAACCCTTTGCAGCTGGGAGAGCAGGTGTGTATTTGCCTTACCGTGGACCTTTAGAGAAGAACAAGCACTGAAAAAGCTGGCTGCTCTTCCAAACTCACCGTACCCCAGCTGGATATTAAATGGTAATTTAGGAATCATATTCCTTAGGAAAATGCCTCAGATACCACAAGGTCTGGGCACTGAAGTCTGTGTTGACACTGCACCTTTGGGACAGTTTCAGGATAAGCAGGAATATAAAATATATACCCAAATTCTCTCTGTTCTTGATTTCTCTCAAAGCAAGCCCCTTATTGAGGACACTTGCCTCTGCTTCTTCTAATGCTGCTTGTAGGTCACACTTTTCTTGCTCAATTTGCTTCTTTGCTTTCTCCAGCCCATGATTTGCTTTTCCAGACTCAGCAATCTGTTCAGTCAGATCAGAAATTTCCTCTGCAAACAGAAAGCACATTCTCAGCTCCTCTTTGACCGTGTGAGCAGTGGCACCTGCAATTGCTCTTTGGAAATGGCAGTGACAGAAGAGACTCCGATGTAATGGGATGTAACAGTGAGAAGAAATAATGGGTCTTGTCTTGTGTACAATCTTTATTTCTGATAACCTGCACATCCCAGTTCAGTGTGCAGTTTGAAAATGAGAAGGACCAACTGCAGTGAGCTCAGAAAATAATGTCAGCTTCCTCTGGGTAGTGAAATTATGTCTCCAGAGACAGTCGTGTTTGATTGATCTCTTTATCCTTAGATAGTCCCCAGTGATCACTCAGTTCACAAATAGGATCTGAGTTGTACTTCCTTTATATAATTAGTTTGCTTATTAAATGCCACTGCTGCATGATCTTCCAATAATCAACAGACAGACAACAACCCTCCAGATTTTTACTAGTGGCAGTGACTGAAGTTATCTGGAAAAACTGAGCATCATCATAATTTCTGCCTAGTCAGTTAACTTGGTCCTTATCCATGCATAGGATTATGATGGTGTGTAGGAGGGGGATCATCCTGAGCAAGCAGGATGCTGTAATGAGCTGTAAGCATGTGCTTGCAGGTGACTTTATGATCAGCTGAACAGGAAAGAAAGTCACCACCTTTGTGGGAAAATCCTAAAGAGCAAAACCCTGGGGAGAGGCAGAGCTCTGGTAGTCCAGAAATGTGGAAGCATCTCAGGGCTCATGGTGAATCTAAGTTGACAGACATATGGACTTACGCTGGAGGTTCTTGTTCTCCCGTCTGACAGTCTCAGCCTGGTCCAGCATTTCTTCATAGGCGTTCTTCATCCGGAAGATCTCGGTGCTGAGAGAGCGAGACTCCTTCTGGGCAGCCTCCAGCTCCGTCTGACTCTCCTGGTACTTCTGCTTCCATTCAGCCAGGACCTGGAGTGACAAGAGAAGAATGGCCCATTCTGAAACACTCCCATCTCTGCAGCTTTATATGACAAGAACCCGAGAGGCTTGGCATATCTTAACAGTCTTTTGCTTTGGACTGTTCTCTGCCTGTGACAATCAGCTCCCCGTGATGCTTACTCTGGTTGTTTTCAGCCAAGTGCATGCCCCACGCTGCCAGGCAGGAGTTTGGTTTGACACCAGCCCGGACATAATGTGGTTGGTCTGAATAAGGATGTGTGAGTCTTCATAGGGTTGCAGGAGCCAGTGGTCCTGGACTAAGCCCACCGAGAAAGGTCACTCTCTACCAATTCTCTCCTGAGTTTGATACCACAGAATTTATTTTACTGTGAATGCAGAGCTTTGATAATTTCAGAATTGTCTTGTCCTATCAAATATCTAATGACGTTTAGATCTGGCATGGTCTTTTGAACAAACCTTGTCAAAATTCCTCTGCTTTTTATCAAATGCTGCACAGACTGCATGTGACCTCTCCACATCAATCATGAGGTCATCCACTTCCCCCTGCAGCTTCTGCTTTGTCTTCTCCAGTGAAGCACACTTTGCATTGACAGCCTCAATCTGCTCCTCTGATTCCTGCAGGCGCTGGGCCAGCTTCTTCCTGCAGGATGAGACATTCAGCACTGAGAAAAGTAAAATTCTGACCTTCTCAGAAAATGGACATGAAAGGAGTTTGGAATGGGAGAGATGAGCAGAGAGAGCAATATATAATGCTGTGGTGCCAGGAGCGTGGGGTGGCCCAGCACTCTGAAGTGGTGCATAGAATGGGAGAATAGGTGCCCAAGTATGTACTGTATGCATGTGGAGAGGGACCAGAAATATGTTTTCAACACTAACAGTGTAAAGAATGTCCTTTTTCAACTACTGATGATGTACATGATTAACTCAGTGCACTACATGATTAATGCACTGGAATTCTCCTTTATGTAGACACGCCTAAGCCTCTATACCCCTACTCCTCCTTTAAATATCTACTCACTCCCCTTTTCACTTCTCATACATTACAAAGCACACTGCCCTGCATATTCCCACTGCAAGCATATTCTGGTTTCCTTCAGTTCTTCACTCATTATGCTCAAATATCCTTCTACTTGCTCCAAGCCATCCCTCCATATACTTGGCCTCCTCGAGCTCCTCCGTGCGCTGAATCGCGTCCGTCTCGTATTTGGTTCTCCACTGGGCCACTTCACCGTTGGCCTTGGACAGGGCGCGCTGCAGCTCCCCCTTGGCCTCCTGCTCCTCCTCATATTGTTCCCGGAGCAAGTCACAGTCGTGGCGAGCGGACTGCAGGGCGTGCGCCAGGGCGTTCTTGGCCTGGGTGGTTAAAATTATACAAATTGTCAGAACACGAACAATTTGTGACTGGATGTTTTTCCTGCTGTTTGAGAAAATATTCATATCTCCCATTCTGTGTGCTACTGTTACTAGAAAAACAGAAGGAGTGAAATGAATAACATTAGGGACTCTGTGTTTCAGAATTGATGTTGTTAAACAAGGTCAGGTGCTTGCCCATCTTGTGTGGGATAACACCTCTCAAACACATCTGCACCAAGTGTTTCAGGCAAAGGCAAAATAAATCCACCAACAGACAAGGTGCAAGCACTCCTGCTTTGTTTCCTACTTCTGGCTGCTGCTGTTTGCTTTGCCTCGGGGATTTCCTATAGCAGTACTAGGTATGGGCACAGAGCTGCTTTCATTCACTTCTCTCATGTTTTTGAACTTCACAAGGCATGATGAGAAGAGCTTAAACTGTCTTGCTTATTTAATTTTTAATGTCTCCTTTCTGTTGTATTCCAAGTCAAAGTTGAAAATTTTCACTTTTCTGATGTCTCTTCTCTGAGGAGAAATCTAATTTATTTTTTTTAGCGCATTGATTTATTTTAAAATTTGTTGTTCCAAATGAAAGCAAGTCACCTTATTTTCTTCCTCTAGTTGTCTCTTCAGCTCTTCAGTCTGCTGAGTGAAAGTATGTTTGCCTCGAGTTAACTGAGAAATCAAGGACTCCTTCTCCTCCAGTTGCCGAGTAAGTTCACCTAACGAGAAAAAGTTGATTTTTTTAGACAGAAATACGAGACATAAGACAAATTAATGAGAGCAGTTAGCCGTGTGGAAAGAGATTACAAGATATAATGTGGTAAAATGAAGGGAGAGTAGTAACTGCATTCTCACCGATCGGAAAAGTGGTCGAAGGGAAATTCTGTGCTGGCATCAAAGAAAATAAGATGAACTGACCACAAACTCACATGTTCATTTTGACTGACAGTACACCTTCTGGTTTGGTTTTATGTTTCCTTGGGTAGAGTTTCTATGACTGCCACCAGGAGGAGATGCTACGTTCTGAGTTGTGTTCACATCACCAAGTGATGAACATGTTACAAAACACACGGGCATTCAGGCGGCATATTTAAGTACTTGACACTGGAGTGTTACACTTCATCAAGGGACTTACCATTCTCAGTCTGTAGGCGTGTTTTCTGTGTGTTCAGATCATTAATTAGCCGCACATGTTCATCATCTTTGGCTCTGACTTCACTGAACTGGTCTTCAAGAGCTCGGCACATCTTTTCCAGATTGCTCTGTGAAGAGATGAAAAGCACATCCCTCAGCTCATCTGGTTGTTCAAAGGAACAGTGCTAACAGTGAGAAATACTCCTTCCTCTGCAGCAACCTTGGCTTTGGAGACAGACTCCATGTTGCTGGCCAAGTCGTCAATCTCCATCTTCAGCTCACTCTTCTCCTTCTCCAGCTTCTGCTTCACACGTTGCAGGTTGTCGATCTGCTCCCCCAGCTCAGCTGTGCTGTCCGCGTGCTTCTTGCGCAGGGCGGCAGCCGTGGCTTCGTGCTGCAGCGTGGCCTCTTCCAGGTCCCGCCGCATCTTCTGGAACTCTGCCTCCCGCTTCTTGTTGAGCTCAATCTGCACTGAAGTGACACCACCTGCCTCCTCCAGACGCTCACTGATCTCCTCCAGCTCCCTGGTCAGGTCAACTCTCTGCTTTTCAGACTTGGCACGGACAGCGCGTTCAGCCTCAATTTCTTCCTCCAATTCCTCTATGCGAGCCTGTGAGAGTTAATTGGTTAAAAGAGGACTCTTGAATGGACAGATTTTAAAGTATCACTAAGGAATAAAGAGCAAACATTCACATCCATTAATACAAGCATAGAAAGAGAAGTACGACTAGCAATTTCACTGTATTGTGTCCTAGGATAGGTAGTATTCAGTTTTGGAACAATAGCAAATGTAAAATCTGATACTTTGTTTTATGTTATAGCTCAGAATGGATTTATTATTTTGTGAAGGCTTTAGAATTGCACTTTCCTGAAGAAATAGAGGGGGTGTCACTGGAAAATGTAAAGGAATTTCTTAGACATTTCCCAGAAGTCAGGCCAAAACAAAGCAGTGTCCTTTCTCCAGCAGCAAGCAGGATGGAAGGAACTTTGAGATGAGCAATCATGGGATAATAGCACTGAAGAGAGCTGTCTTCCTGGTTCTGCATTTAGAAGGCAATTTTGTCCTGATCATGACACATTAAGTCACATTCTGTTGTTTTCTTAGAAAAGGAATTCTTAGTGGCTGCACATCTGTGGCATTTTCAAAGCCTGCCACAATGTTCACTTAAGAAATTTCCTACATAGTCATGCATGACTAGAAGCCAGAGTTTCTGTAAAAGTGCCCTGAGATGGGAACAGCACCCAGAGTCCCATATTAATGAGTTTCTTCATGTGAGGGAAAATATTTTTTGTAGAATGGTCTAAGAAAAAATATCAATTAATTCTAAGAAATCTGTACTTGCTACTAAAATTATTAATAACTCCTAGACTTTACCTGAATCTCCTTAATTTTCTTTTGCAGCTGAGAACTTTGAGCCTGCTCATCTTCAATTTTACTTTGCAGCTGGCTAATTTCAAAATCCTTTCTGTTAAAGAACAAGAATGCAAATTCAATATGGTTAAGATAAAGCACGAATTTCATAATTCAGAGCATAAGAAGTCAGTGTAATACTTTTTTAGCCTCTCATCCATTTGTTGCTTATCATTTTCCAGATCCATGATGGAATCCTGAGACATTTTCAGATCACCCTCCAGTTTTCTCTTTGCTCTCTCAAGGTCCATTCGCAGCTTCTTCTCTTGTTCCAGAGATGCCTCAAGCTAAAACACATAGAACATACTTTGAAATACATGAATTATACTTTGAAAGTAACTATTCTTGATTAAAAATCTAACTAAGTTGGAAATTGAGGAATAGAGAAAATAATCATCTCCATCTCTGCTGCACTCTCGCCATGAAACCAGAGCTGCTGTGGTGATTTAGCTTCAGACACTGAGCTGTGCACAGCCAAGCTGTGCACAGCTGAAATACCAGTTTTTGACAAAAAACCAGACATAAAAATTTTCCAGTAGCTGCAGTTTCCAGCATATAAACTGCTAAATATGGACAAATTCTCAGTAATCATAACTTCGTGGAGTATATGCACACACAAATAACTCTGCAGCAACCTTCAAACTCTCACAGGACTCCTGCTTCAGGTAATGGGTTAAATCAGGTCACAAAAGTCTACAGTGCTGAAATGCCCAGTGATGAACATGAAAGATGTGCTGGATTCCACCATTCCCTGTCAAATAGCAGTGGTTTATTAGCTGAAATTAATAGAGCTGGCTTGTCTGCTTTAGGTGTTGCTTACACTCCCAACTACAGACTTCTAGTCTACTGTAATCTGTCTCAGTGTATAGACACACAACCCAAAAACTTTTACTTACATCATCTACTTGCTGCTCCAGTTTGCTCTTGGCTTTGGTGAGGGTGCTGACTTTGTCTTCCTCAACTTGTAAGTCATCCAGTGTCTGCTGGTGGGCTTCCTGGAGGGCCTTCTTCTCCTTAGTGAGTTTAGAAATATTTTCATCCAGAGCTGCCATCTCTTCGGTAAGATTCTTTACCTGTCAGACACCCAGCATCCATCCCATGAGGGAATGCCTTGAGAAATGGCAGACTGAGAACACAGTGACTGCATCCTTGCAATATCCTGCATGGATGTAGTCAAAATGCTCTCTGGAGAATGTTTATATTGGTTGCAATGATTGCAGCAGGCAATGATATATCATGCCTGAGAGTCTCATCTCTCTGGGCCTGCAATGGGAGGAATCCTTGCTTTAGTTGTTTGTGATCCCCAGGCCTATGCTACTAAATTTTGTGGTGAAACATGCTAGATCTTCACTTGCCTCTGCAAGTTTTTCCCATTGTAATTTACAAAACCCCTCTGAGTTGCTCATGCTCAAGGAATGTCTTTTCTGCATATATTTGCTATGAAAACAGCTGTAAGTTCTCAGCAAGTCAGGTTCTTTAAAAAGATATGATCAAGTGCTAAGCATAGCCAAAAATATCTTAAGTTTTCCATAAAAGTGATACAAACCATGATAACGTGACAAAGAACCTTAACAGAAAAAATTCTGTCAGCTGATTGATTAAGTGAAAATACCTCTCTCCTATGCACTGAACACATCTCACTTCTATTCAGAGCACGTATAAGTGACTACAATTTTCCACAAAACTGACAAGCTGTATGGGAGCACTGTCTGGGGAAGAATAATTCCCTGAATCCTCTGTCACCTTATTCTCTGTTGCATGCTTCTCCTTTTCCACTTTGGCCAGAGTCATTTCAAGATCATCAATATCTTTTTTCAGCTCTGAGCACTCATCTTCAAGTTTCCTCTTCTTTGCAGTCAGTTCAGCATTTGTCTCCTCTTCATCCTCCAGTCTTTCATTTAGTTCTTTAATTTTAGCTTCTAGCTGGATTTTACTTTTGATGAGTCCTTCACATCTCTCTTCAGCATCAGCTAGATTTTCACTCTCCTGTCAGAACACATTGAAGGTGCATTGTATTTATTATAAAAATAACAAAAGACAGTAAAGACCCTTGGTGAGTGAAACAATACAGGGGTTTTTTTGAAACTCAACTGACTTGCACTACTCTGCTCTTGGCCATGTAATATTTATTATCTTTTAGAACCTGACAGGTGCAAGTTCAGACTCTGTTCAGCAGTATTCCAGAGAAAAGCAGCTTCCACAGTTTCAGTCCTGCCTCTGACAGAAAAGCACCCCTGCCCTGGCTCTTATAATGGCACCAGATGTGGAAATGGCCTATATTTCATCCAGAATCAGACACCACTGTGAGAAGCACATTTTATATACTGTGGAATGTCTGATTCTTCCACTGGTGATTGTTCTTGGAACTTCCTGTATTCCCACTGGTGTTTGGTGTATGCTTTGCACCTTGTTTAGGTGTAAGGGACAAGACCAGACACAAAGCAGTGGAGGCTTTGTCCCCATTGCATTCCTGTTTATAGAGGACAAAGGAAAAGAGGAGAAAAAGAGCAGCAGAGTAAGAGGAGGTGGGTGAATCTGAAAATGGAGTTTACTCACAGACTGAACCTGGAGCTGCAGGTCATTTTTCTCTTGCAACAGGGTCACCATTTTCTCCTCCAGCTCCTTCCGCTTTGCCTCAGACTTAGCAAGCTCTTCCTTGGTTTTCTCAAACTCCTCCTTCATGTTGGCCATCTCCTTCTCAGACTCTGCACTCTTCAGCAAGGGCTTGATCTTGAAGAACAGCTTCATCCATGGCCAGTGTTTGACATTCATGAATGCACGAATGTTGTACTGGATGATATAAATAGATTCTCTGAAAACACATGAAACTGGTTTATGAGGGTGGTGAGACTTGAGCTGAAAACATACTCTGATTATTTGCCACAGCATCAGCATTTACCCCAAGAACTCCTGCATGAGACTTTTTTCCCTCACTCCCTTGCTTTTATTAAAGAGTAATTTTGAGGCCCTTACTGCAGAATGGCTGGTTCAGTAGCTTGAATAATATCTATTGTCTGAATATACGAGGAAGAAATGCTACAAAACAGACAGACTTCTCTGGCATATTGACCGTGAATCTCTGAGACTTTCCTCAGTCTCAAGGAAAACGCAAGAGCTCAGGTAAATACCAGAGTGAAAACTGACATCCTTGAAGTACTGCAGCTGAGATTACAAATCTGGCAGTTACTGTCAATTGTGGAAATAACATCTTGATGCTTTTTGGGTCACTCAAAATAGAAAATATCATTAGAAATGATTAAGACAGAAACTGTAAAAAAAAAAAAAAAATTATGGTATTGAATGCGAAAAGGTATTGTTAATGCCCGTGGTTCAAAGGAAGATTAGACAATTCCTTGCAGAGAAATCCAGTAAGAGTTACTGAATTCCTAGAAACTGTGCCTGGCTCAGGAAACACCTGAGCTAAATATATGCTGCAGAGTATTGAAAATAAAAGCAATTGTTTGGCAGAGTGTCCTGTACATTTATGCAAGCCTTGCTCCCCCTAAAACTTTCACTTGTCAACAACATTCAAGAAAGTTTGCTTGTCTTGTCCAGTGCTGTCACTCCTGAATTTTGCATGATTCATCCCATCTCAAAGGGGATGAATGAAAAGCTGAGGGGATGTGGAATAGCTGAAAGTATGGAGCACTTCTCTGTACAAACTAGGATTCATCTTAGATGATGGAGCCAGGAATGGAAATTGAAGAAAGGGAGTGCAGAGAGTGATTATACATCATTCCTTACAAAATCAGTGTGATCCAATTAAATGATGAGACACCATGTTCCAAACAGACAAACCTTAGCCCTTGTTCAGTTGGCTGTCTCTGTCACAGGGTTCTTTAAAGGCTGAAAGCAGTAAGTGCCTTCCTGGAGAAAAGGTTCCTTGTTAAATGCTAAATATTGGAGTCCAGCTGCGTGGTGCCATTGCTAAACAGCCACTGCCAGAATTTGTGAGACTGTCAGGAGGAAGCTGTTTGTACTTGCTCTGTTCCCCAATGTCTTTTTAAGGTTCTTTCCCAAGAGCAGCTTTTTCCTGAGACAATTTACTACATTGATGGACCTTTGGTCTGGCACAGTGCAATTGTTGATATTTTCTTATATTACCTTCTTTCGTTCATCTTTTTAAACTCAGTTCTCATGAGGTACCCTCTGCAAATAGCCTGTGTATGAGTGATGAGGCTCACAAGCTTCTCATCTCTCATCTCTTCTAGGAGTCCTAGGAGACCTGCCTTGAAGAACACCTAGAACACAAAAGAGGGTCAAACAGTTTGAGGCTTGGGCAGATACATGGCCATTGACAGCTGATGCAGGGTAGTACAAGGTACTTTATGAAAAGTGCCTGCAAAGGAAAGGTTTAAGAGCCAGAGAAATTTTCTGTCAGTATTCAAATCCTCAATGTTCCTGTGATTCATGACAAGTCACTCTGTGTGTGATCTAATGATATTATTGCAGTATTTGATGTCTGCTCCAGTGTAGTTCATGGAAAATTTAGCTTGTCCCTGGAAGTGTCCAAGGCCAGGGTGGATGGGGCTTAGAGCAAAACCTGGGACAGTGGAAGGTGTCCCTGCCCATGGCAGAGTGGTTGGAACCAAACTGTCTTTAAGGTCCCTTCCAACCCAAACTATTCTGTGATTCTGTGGTTCTGTGTCTGTTCAGTAACATTGGCAATTGGTTTGTGTCCAGAGCTAGCACTGCCTGGGTTGTGCTGGCCAAAGAACAATGTCTCATTAGCACTGCTTTGGATATAGAAGACAGACTTTGTGTGCTTAAGTCCCCTGAACAGTAGGACTATCCAAACTTATCTGAGTCCATCTAACCTGGACTGACATAAATGTGTTCAACTGGCTTGAGAAAAAAGCAGCAGAAAACCTAGTTGCAACTACGCTGGGTCATTCTGGTGGTGTGGTGTTCCCAGGGCTGGCAGTGCTGCCCATCACACAAGAACCACACAAGTTCTCTGTACTCCTTGCTGGTGTTTTGTTTATAATCATCATGAAGGCTGATTTTGTATGCAAGAAATACTTTCAACAAACAAAATATTTTGCTTAATTATTACCTATATTTCACAAGGACTTTACCTTGGTGTGGCCAAATTTATACTGGTTGTGGTCAACATCAATGGAGGAAAGAAGCTTTTCTGAAGCCTTTTTGCTGTCAATGAATTGTCCTTCTGGAATGGCTGAGGCATTAAGGATCTTGTACCTACGGTGAGACAGGTTGCAAGAACTGGTTGCAAGGAGGGTGAACAAAATAGGATCCATTGTATGTCATGAAATACATGAAAACGGAGCTGCCTGAAAGCAGATGAACATGTCATCTGAAATCTAGATAGTGTTGTCTGGTTGAACAAAATGTGATGAAAAGGGGACACATCTACTCTAGAGGAATCTGTTGGTTGTGTAATAACACAGAATGCTGTTACAGACAAAACTAATGCACATACTTAAGAGTGTCTTAACAGACAGTATGTTCTAACTGAAGACCTACCGTTGCTTAAAGTCAGCATAAAGGATCCTACTTGGAAACCCCTTCCTGCAAATTCGGATGCCTTCTAGAACCCCATTGCACCGCAGCTGATGCATCACCAAGTAATGGTCCATTGCACCTTAAAATACATCCATCATGATTGCGTTTTTATTCCAAGAAATCTTCATATGTCATCTTAGCATTCCAGAATTACCTCTTTTTATTTTTTTAAAGTTCAAGCAGCTCTTGATTAAAGATGCAGGAAGTGCAGACAGAACATGCCTTCAGTTCATGCAAGTTGTGGAGGGTTGCATCAAGAATGCAAGGGCTAGCAGTGCTTGTGAAAAGGCATAAGGTCACATTTCTCAAAAAATGGCAGGATGGTGCTTTAGGAGACAAACTGAGAAATCTTCAACAGTATCAGCCTCCTCATTGGATGTAGGCAAAGGTGGCAGAGTGGAGTGTAGTGCCATCCAGACAATGGATTTTTTAATGCTGTTATCCACAACAGGCAATTTTATCAATCAAACCCATCTTCATCATCTTCAGTTCTGTACACACATTAAGCAAAGATGGGTAACTGTTGTGGGCCATGTAATGCTCAAAATGTTTCAGTCACACAAAAAGGTTCCCTTTGTTAGTGTCTTGCAGGGCAACCCCCACAAGGGCTTCACGTGCAGAGGGAGCTATTTGTGAACTTGGTGTGGAAGCTAAACAGGCCAGTTCCTGTCAGTCCCATGTCTTCAGAATATAATGGTGGCCTTACCAGGTGTCTTGGTCTCATTAGGAATCAGGCAACGCACGAAGTGAGGATGGGTGCTCCTCAGGTTAGTCATCAACTTGTTCAGGTTTTCCTGTGATAGAACGAAACAAGGGTTTCAGCTTCAAGCTACAAAGCTTTTGCATTCTTATTTAAATTCAGGGAGTTGTAGAATCACAGAATGGTTTGGCTTGGAAGAGGCCTTCAAAGGTCATCGAGCCCAGCATCCCTGTCCTAGGCAGGGACACCTTCCACTGTCCCAGGTTGCTCCAAGCCCCATCCAACCTATCCTTGAACACTTCCAGCGATGGAGCAACCACAGCTTCTCTGGACAACCTGTCCCAGGGCCTTACCACCCTCAGAGTAAAAAAAAATGTTTCTTATATCCAATATAAATCTACCCTCTTCCAGTTTAAAATCATTGCCTTTTGTCCTGTCACTATAGGCTCTGGTAGAAAGTTTTTTTCTGTCTTTCTGGTAAGCCCCCTTTTATATATTGAAGAACCTGAATAAGGGGCCCCTGGAATCTTTTCTTCCCCAGGCTGAGCAAGCCCAGCTGTCTCAGATTTTTTTATAGGATAGGTGTTCCAGCCCTCAGATCATTTTATGGAAGCATGGCTCATGTAAAAAGAAATTCACATACCCTGAACACAGCAGACACTGTCTGGAAAGAGCCCCCCTTCTTCTTAGCACCCTTCTTGCCACCACCACCACTATCACCTTGGAAGAAGTAGATGGGAGGTGAACAGTTAGAATAAGCAGTACATTTTGTAGGCCTCACCTTCCTATGTTTGGCCATGGACCGATAAAATACTTCACTTTAAATACTGACACACTGCTCCATGAGAGTTTAGTGAACTGCTGCCAGGTCGTTGTTGATCAGTGTGTGGTATATTTGGTCTCAAATGCAAGACCTAGGTTGCATCACAGTGTATGTGGCTTTGCTGGTACGGAACAGTGTGGCCTGACATAAATTTCCTAACAGTGTGCTCTGTGCTGCTAGTCATATATTGCTTTCACCCTTACACAAAGCCCCATTTAAATTTCATTTTTAATTGGGTGAGAGATCACAAGAATGTGACTCAGCATAGTCAGTGAGGAAACATACACCTCCTGTCACTTGGGTTTGGACTTGCTGTGCTTTACTTCTCTACAGCACATAAATGTGGAGTTTCCAGCAGTTCTGCATGTTGGAGTCTTAGTTTTCACATATCTGGATGCACACAAGAACAAGGTGACCTTAGGGGAGGGTAGCCTTGAGTATACCACAGAGAGGAGAAGCAGAAATAGGTTTTAGTTGTTTTTTGCCTTATTGGTCATTACTGAAAAAGCACTTACCTGCTTCTGCACCAGAGTAGTTAGAAAAAAGGAAGGACAGCAGCTTCAAGGATGATTTCTGGTACAACCCCACAACAGTTTCGTTCAGAGGGTCCTTGTTCTTGTCAAGCCAGCCAGAGATGTTGTAATCCACTGTGCCAGCGTAGTGCACCAGGGAGAAGTGGGCCTCAGCCTTGCCTTTGGCAGGCTTGGGCTTCTGGAAGCTGCTGGACTTGCCCAGGTGCTGGTCATAGAGCTTGTTCTTGAAAGAGGTGTCAGTTGCCTTGGGGAACATGCACTCCTCTTCCAGGATGGAGAAGATGCCCATGGGCTGGGAGAAATATGAATGTATAAAGAAAGTAAGTGGTGGGAAGGGGAGTCATTACTGCAAGGAGTAAGACTTGAAGTTCACCTCACTGTTAAAGGCAGTCATTAAAGTAATCAATTTAATGTGGTGTAGAGTTCCTCCCTTCCACCCCAGCCATGTTGATCAGGAAACCATTTTTTGTGCAGAGACAGTCTGTTGTTCCAAAAACTTTGGTTTTATAAGCTGCCTATTTTGATGTCAGAAGGTAATTCAACAGTAATGTGTCAATTTGTCAAGAATGACTGAACTAAAATAAATGATCATAAAAGAAATGTGCTCTCCTACAATGAAAAGATTTCTTCCACCTTCTCAATGAGCTCAATGCAGGCAGCCAGGTCCATCCCAAAGTCAATGAACTCCCATTCAATTCCCTCCTTCTTGTACTCCTCCTGCTCCAGCACGAACATGTGGTGGTTGAAGAACTGTTGCAGTTTCTCATTGGTGAAGTTGATGCACAGCTGCTCCAGACTGTTGAACTACAAATCCAAAATACAAACAAAATTCCAGTTAGTTTCAAGCAATCCTCAGTGGCAAGAATACCTACGGTAACTCACATCAAAAATTTCAAAGCCAGCAATGTCCAGGACACCGATGAAATGCTGCCTGGGCTGTTTTGTGTCCAGCTGTTGGTTGATGCGAACAACCATCCACAGGAACATCTTCTCATAGACTGATTTAGCCAATGCACCCACTGAATTGTACACCTGTAAGAAGCACAGCCATGGCAGTAACAAATGTTGAGGTAGCTTTGAAGTTGAAAGAACACTCTGAAGAGATTGAAAAGCTGATGAGCTGTTTATGTACCTGTTGGACATTTTGTCCTTTAGTTACATATTCATTCCCAACTTTCACCCTGGGATAGCATAAAGCCTTGAGTAAATCAGCAGAATTCAGGCCCATCAGGTAGCCAGCTTTGTCAGCCACTAGGATCAGAGACAGCAAATGAGTTCAACAGAGACAAAGGTGTCCTGGTCCTCTGGAATGTTTCTGTTACAAGGAGCCTACTTTTGATGCAACTCAAACACATCTATTGTCAAGAGAAGCTCCTCTCCAGCCTCATGGAGAATGTTCCCCCTGCTCCAAAGGCAACATCTCAGCTGCAGCACAATCCTGTGTCAATGACTGGAGGGCTGCAGCAATGCTTAAGTTTTATGCCTTTCTGTTCCCTTGTAGAGCATAAATTAAATCATGGACTTCGTGAAAATTGAAACAATCATAAAAAAAATTCGTTTCTGGAAAGGAAAATAATTTTCAAAGTGTTGGGCACTTTATGAGGTGGGGTTGCTCTCTGCTGGTGCAGTTCACAAGCAAACTCTGCAACCAGCCCTACCTTCGGTGCCGTCCGGCTCTGCCTGCTCCTCCCGCTGCTTCTGCTTGAATTTCATGTTCCCATAGTGCATGACAGCCCCTGTCAGCTTGTATATCCCCACCTTCTCATCAGGGCTGAAGCCCAGGATGTCCACGGCACTCTGCAGAGGCAACAGGCAAGTTGGGAAAGCACAAGGGCTGAAGCACAAGGTCCAAATGGGGTTTCTGTCCCTGCCTGCGCTGTGTCCAGCACCATCCCAGTCCCGTGGCACCGGGCAGCAGAGCCCAGTGCTGGGCCTGGCTGGCCAGGTCTCCCTGGCTGCAGCTGGACTGGCTGCAGGGCTGCTCTGCTCTGCTCTGCTCTACTCACATCTGTCGCCAGCAGCTCCTCGCTGTCATCAATGCTGGCAACCGTGACTTCTCCTTGGCTCACATAGAGGAAGTCATAGGGGTTGGTGGAGATAAGGAGGAGATCTGCAGGTATGTGGGGCACCTTTAGTGGCACTGGGGCAGGTCACAGTGGGAAGAGAAAGCACTCACTGAGCCAAGCCCAGCACTGCTGGCACTCACCAATGAGCTCCGGCTTCTTGTTGGACATTATCTGGTAAAAAATGTGATAGCTCCTTTCGCTGGACAGCTGAAAAGTGACTCTGGATTTCTCCAGGAGATCTAACCAAAAGAGAGGTGCTGTTAGTCTCCTGATAAATTTGAGGTTGTAAATGCATAAATTCTGCTTGTGCTGACTTGCTCCAACTCACAGGTTTCAATGTCTGCAGAGGCCAGCTTGCCAGTTGGTCCAAAGTGAATCCGGATGAATTTTCCCTATGAAGCAGTGCAGATCAAACAATGACAATTGGTTATGACAATCAATGAATGAGACTTGCATTAAATGTCTTCATTCCAACAAATCTGAAATGAACTCACAAAGCGCGAGGAGTTGTCATTCCTCACAGTCTTGGCATTGCCAAAAGCCTCCAGCAGTGGGTTGGCCTGGATGATCTGATCCTCCAGAGTTCCCTAGTTACAGAAGAAAATGTTTCGTATCAAACTTTACTACTTAGCAAATAACAAATATTGCAAAAGGGATATTACAGATAATTTTTACATATCACATGTGATTTAAACCTAAAAATTAACAGAGTTCTTAAGCATTCATCAGCCAACACTCAGGGATATTGCCATTGAGTTCAAAGGGAAGAGTTCTGAAACACAGATCTGTGTTCTGCTTGCGTCTTGTATCTGATCCCACATGCTGGATATCACATACAAAGCCACTGCAGTGAAGTTCAGGGCTATATGAGAGGTGTTTCCACATTCCTGTTCACAAAGGCCTTGACGTCTAAAGAAAATGTGAAAATTCTGGAGATTTTTTTGACAGTTGCTCCAGCCCACGACACACAAAAAGAAGTACAGACTTTGGTAGGAAACACCTGCCAAGGGAGAATGTAAAATTTTGCAGTTGCACTCAAACAACAGCAGCCTTTCAGGATGCAGCAATGCAGCTTTCGGCATGCTTTGGAGACTGGGACATGGACAAAGCCTGACACTCAAATACCAAACTTAGAAAGCAGAGAACAGAGACTCTTCGATTCTTTTTTTTTTTTTTGCTGCATTACTGCAGAAGGAATGATCAACATGAAAAGTTTTGATACTGTGTTCTATCTGTCTTGGTAGGTGCAGAAATATGGAAGGAAAAACGGTTCTGTGACATTATGTCTTCTCTCCTTTTGGGTGCAATACAGTCCAGGAAGCAGAGTCACTACTGTGACTGATCCCACATAATCGAGGCATGCAAGTGTTGCCAGGGGTCATTTCCAAGACAGATGGAAAACAAAGAATAAGGAAAAAAAAAAAGATAAATTGGTTTATATCAGATGAAAGGTGAACAGCACTGTTTTGGTTACTGCATTTTTGTGCGTGCAGTGCTCAGTGCAGCCTTGAACATGTTGCTGTTCCCAGCACTGTCTGCAGATGGCACAGCAGGTTTAAATTAGTTTTTATTAGTCCACCGTGAAGATGGACCTCTAAAATTAAGGCAAAGCAGTAGCATATGAAGCTCTATAACTTTATTTTTAATTAAAAGTCCTAAATCCATAGAATAATGCCCTCTCACATGTATCTTTCAGCTTTCTAAGTGGAGGAAGTAGAGGAGAGGAGAGGAGAGGAGAGGAGAGGAGAGGAGAGGAGATGTGTGTGTCAGTGCAGCTGACCACACCAACACCAAGCCTCTTTTGAGTGCACAGCTGTAACCAGGGAACTAAACCAGGAGCATTGTACATGGATAACAATGTGGAAGAAGACATGGCAATTCTTTACACAAGTTCATTCTGGAGTCCTGTCTACAGGCTGGGTGACAAAGTGGAGGCTGAGACCATATTCTGGAGAAGTGCTGTTACATGCTTCCCTTATTCCCATACCAGTGCCTGACATCTGATTTCAGCTCGTATCTGCCATGGAATGCTGGGCTACACAGAACCATAGCCTGAGTGTTTCATTTAATGTTCTTATAAAGAGGAACACACTATTGTCACAGAGATTGGAATGCTAAAAACATGGAGTATTCTGTGAATACTCAGAAGAGGGCAGAACAGATTCCTGTCAGTCTGAGGGCCAGGTGATTTTCCTTATATCACACATGGTCTGTACATGTCTCAGCTGTTTTGAAGCTTTTTGAGATCAGTCCTGGCATAGTGAGCAGCTGATGAAAGCTGAGCCCAGGATATTCTAACATGGTGCTGATGGAAAGAGTGCTTGTGATGAACTTGCCTTGGCCATAACAACCCATCAATCACAGACACCTGCCTCTGAGTGAAAGAATATTCAGCCTTGGAATCTCCTTAAGCTCCCTATGCCCTTGGGTACTCAAATAACGTGCTGACACATGTCACACGCTTTGATGCACATCTCACAGGCTGTGGTGGCACACACTTGTGCCACGAGGGTGTTTGTTGCTTGCTCTGTGCTAGAGAATGAAGTCTGTGCCTTGCAAATGCAGCAGCAGGCTCAGATTGCAACAGCTGTGCTGCTCAGTGAAGGGACGTGGACACTTTCTTTTCTGCAAGAACTCTTTTCTGAGGTTACTTTCTGACTGTCAAGTGGATCCAGCTGTCCCAAATCCATCCCTTTTCTCATGCTGTCCCTCAGGGCTCTTCTGTTGAGCACGGGCAGAAAAACCAGCCTGTGGAAACTACTGCCTGATGCAATTGAGATGATGCTTGACTTCAGAACAACCATTCTGGAGTCCAGAACTCCTGTACTTCCCCTCTCCATAGGAATGAACCAAGGACCAGGAATGGCACAACCATGTGCCAGTGGGAACTCACTGCTCTCTTTTCACGTGCAGGCACTGAGGTGCCGTGGATGTGGCTGACCTCAGAGGACACTGATGAATAGGTTCATAGAAGGACAGGCAGCACAGGGAAAGCTACTGTCTAACATTATCTTCCCCTCCCTGGTAAAGACTCCCCTGTGCAAATGGAGGCTTGGGCCTTTCCCACGTGGACCAAATGGTTTTATAAGTAAGAGTTCGGCAGAGTGGAGGCTGGGCAGCAGGGGCAAATGAGCACAGGTGTGCTTGGGTTGTGCATCGTGACTGACTGCTCAGTTGCACAACACTTGCTGCTTTAAATAGTCCTGCAACCCCAAAATACACATTGGTACTTTCTCCCCGGCAGGCACAGTGTGGGCAAATAGTAGAAGGAGGAGCTGATGTCATACCTGCATTTTGCCAGGCTGTGGATCTTTCTTCTTCTCACCAGTGACTGCAATTGTTGCAAAGTACTGGATGACACGCTTTGTGTTCACTGTCTTCCCGGCACCGGATTCTCCACTGTTGAAAAAAAAAAATTAATTATTACAGGAAACAGGGAACGTTATCACTCGCCTGTCAGCTTTGTCACTCATACCAGAACATACTCACGTGATAAGGATTGACTGGTTGTGACGATCTGAAAATAAAATCACAGAGAGAGCTGTACAGATGAGATGTGGAGGGCATCAGTTCCTCACACACAACTATCTGACTTCAAGGGAAAGAACTATATTATATTAGTAGTTATCACTATCTTACAAGATAAGATAATCAATGCATTAATATACATTAGTGTGCATCTGGATTTTTTTTTTTTCGTACAGAAAGGGATGAAGTAGCCCAAAATTTAACTTCAAGCAGTGATTCTTTACAAGGCTTCCCACTTACTATTTGGTTTTTTTAATGTCTAGACTTTGGCTTAAATATTGTTTAATTGTAATCAGATTATTTACTGTGTTTCTTCTTTACCATTTCTTTAAACTCCTTACAAGTTGAGGGGGCACAAAGCCATAGAACCAGCTACTGCTTTTCCTTCATTATCTGATAGCCCAGAGATCATTAAGATTTTCACAGTCAGATGTTGCGTTGTGCTGTAGGATTATGGGACTTGAAGTAGAACCTAAAATGCCTGAACTAACAAGTGTTCCTAGACCAAATGGCGGGCCCTACACATATCAGGGTTTTCTACTCTTGCCAAATGGCTCACCAGTCAGCATGAACTGATAGGCGTTGTCAGAGATGGAGAAGATGTGTGGAGGGGCCTCCTGGCGCTTCTTGCCTCGGTACCCAGTCACCACCTCCGGGTTGTACACCGGCAGCCACTTGTAGGGGTTGACAGTGACGCAGAAGAGACCCGAGTAGGTCTGCGAGGAAGGGAGACAGCACGTTGGCTTCCCCTGAGCCTGGCCCAGCAGTTCCTGCGGCCGCCCAAAGGAAGCTGCTGCTGCCACTTACGTAGATCATCCAGGCTGCGTAACGCTCTTTGAGGTTGTACAGCACCGCGGGCTCGTGGAGGTGGGTCATCATGGCCATGTCCTCGATTTTATCAAATTTTGGAGGGTTCATGGGAAAGACTTCATCGTCCTTCACAGTAACAGTCTAGGAAAAAAAGAGAAGGGAACAACAGGAGAAATCTAAAACAGGGAACTGCCTGAACTGGATGATCACACATGAGTAACAGCTGGTATCACTTACTGTGTCATCATATTTTTTAACAGTGACTTTGCCACCTTCTTTGCTCTGTATGGTACCTTTCACATACATTTGCTTATCATCTACTACAAAACAGGCTGACTTAGCATCAAATGGGCGATTCTGGGCTTCAATCCTCTCCTTCTCTGGCTTCCGTAAATAGGGAGCAGCTTCTCCAAAGATTGCCATCTCTGCATCTGAACTCATGTCTGCAGTTGCTCTGGAGGAATACAGAAAAGTTGCAGAAAGTCTGTGCATTTTTAATTTACATTTATCCAGACAGTGGTCTTGCTCAATGACTAATAGGAAGAGGAGGACTAATCAGGCACTTAATTTCTGCCTCAATTTTAATTTCCACTGAAGAAGTGCTAATAAGGAAAGTAGACAGAGATGTATTGTCTTTGAAGACATCCCACTTCATTAGGCCTATGTGCCCAAGTGACAGCAGAGAGAATATCAAGCTAGAAGTCTTCAAAAGCTGGTCCTGCTCTTCCTTCACCTGCTGTTCACAGAGCTGCACAGCCACATCCTTCTCAAAGCCACATACACAAACCCACTGAGATTGTTTCATTGGACATCTAAAAATTTAGACAAAAGTAAGCTCTGTGAATCATGTAGATTGGCTCTCACATGTGATTTCCAGGTGGAAGTGTTTAACACCCTGTGTTCTTGATGTTTTAATACCAAGCAGGGGAAGTTCAACTAGTTTCTGTCTATACCAAGCACTGGAACAAATTGTCAATGTCAGTCATCACCTATCTAAAGCCCAACCTGTTTATTGTATGAACCAAATATAAAACATCTTTTCAGTTATGTTGCAAAATTAGACAATAAAGGAATATCATGCATATTACAGATAATAATTAAGAACATATTATTAGCTAAATAACATAGTATCTAGGTAAATAAGTATGTGATGGAACATTTCAATGAATTTATAGCTTGAACATATTATATAGACTAATATTAGTTATGAACCTTTAAAAGAAAATTCATATGTACCAGGCATTGTTAGGGGTTTGTCTAGTAGAAATATTTCAGGAAACTGATTTATGCTCAGTTTTATTTTGCATTTTTTGAAATATCTAGTAAAAAGTCTTCAACACAAATAAATGTTTTTGCTCTGCTATGGTCAAAAGAACTGTCACAGGTAATTCAAGTGCATTTGGAAATAGCACAAGTAGAAATAATGTAGGCAAGAATTATCATAAACAGAATGTTCTTCCCCAGGCAGGCTAATATACAGGCTAGAAAAAAAAAAAAAAAAAAAAAGATAAAAACTTCTGAATTCCTGTTACTTCGTGTGCTGTCTGATGCATTGTGAAGAGTAAAGAAGAAAAAGGGGTGGAATTGAAAAACTAAGATGTGTACATCCAAGGAATCAAAGTACTGAAACAGTCAAAATAAAATGGTTTTATGTGCAAGAAAATGATGAAAGGAGTATGAAGGCATTTGTAATGCTACTTCTGGACATGTTGTGGAAGTGCTGATCTCTCTCAGCAAAAGCTATCTGCTATGGGATCTGCACGCTGCAGGACTTTGAGGGACTGCCTCATCCAAGAGCTTTTATCACCCAGGAATTTCAAGCACAAAATCCAGAACCTTTAGCTTACTTTGAAATTATTATTCTGCGTATACAGAGCCCAGAGTTTTGCCTATGTGATCTTGTGTCTGAGGGGCTCAAGAGAAGCAATAGGAAAGAAAGAGAGAAGTTATTTCACAGTGTCCACTGAAAAGTGAAGCACAACGTCAGAAAATACCATCAGAAAGGGCATTTCAGAAAATTCCTGAAGAGGCACAGTCTATTAAACTACGAAATATCTTTGATAGGAAATAGCATAAAATTTAGATCTTTACACATTCCTGAACAGACAAGGTGGCATTCTCTAGGAGAATAACCTGAACTTTCATTCCTTTCAGCTCTAATTTCAGTGAGCGCTTTTTGGGTTTAGGATAGAAAGCGCGAGTGCGGAAGGTTCCTTCCGTGCTCTGCTGCATGCTCCCAGTCACTGTCACTAACCTTCCCCAGAAAACCCAGAAGGGAGTGGTGCACACAAGTTCTGTGTAAAGGTTGCTCTTTGGACATAAACAGATCTGCCTATCAGGCAGGAGACAAGTCCATTCTGAACTTGCTTTGGGTTTCAGTGCCTGTGTGACAAACCAAAGCCAGTAAATAATTTTCTAGACTTTACCGCAGAGGAAACTAACATGCCCTTGGATATTACTTTGAGCCTCCTCTCTGAACACAAGCTCAGGCTTCCAGCAGTTGTGCAGATGGATAAATTTTAATAATCTATGAATCCCAGAATTCAAGGTTACACCACAAAAAGACCTTACTGTCTCTATCATGCCTTCTTGACTAAGTTTGAGCATCTGTAACTTTTCTTTCCCAATACATGGAGTATTCCCAGCAAGAACTGTGACCATTGCTCATGTTGATGCAAATACCATAATCCTTTCCAGTGATCCTGGTTCCACATCCCTGTCTTTTGCACGTGCCCTTGCCATTGTCTGGGTGAGCTTTACTTATTGCTCAGGATCAATTAGCAAAGGTATGTGTTATTTGTCAACCCCTACCTTCAGAGAGCCCACGAGGAAATCTGTTTTCAGAACCTGTGTGGAATGGTTAAAGAAAGGACAGAGAGAGTTACATCAAAACCAGTCCATTGCCTTGAGCATTTGCCATATCAAACATTTCTACACCCTGTGCAGTCTCTCTAGATAGTTGAACTGCACACAGTGCCTTACAACCCCTGACCAAGAGCAAAATTCCACAATCTTGTGTTCCTCCCCACATTACTGGGAGCTGCTTGAAACAAATCTAATACCCAGGAAAAAATTAGCTACTTTATATATATAATCCCAGGAAATTTCAACTGCCTTCAGAGATATCTTCCTGTGCCTTTCATAGGACTTGGAGGTAGCAAGGTTGGTAGAAGGCCCTTCCAAGGACTGGCGTGCTATGACTCTTCTGCTTCTGCACCACATTGGAGTGGTTTGGGTTGTATAACCTTGACTTTGCATGTAAAGCATGGCCTGGAATGTTAGAGGTGGGGAATGATAACACCCCTTCATATTCCACCTTTCTGGGGAGCTGTGGAGGTGTTGTGGTCAGAAGCACGCGGATGGCACTTACCGTGAGATGCTGAGGTAACAGATCATGAAGTTGCCTTCAGCTGCGGCTCTTTATACGTTACCTCCTGCCCACACAGCATTCGAGTGCTCTATTTTTGGGCAATAATAATTTACTCTTTAGTTGTAAACGTGTTGTAGCTCTGATCTCTGTGCTAATTACTCAGAGACAGGATTGGTTTAAGGTTGTATGGAGTCAGCTGCACTGACCTGTCCTTTTCACATTGATCTGTGTCAGGATGGAGGATGGAGGAACCCAAAGACAGCTCTGATAAAGCCAAATAAGGCAACACTTGGCTCTGCACTGCAAGGCTTTGCCTTAGTCAGCAGTTTTTCTAATTGTGCACAATTACTTCTTTAAGGATATAATATTAATGAATCCCCTGCTATCCTCCCCGTTTATCTACACAGGCTGCTAGATAAGACAAAAAATTTATTGAGACAAATTTTGTTATACCATTGTGTGGGTTGCTGGCAAGCCTGAAGCCAGCCTCAGTCTTGGGGCAGAGTGAGACAACTGCCAGCTCATGGACCACAAGAAAGACTTGCATTCCTGACCTGTAGGTTTGCAAGGCACGCTCAAGGTCTCAGCCTGCAGGAAGGTGCCTGACTTCTGTGCCGCTCCACTCTCCTGCAGAGGTTGTCATGGAGCAGGCTGAATGTCAAACCAGAATAACTGTAAATTGCTCTTTAGAGGAATGTGGAAGGAGAGTGTCTGCTCCTTTCAGATTAGCTGTTGAAGGACTGGTTTTGACACTGCAAGGGACAGTAAGAAAGGGAGGAAGAGTTGAGAACATACTGGAACACAAACCTGCCTGACAAATGGTAAGGGAGGAGGTGGTGTGAACAAAACCTGGTCACTCACACTGCTTGGTGAAGGCATGTGAAAGTGTAAAAATGTATATTCCAGTAAGCTCATCAAATAAGGAACCTTGTCTGTTGGGAAACTAAGACAAAAGGGGAAACACTAAACAGTATATACAGAGAAACATAGATCTGGCAAAACAAATATAGAGATAACAAGAAGAAACAAACCTCACCAGTGACCCTAACTGGTGGCCTACCAGGAAATTATAGGTGTCAGTCCCAGAGAGATCAATTAGACTTCACGACTGATAAAATTGTGAGTGAGGCGAGACCCCAGACAGGGTTGTGCTGGGTGCAGGAACTGACAGAACTGTACCAACCCATGAGGGGATGTGTTGGACAAGAGGGAGAGGGAAATAAAATATACAAGAAGGTTTTTGAATAAGGTTTAACACAGCTAAACACACAAATTTCTTGAAGAGTAGGCTGCAAAGTCATTCCAGAGACTACCTTTTTTTTCCATTTTTTTCCCTCAGAGATGAGAATTTCAGCAGGAATGTTCAGAATGTTCATCCATTCCCATGTGGGCCTATGCTGTGAGCTCTGCATTCCTCAAGTAACAGTAAGAATTGATTTCAGGTCTCTCACAGGTTGGGAAAATACTCTAACCACAAGATAATTTTGTACAGGAGATGAGGTGGCAAAGTAGATTTGTCATCATTGCCTCATTTTCCTCTATTTTAAGGCAGAAGAAATATTTGTCAGAATATTTAAGCTTTAGAGGCCATCAAATCTAATCACCTTTTTGTGGAATGACCCAGTGTCCTCTGTGGAAAGAGATGGATTGTCAGATGTATTGTTGTTTCATGTTGGCTGGGTCTGGGGAACATCCTTGGTGCATTTCCACAGTTCTCACTGGCTCTTTGCTTTGGATTATGTTCGGGGTGATTTATGTAACTATGATTTAGTTACACCAGGGAGCAAAGACATCTGTATTGGAATCTGTTCTAGCAAATGGATTCCTGCAGTGTTGAGAGGCATCCTATTTAGGCCTTTTCTCTTGTTTTTTGAGTTCTTTCTAGAATGTTTTTCAATGCTTTTATTATTTTTTTTTTAAATCAGTCATTGACAGTCTTTTCCAGTCTGACATGAAGTGTGAGCACAGACAACCTCTGAAATGACAATGACACCACTCAGATGTGGAGATAATATTTTTATTGTATTTTTCTCTGGCCAATTGCTGTATATCAAACATTTAAATTAGCTGTGCTGGTTGCAGCAGCAGAATTGCAGGCACTTTTTCCATTTTAACAGTCTCAAGACCTGGTTTGGGTCCCCCACATCTGTATTACAGACTGTGTTCTTCATTATTTGCTATGTGCACTTATATTTGCATTTTAATCATGTGCATCTTTAACTTAAGCATAAGTGTACTGGAACCATGATTACTCTTTGTCAGAGAGTTTATTATATTTGATTAATCTAATTCTTTTGTAGTTAAAGCGACTGTACATTTTCTCCTGGGTAAAAACCAGTAAAACAGCATGTAGTGAAGAACATTAGTTCCCTTTGCAAGGGAACACCCACCCATGTAAAGACTCAGAAAACATTATGTAACAGGAAGATTTGTGGAAAGCACATTTTAAGTCAGTCCAGGTAGACACACCAGGTAGGTGCCAGGTGAGTTTTAGAGGTAGTGGATATGCAGATATAGATAAGATATTGATGTGATTGGTCTATTGTCTATCTTGATTTTTGTGTTGTTTTTCACAATACTTAGTGCATGTATGTGTTTGTAGACGTGAATTTATCAAAAGCATAAGGATGGAGTTTTTTACAGAAATTTATCTGTCAAGGAAAGGACCACACATTTATGGTGTCAGTCTCTAAACATGTGTTGTACCAGCAGATTCACCTGCATGGTTTCTGTAAATTGTTATTTCTGGAATTCTCTAAATTCTATTTGCAAATGTTGGTCAATGACAAGCATCTTCAGGAGTTCTCATAATTCTGGCTTTGTCAAACTATATGTTACATAAATATCAGCCTGTCTTGGGAGCTGAAAGGTTAGATAGCATGCTAAGCACAACCTGACAAATTTATTCATTTGATTATCTAACAAATTCTTTGCTCTTTGGATGGCAGAGTGTTTGTTTTCTCCATCCTGTGTTTCTTTGATCCTATGACAGTTCCCAGTAGCTTTTCCAGTGGATGGTCGTGAAGAGATAATTTTCCCAGTACAAATGGTCAGGGAAGCAAGGCTTCCATATGATGTCCCCAGAGCACTGACAGATAAACTGCTGTATCTGCAACTATCTGACACTTTGGGACAGATGGACATTTTGGTCTAAATTAGTATAGCAATTCTCATGTTTCATACCCAACTCCCTTTCCCTGGGCCTTCAGGCAGATACATATTTGTTCCTGATACCATCACCTTTCAGACCTTTTATCACTACATTTTAACAGGTTATTGCATTGCTGTTATTACAGCACACCTGGAAGATGGAAAGGGGAAGAGAGGCAAAATCTTCTTGTTGTAGCCCATCAATTCGAAAAGTTTCTGAAAACGTAATTTTTTTTCTGGATTTATCCACCATGTAGGAGTCTTCCATTACATCTGGTGCAAAGTTGCCTGGCCTTTAGGATCATTAATCTGCATTAGCAATTCTGTAAGTTTGGGCTGTATTCTTCACTGTTTGTGCAGGTCTCTGAAAGCTACGAAGATACTCTATCATACACATTATTAGTGTTCATTCATGGGATAAAGACTGCTCCCTGTGATTTAAATTATGTGTTTGCAAAGTTGTAGGGGACTGGTTTTGGAGAAAAGGAAGAAAAGAGACACCACTCCCAAGATGCATAACTGTCACATGCCTCACTGAGATTTATTGCCGTGGTAACCCCACAGTTTAATTTGGTGATGTCCTGTTTTATTGAAAGCTTTTGGTGTTCGGTCTCCTATTTCATGGACAAAGAGCAAGAATTCCTCTGTAGCTCTTCTCAGGTTAGACAGCATGACTTTTAGGCTCAAATGATCAGTGTTCATTTGAGAACACATGAACAAAAGCCCGAGAAAACTGTATATACATGGAGAGATGGATGCCTTCAAACACATTTTTGATCTCAGCAAGTGTTCCTGCATTTAATAGAAACAAATGTATTGAGATTTGAAAATATGTACCTTGATCTTTTGAGCCTATCTTTAAATGATACTCTTTTCTAATGAAAGTACAAAGATTTATGTAAAGGGAACAGAAAGATAGCCTAAACTTGTCAAAAGTGTATGATGTTTCATGCTGATTTTCTGCATCACTGAACATGAGTCTGACACTGCACCAAGGCCAAAAGAATTAATGACAATCTTTGAGGGATTCCTTTCTAAAAATATATTTGCAAGTTTTTTTTTCCACAGCTGTCACTTATCCACAGTCTAGAAAAACTTCTCTTGTAATACTGGAACATGAGCATTGAAGATATCTTTCAGCTAACTACCGAACACTGCAAAACAGTCAGTATATTGTATATTTTAGGGGAAAGGGAATATCTATCCTAAATTTATTGTTCTATCTTTTTTTTCCCCCCAGCATACAGTAGTGGCTTGATCATTTCTTGAGGTTGTTTCAGCAGTTGCAAAAGTTGGCATCAGTCCATATTCTGTCCAGGTTACTGAGAAGAACTGTTTATTACCCTGTGGACTGTGGGGCTATTTCATCTTAAGTGACAGATCTTCTTCTTCCTTATGCCCTTTTGGAGGCAACCAAACCGAAAACAATTCACTACCAGGCCATTATTTGTACCTTGCCATTGTGAAGGCAACAAAACACTTTTTTTTTCTTTTTCTTTTTTTTTAAAATCCAAGCCATTTTGGTAGCAAAAACAGAAGTAGAGGCAAAAGCAATTGAAATAATACATATTGTTTACTCCCACTTACAGCTGATCTCATACCTGTACTGTCTCCTTGCACAAAAGCAAGCTATACTGCATATTTGGGATGATGTCTAGTAGCAGCAGAAATAAAACAATTTTGAGATAATAATGGTTTGACTTCCATGCCAGAAATTTTTAGCTAATTAAATGATGAGGATTGTACATTCTGCCTGTTGCCAAATAGACAACACACGTAGTCAGTTACAAGTGGCCAAGACCAGAGGGTATTTACCCAAGGTTTCCATAAAAGCATGGAGATGTAACATCTGAACTACTGGCTGTAGTGTGTGAGCTCTTACTAAAGCTGCCTTGCTTTTGGAGATCTGGAAGTTGTCTTGTAGAATGATAATTTTTGAAAAGTGTTTCAGGGAATGGTGGCCCATTAAACTCAGTGCCAATACTAGGAAAAAAGTAGAAGCTAATAATGATTAGAATTTGAGGACACAGCGATAAATAAACATATTGAGAAAAATAGCATTTATAAAGGGAAAGAGTATTCCACAAACCTGGTGGAGAATCAAAGATATGTGGATAGGTGGGAAAACCAGCTGGTACTGTCTTAATGAATATCTGTAAGCCATGTGAGAAGATATATCACCTTTCTTAAAGAAGCTAAGTCTGTGTCTGTGATGTTATATAAGGTAGCCTGTGAGAAGTGATCCTGAACAAGGACAGGCTGATAATCCTGCTGCAGACGTGTAAGGGTCCCTGGGGATGGTGTCTGAGTGTCCAAAGTGGCTTGATATGAAGCAAATTCCAGGAGCAGCTTGGGGGAAAGCTCAGTCCAGCATCTCTATTTATGTATATATTACATTAGGGCCCAGCACAGCCCTCCTGTACTGCCCTCAGGGGTCATGGGATCCTGCTTGTCCTTGATGAACCTCACAGCCCTAAGAAACAACATCCCCTATACCCTTGCTGCCCTCTGTGTAGAGCCTGCTAACAGGTTATGAAACAGCCCTCGTTGTGTACTGAGCAAGGATTACCAGGGCATCAGGAGGACCTTGCCTCGTGTTAAGGACTCCTCTGCATTTTGTAAAATGTGTCCTGTATCTGGGACATCAACACTGTGCTTTGCTTGAGCTGTTTCAAAGCAGGCAGTAAATGCACTGTGGAGAAGTGAACTTCTGTCACAGCAAGGTTGCTTCTCCCTGTTGAGTGAGAGTATGTATGCATATATAAATATGTGTATATGTGTATGTACATACACACACACAGATCTATATGTATGCATATATAAATATGTGTATATGTGTATGTACATACACACACACAGATCTATATGTATGCATAAACTGCCTTCCCAGGCTCATCTACAGGCTGGGTGAGGAGTGAATCAACAGCAGCCCTGAGGAGAAGGACTTGGGGGTGTTGGCTGACAAGAAGCCAAACATTCCCTGGCCATGTTTGGGACCCAGAAACCCCCTGTGCCCTGGGCTGAGCCCCAGCGTGGGCAGCAGGGGAGGGGAGGGGGGATTCTGCTCCTCTGCCCCTGTGCTCAGTCAGACCCCACCTGCAGAGCTGCCCCAGCCCTGGGACCCAGCACAGGAAGGACCTGGAGCTGCTGAGAGAGTCCAGAGGAGGCCACCGAGATGCTCCAAGGGCTGGAGCCCCTCTGCTCTGGAGCCAGGCTGGGAGAGCTGGGGATGTTCACCTGGAGAAGAGAAAGCTCCAGGGAGAGCTCAGCGCCCCTTCCAGGGCCTAAAAGGGGCCTACAGGAGAGCTGGAGAGGGGTTTTTTATAAGGGCCTGGAGTGACAGGGCAAGCTCAAATGGCTTCCCACTGAAAGAGAGTAGATTTAGATTAGATACTAGGAAGCAGTTTTTCCCTGTGAGGGTGGGGAGGCCCTGGCACAAGTTGCCCACAGAAGCTGAGGCTGTCTCATCCCTGGAAGTGTTCACAGCCAGGCTGGGTGGGGCTTGGAGCAGCCTGGGATAGTAGAAGGTGTCCCTGATGTTACAACCCATCCCAGGAGATGAGAGTAACCCAAGTTCTTGTTAATAGTTCATTGGAGTGCGTTAGCATGAAACAACACTAAACGGTCAAGGTGGTTTTTAAGAGGTGACCATGGTTTTCTCTGATGTTTGCTGATATCCGCAAAGAATGAAAACCCATATTTTGAGTGAGGTCATGTTGGGCAAAGCTATTGGGATTAGCCTGGGAATTTCATAGGAGGTAAGTGTCTGCCTGACCAGTCTAGAAAATTCAGGGCAGTTTTGGAAACAGAAGATAGACAATGACCAACTGCCTATGTGAGGTTGCTGGTTATGCTGCCCTGGGAATGTTGCTTTGCACATCATTTTCATGAACAAAAGTTGAAAGTAGATCTCATTTTAGGTTTAAATGTACCCCAAATTATGTTCCAAAGTGGCTTGAAGGATTGAAGAGTTTAATTTGAAGCAAGATCTTGCAAAGAAGACACAAGAATTAAAAGAATAATCAAAGAGTAAGAGGGATTAAAGGAAGGTGTAATAAGTTCTTATTCTTTGGGCAGAACATTTGATATAATATCAACTGTATTCCTAAAGCAACAGTTATAAGGAATAATTACATTCTGTTTCAGAGAAATAATTATTTTCTCAGCTAAGGAAGTATTAGATGAAATTTCCTGGCGAGAACAAAGCAGGATGTCTGATTAGACCACTTTAAAAGTGGCTGAAACACTTTGAAAATACCTGAAGCAAGATTTTTAATTGAATACATAAGTTTAAATAAGGAAGAAAAAACATAAACCCTACAAGAATTCAGGGTAATGATTAAAATGCAACACTCAACTTCTCATTATTTACATGGGATAAGATCTACATTTTTTATTATGTAGGCATTACTCAGCTATAGATTAATGGAGGACAAAGCAGTGATTAGAGAATAAAAGTGATAGAATGTCACATTTTGTGCAATTCTCTCACTTTACAGCACTGTAAAGAAGCATTTACTCTTCACTTTCTGCCTTCTTGTTGATTTCCCGGCTCTTGGCTCGGAGCTTGTTGACCTGTGACTCTGCAATGTCAGCCCGCTCCTCGGCTTCCTCCAGCTCGTGCTGGATCTTGCGGAACTTGGAGAGGTTGACGTTGGACAGCTCCTCCTGGAGATGGGAAGAAACATAAAACAGGTTTTAAAACAATTCTACTCTAACACTGCCCTTTACATGCTGTGGCATTTTCATTTGAAGAATGAAAAAAAATACCCTAAGAATGTGAGTCAGTATGTAATTCTCTCTAATATTTATAGGGGGAATCCAAGCTAAGTGTTTAAATGGTCAATGAGACATACCAAAAGTCCAGCTCTGGATATGAAGTGCTAGTGCACTTCGGAATTTTTGATTAATTATACATAATTGCAGTTGTTTCCATTAAATCATCTTTCATTAACTTACTGCTTTAAAATGATATATTACAATTTTTGATGGCGATTTCTTTTTCTGTTAGGTGAAAATATGAAATAAAGAAAGTGAAAGGAAGCAGAGACCTATTACCACAATGTTGACCTGGGTTCTAACAGAGCTACAGAGGAGGAAACATAAACACAGAATTCCACTTCTACCTGGATAAAGACTGACTGAACACAGTGATACTCACAGCCTCCTCAGCTTGTCTCTTGTAAGCTTTCACCTTCGTTTGCAGTTTGTCCACCAGATCCTGCAGCCTGAGAACATTTTTCCTGTCTTCCTCAGACTGAAGAGAATGACAAGATAGAGAAGCATCTGGTTTACCCTCCTCTACATGAAATAGACAGTAGCATTTCTAATTGACATTGCTGCCCAGTAAGACAGAAGCGGTAAGCTGGATCTTCATAACATCACCAGAAAGATAGTAATTTTCTGGTCCTTTCATTATTCTCCTTTTTGTATGTGTGACTCAGGACAGAGGGAAATCCCTCACGGCTATATTTTGGGTTCTGGGAATAAAAGTGTATCAACAGGAAGAAGCTTCCTGCCTTACCTGGTAGGTCAGTTCCTTTACCCTCCGCTCGTACTTGCGCACGCCCTTCACGGCTTCAGCGCTGCGCTTCTGCTCAGCATCAACCTCCCCTTCCAGCTCCCGCACCTGCAAGGAGAAGCCCATCCCTGCCATTCCCTGCCAATGCCTCTCCAAGGACAGGCTCACTCAGGCACAACTCCAGCCCTACACACCCTGGCCTCCAGCTTCTGGATCTGCTTCTTCCCTCCCTTCAGTGCCAGCTGCTCAGCCTCGTCCAGACGGTGCTGCAGGTCCTTCACTGTCTGGTCCAAGTTCTTCTTCATCCTCTCCAGGTGGGCACTGGTGTCCTGCTCCTTCTTCAGCTCTTCTGCCATCATGGCCGCCTGATCAGAGCAAAAGGTCAAAGCCATTTTAGGGCTGGAGATATTTGGGGGAGAGTACATTCACCATCAGCAATGCCAGGAGCGCCCAACTCACATCTGTGATGGCCTTCTTGGCCTTCTCCTCAGCGTTGCGGGCTTCCTGGATCATATCCTCCATTTCACCCTGGATTTGGGCAATGTCTGTTTCCAGCTTCTTCTTGGTGTTGATCAAGCTGGTGTTCTGTTGAGCAGCATCAGAGGTTTGTTCTTGTAATTTGTTATTTGAAATCAAGAACATTACAGGATTTTCAATAATTTAAGACATCATTACACGAAAAATCACTACCAGAGATTTTTACAGTAAAATTTCTTAATCACTGGGGAGAAAACATTTTGTTTTGGTTTGGTTTTTTCTCTAGCAATTCATTAATTTGAAAAAGTGCTCAGAAATATAATCTGTGTCACATCTTATCCACCAAGGCTGGCACAGGAAAGTAACAAAAATAGAGTTAGGGAACAGTCAATGAAATGCCTCCTTTGCAGCATTAGAGAAGAGTAATCCACTCTCAGCAACTGAAAAGAGGAAAAATTTTGAATGCAGATAGGATGAATCCTGTCCAGAATCTTTTCAGCACTTGAAACCTGACACTTTCCATAGATTTCAGCACTTGACTGCTCGATGGCTGTTATGACACATAGCTCATGTCAACCTCTGCTTGATAAATGCTAAATCAGAGCCAGGAGTTCATCCCCACTTTCTTGCTAGTAAAAAAGTACATGAGGATTCCTCAGTGCTACATTTCAATGGACAAGGAATGAATGCTGCTGTGGTCTCAGAGTTCCATTCCCTGACTGCTCAGAGAACTTGGCATATCCTTGTGAATAAAGTGCCTGAGGATGCAAATAAGGTAGAAGCATGGGTGTCATTGTATGTAGCCTGGGAAAACAACCAGTGCACACACTTTTCCAGAAAATATCTCTGTTAGTAACATGATGAATACTTCAGAAAAGAGGACTGTGTTCCTCCAAGTTGAGCCTCCAATGGTGACTGGAATAAAGCATAAAAGTGTTCTCCCAGTTACCAAGAGTGCCATTTCGGACCAAATGACTGCACCTGGCTATGGAGGAGCTGCACACGCTCACTGGCGTCCATTAGCTCCTGCTCAGCCAGTTTCCTCGATCTCTCCGTCTGCTCCAGGGCTGCCCGTAGCTCCTCAACTTCAGCCTGCAGCAGGTTTGCCCTGCGCTCCACCATGGCCACCTGCTCCTTCAGGTCATCCTGTGACCTGAGAGCATCGTCCAAATGGATCTGGGTGTCCTGTAGAGCCATGGAAAGAAATTATAAGCAGATTTGGGGCTGCTGTGGACTGAAAGTACCAAATAAGATATTTCTCTGTGGGCAATTTCACCTCAACAGACCTTGAGCACTGCCTGGGTGTTTCTCAGATTCTTCTGTGCCTCTGCAGCCTGGCGGTTGGCATGGCTCAGCTGGATTTCTATTTCATTCAGGTCTCCCTCCATCTTCTTCTTCAGCCTCAGGGCTTCATTCCTGCTCCTGATCTCAGCATCCAGGGTGCTCTGCATGGAGTCCACAACTCGGAGGTGGTTTCTTTTCATTTGTTCGATCTCCTCATCTTTCTCTGCTATCTTCCTGTCAATCTCAGACTTCACTTGGTTGAGCTCAAGCTGCAGGCGCAGGATCTTCCCCTCCTCATGTTCCAGGGAGGCCTGGACAAGAAAAAATAATAATACTTTTCCTGTGATAAATGTTGAACCTGAAGCTCTGAGTAAAAAAGAATGCTATGTTTAGATAATGTCTCTACTTTTATATGACCTCTTCTCCTCTTTTGTCTGAGAATAAGATAAACAAGATAGAGATCCAAGACACGTAAGAGAGCAATAAATAATGCTGTGTACCTCAGCTTCCTCCAGAGCAGCCTGGATTTCAGATTTCTCCTGCTCAACCTGCTTCTTGACTTTCTCCAGCTCATGAATCGCCTTTCCTCCCTCGGCAATCTGCTCCGTGAGGTCGGAAATCTCCTCTGTGGGAACAAAGACCCATGGCATGGTCAGGCACAGAGCTGAATGGGAAGGGCCCTGTCCCACCAAGGTGACAGGCACTTTGCAGACCTGCAGGCACAGACCCGTGAACAATGGTGGTAATGACTGATAGTGAGAAAGCCCAGTGAGGAGCAGAGGGCCAGGGACTTACGCTGCAAGTTCTTGTTCTCGCGCTTCATTGTTTCCAGGTGGTCCAAGGACTCCTCATAGGCATTCTTCATCTTGAACAGCTCCGTGCTCAGAGAGCGCGACTCCTTCTGGGCGGCCTCCAGCTCAGCCTGCGTCTCCTCGTACTTCTGCTTCCATTCTGCCAGGATCTGAAGGGAAACGGGGTGTGAGTAGGGATGTGGCAATCACAGGGACATACTCTGGCCAGGATTCCTGGTGCTGGAGGCCAAGTGACCTTGTCAAAGTTCTTCTGCTTCTTATCCAGAGCAGCACAGGCAGCATTGGATCTCTCCACGTCAATCATCAGGTCCTCCACTTCATTCTGCAGCCTCTGCTTTGTCTTTTCCAGGGAGGCACATTTGGCATTGACAGCCTCAACATGTTCCTCTGCATCCTGCAGGCGCTGTGCCAGCTTCTTCCTGGGAAGAGAGAAGCACAGTGCCATGTTAGAGCTTGGAAGGCTGTCAGTTCTATACTGTCATGAGTTGGTCACTTTGGAGGTTTTGATCCAAATGCTTTCCACAATGTTGTTTATTCTCCGTGAGTGCATGCAGCCAACAAGATGGAGTATTAGGCGTGTCTTAGCCCTTCTAGCCCTAAAGCCTATGTTTTCCTTTCCAATCTACACTTTTTCTCTCCATCCATCTCTCTCCTTTTTTTAAAAGACAGTGTAACCTTGCCTTCATCCCACTCTTGTCTTAACCTCAGAGATTCCAATTTCCCTTGACCAGTTTCAGTTTTCTCCCATGATTTGCCATCCAGCTTCCCACATACTTGGCCTCCTCGAGCTCCTCCGTGCGCTGAATCGCGTCCGTCTCGTATTTGGTTCTCCACTGGGCCACTTCGCTGTTGGCCTTGGACAGGGCACGCTGCAGCTCCCCCTTGGCCTCCTGCTCCTCCTCATATTGTTCCCGGAGCAAGTCACAGTCATGGCGAGCGGACTGCAGGGCGTGGGCCAGGGCGTTCTTGGCCTTGGGGAAGAATAGCAGTGTGAAAATTAATGGAAATATCCTGGGAAATCTGACTGAAATGTTGACAGACACTGATTCTGCTGTGAGTAATGGCAAGCTACTGAATGAAAGTGGAAGGTCTGGGAATCTGCAAAACAATTAACACATAGACTGCAGAGAAGGAAGAACAAAACTAGTATAGGAAGGCTTGCATTGTATTACCTAAATGGTTTTTTCCTCCCTTTCATCTTGTTGATTCTGTAATTTCTGTAAATTCTGTATCTGAAGCTCCTCCTAGGCAGAAGGAATCCAAGGGACAGCTCAGAATTTGGAGAGCCTTCTCACCTTTATCTCTTCCTCCAGATGCCTTTTGAGTTCCTCAATCTGTTGGGTGAAAGCCTGTTTGCCTCTTGACAGCTGAGAAATCAGAGAATCTTTCTCGTCTACCTGGCGTGAATATTCACCTGGGAGAGTTCAGATGAGTAAAAAAAGCTTGTTATGACTTACATAAAAGTTTTAATCTTGAATAAATGCCCATATAAAAATATTTTGAGTTAAACAAAATTTTACTTCTTTCATGGATTTCTAATCACTGATACCTACCCACATCTCTCAGTATGCCAAAGTATTTATCTTGGAGGCTAGAAATGACCTTTCATGTAAAATCCAACTAGCCTTACTCTATGTTTGCATTAAGCCTTGAGTTTACAGAATGAGTACTACAGTGCCATCCAGAGGGATTATGGCCCATGGGAATCTCAGGAGGTTTAACAAGGCCAAGCAATCCAGGCGTGGCCTCACGCGTGCTGAGTAGGGGGAATGATCACTCTCCGCTAACCTGTTGGCAATGCTTCTCCTAATGCAGCTCAGGATTCTCTCAGGGTCCTGTTGGCCATCTTCATCATAAAAATACATTTTTGGCTCAGGTTCGACTCAGTTCATGTTCAGTCCTCCAAGACCCCAGGTGATTTTTACTTTTTTTATGAAGGACTCAGGTAATATACAGTATTCTCTTAAAAATACAAATGTCTTACCGGATTCTGTTTGTAGACGAGCTCTCTGAGTACTCAGATCATTAATTATGCGCTGCTGTTCCTCCTCCTTTGTCTTAATCTCACTGAGTTGATCTTCTAGAGAGCGACACATCTTCTCCAGATTTGCCTGTTTGCATAAAGAACAAAAGAAAAGATGATTGGTGGTTCAACTCATAATTAAGTGAAAATATGAAATCATATGAAGGGAAAAAGAATTATTCAGAAGCCAAAACTTCTCAGTTAACTGAGAAGTTAACTTCTCAGTTAACATATATTTCTATGAAGTTTGTGTCACCAGTTCCAACATTTGTATATTCCCTGCCCATTCTAGGGGGGATTAAATGAGATGATCTTCAAGATCTGTGTTTCAGCATATGAAAAATGATGAGTTTACCATACACACTCTAAAGGAGGTCAGGTGCAAGAAATTGTGTTGCATTCCACTGGATCAATGAGCCTATAAAATATTTGTGTACCTTGGCTTTGGAGACAGACTCCATGTTGCTGGCCAAGTCATCAATCTCCATTTTCATCTCACTCTTCTCCTTCTCCAGCTTCTGCTTCACACGTTGCAGGTTGTCGATCTGCTCCCCCAGCTCAGCTGTGCTGTCGGCGTGCTTCTTGCGCAGGGCGGCAGCCGTGGCTTCGTGCTGCAGCGTGGCCTCTTCCAGGTCACGGCGCATCTTCTGGAATTCTGCCTCACGCTTCTTGTTCATCTCAATCTGAGCTGCTGTGGCCCCTCCTGCTTCTTCCAGGCGCTCACTGATCTCCTCCAGCTCCCTCGACAGGTCAGCCCGATGCTTCTCGGCTTTAGCGCGAGAGGTTCGCTCTGCCTCAATTTCCTCCTCCAGCTCCTCAATGCGGGCCTGGACAACACGAGGGACCCTTCACACCCGTGCCCTCCTCCTGCCACAGCTGAGCCTGAGCAAGGGAGGGGAAGGAATGGAGACTTGCCTGCAGCTCCTTGATCTTCTTCTGAAGTTGCATGCCCAGGGCTTGTTCATCCTCAGTTTTGCTCTGGATCTGGCTGATTTCAAAGTCTTTCCTTTGGGCAAAGTGAACGGTGTTAGAGCTCAAAGAAGAAAGACAAGTTCTGCAGCCCAGCACTCAGGTGTCCCAGAGCCACACTTACTTCTTCAGTTTCTCATCCAGCTGCTGCTTATCATTCTCCAAATCCATGATGCTGTCCTGGGCCAGCTTCAGGTCTCCTTCCAGTTTCCTCTTAGCTCTCTCCAGGTCCATGCGCAGTTTCTTCTCTTGCTCCAGGGACCCTTCCAGCTAAACACAACAAGACCATCAGTGCTCTGCCAGCCAGGTCAGACTCCATACCTGTCCTGTTCCTGCTGTGTGTCTGGGTGCTTACATCGTCCACTTGCTGCTCCAGCTTGCTCTTGGCCTTGGTCAGAGTATTGACTTTGTCCTCTTCTGCCTGCAGGTCGTCCAGGGTCTGCTGATGGGCCTCTTGGAGGGCTTTCTTCTCTTTTGTCAGCTTGGCGATGGTCTCGTCCAAGGCTGCCATCTCCTCAGTCAGGTTTTTCACCTTTAGGAAGAAGGGAGCAAGTGTAAATAAAGAAAGTAGATATAAAAGTCCTGTAACAGCACAGTGCTCTTTTCTGGAGTGCAAGTGACACATTCTGCTTTATACCTTGTTTTCGGTGGCATGTTTTTCCTTCTCCACCTTGGCCAGTGTTAGCTCAAGGTCATCAATATCTTTCTTCAGCTCTGAACATTCATCCTCCAGTTTCCTCTTCTTGGCTGTCAGCTCAGCATTCATCTCTTCTTCCTCTTCTGCTCTTTCTGTCAGCTCCTTAATTTTGGCTTCCAGCTGGATTTTGGTTTTGATGAGCTGGTCACACCTTTCCTCAGCATCAGCCAAACCATCCGCTTCCTACATGATTGATTTAAATAAAACAGTTTTCAATTAATGTAATGTAAGTTAATGTAAGTTACTAAGAAGCAATCTTTATTTTCTACATTCTGCTTGTCCTTTTTCTCTTTGCTTTAGTAAAGAGCAGTGATGTCATCCAAGCAGAAGAATTTTTAAAGCTCAGCAAAATAGCAAGTTGGGTTTTGTCTCATGCAGATTTAGGTATCTGCCATGATATAAAGTTGCAGTCCATTCAACCAAAAATTTTTAATTTTTGGATTAATTGTATTATGCTATAAAAGAATGAGTTTCTTGTTGTTGAAGATGAAAGGAACCTGAGGCTACTGGCTCAGATGTACTTTTAGGCTGAAGATATCTAAATACGATCAGTTTAATCCAAATCCTTGCTTGTGCATACAGTTTTAAGGACGTTATTGTTGCTACATACTTATTTCCAGGGAAAAAGGGAATCAGTCCACTTTCATCACCGTTTTTCTTGAAGGGGCAGGGACCATAAATGCCAGAGAAATACCCAACACTCTCAGCCCTTCCTACTCCACATGAATTCACCAAAAAATTTGATTATTGAAAAGTGATTCTCCAAATAAAACATGTTAATAGGACCTCCAGACAACCTTAATTGGTCAGTTGATAACATATCAAAATTTTAACATATATAAAGTGCTATTAAGATGTGATAGTGACTCTGAGATCAGCCCTGTTGGTCAGAGCATGGTGTTAATAATGCCAAGGTTGAGGATTCAATCCTGATATGGCCCATTCACTTAAGAGCTGGGCACAATGATCCTTCTGAGACCCTTCCAACTCAGACTATTCCGTGATTCTAATTACTTCTGTGAATTACCGTGTAGGATTTAAAATGACATACTGCAAACTGTACTATTTTCTGACTGGAAATTAATTATTTCTCTCCTGATTTGAAAGTACAAGGAACATCTGCAATAGTTAATTGCAGATGTATTAATATTTGCAGATTTCAACTTAGCTATTCTTTGTGGATTTTCTTCTTAATTCATAAAATATGTGTATGTTTTAAAAATAATTGCTATTTTGGAATAATATGTTTTACTGAGACATTTGGGATGATTTTATATAAGAGGTTACAAGTCAAAAACTTTAGCAATACTCACAGCCTGCACTTGGAGCTGCAGGTCGTTTTTCTCCTGCACCAGGGCCACCATTTTCTCCTCCAGCTCCTTCCGCTTTGCCTCAGACTTAGCAAGCTCTTCCTTGGTTTTCTCAAACTCCTCCTTCATGTTGGCCATTTCCTTCTCAGACTCTGCACTCTTCAGCAAGGGCTTGATCTTGAAGAACAGCTTCATCCATGGCCAGTGTTTGACATTCATGAATGCACGAATGTTGTACTGGATGCAGAAGATGGACTCCCTGAAAGGTAATAGCAAAATATATTTTGGTAGATATTTTTAAATCTATTAAACATATTTAACAGTATATATTAATATGTATAACACGAAGTTCTACACATAATACTTTTTAGTTGTGTATATATATCTATAGTATCTATATATAGTATATATGTATATACATATAGTTCTGTATATCTTTATATACACAATATTTATCATGTATTATTAAATATATATTTCTTAATAATACTTAGATCATGTTTTATATATAATATATATGTTTCTGCACAATAGATATATTTCTTCTAGTGTTATGTAGAGTATCAACCTGTATGGACAGTTTTGGAGTGTTTGGCTCACTTTCATGGCCAATGAAAAGGAAGACTTCTATAAGTTGACTCGATTGCTTTTATGAAAGTTATCAAAGGGAAGAGGATACTTTTCTTTTGATAGAAATATATGTTTCTCTCTTTTTATTTTAGCAGTGACCTAAAATAATTAGCTTAGACTACATATCGAGTTTCTGGACATACATATAATGTAGCTATTTAATGAATTCAGTAAAAATTAGTACAAAGTGTTAAAAAAATTGTTTCCCTAAACTGGGATTTTTATACTGCTTCATCTATTTTCAGGATATACTTCCATACTGGGAAACTGAATTAATGAGAAATAAATGAGATTTTGTTATGAAGCAGCTTATTTTCAGTTTTCTTCATGCCATTAGTATTTGATAAGGATTGGCCCAGCAAGCCAAGTAAATATCTACCTCCTCTCCATCATTTTCTTAAACTCCACCCTCATCAGGAAGCCCCTGCACATGGCCTGGGTGCGGGTGATGAGCTCTGCCAGCTTCTCATCCCTCATCTCCTCCAGGAGTCCCAGCAGCCCAGCTTTGAAGAACACCTGGAGAGAGGGAATGTTGCAGCACATCACTGTCAGGCAGAGCAAAGCCCAGGCAGACAGAGAATGGGGGCGTTTGTACCTTGGTGTGTCCAAATTTGTACTGGGTGTGGTCCACATCGATTGAGCCAAGGAGCTTCTCAGAAGCCTTCTTGCTATCGATGAACTGTCCCTCGGGGATGGCACTGGCATTGAGCACCTTGTATCTGTGACAGGAAATAGAATATGGAGAATGTTAGATTCCTGAAAGCTCAATCAAACCTGTACTAACTGATGCCATTTTTAAGATTTCCTGACGGGGGTCAAGGTGAATAAATCTGAACTCTTCCATCATGTAGAAATCATGCTTTTGTGGGCAAATATGTTTTTAGTGAAAGCTGTGCATTTCCCTTAGTCCAAAGATTTTTGACACAGAATGGGTACTGATTGCCATGGGTAACTGCTGACATATTTCACATGCCATGTTATCTAAACGCCTTGTTTCTAAATGAGAAATTTATGTGCAAGAACAAAATATGTGGCAAGGAGAAGCAAATCTCAATCCTAAGTAATGCCAGTACATACTATCTGAGTATTTTCCAGCTGATATAGAACAAGAAGCAAGATACTTTCATTGTATTTGATTTTCCAACAATGTCTAGAATGTCTTTCAGTGTCTGTGCTGACAGGTGAAAGTCATTTTGTTTTGTTCTCCAGGTGCCTAAGTCTAAGGTAGTCAACTTCATTTCTGGATAGTTAGTTAAAAAATAATTTACCTTATACCAGAATATGAATAAAGAACAGGAATAAATAATAGCCCTTTGAAAATGTCTTTTTTTCTCAATAGCTATAGAAAGAAACTGGATGACTTGGGACAATTTACTTTAGTATACCTAAAGGTAGGTACAATGAACTTCTCCCATAACTCCCACAGTACTTAAAACAATTAGGAAATGCAAATTATTCAGCATTTGTGGCTATGGTGGAGGTTGATGAGATAGAATCTGACCTCTGTTTGAAGTCAGCATAGAGGACTCTGCTGGGGAACCCTTTCCTGCAAATCCTGATCCCTTCCAGCACGCCGTTACAGCGCAGCTGGTGAAGCACCAGCTCATGCTCCATGGCACCTAATAAATCACAGAATGAAATTGTATTTCACTTTACTGCACAGAGGAGATCAGATATATCACACCTCTGAACTTTAACAACTTACCAGGAGTTTTTGTTTCATTAGGAATAAGGCACCGCACAAAATGGGGATGTGTGCTTCTCAAATTGCTCATCAGCTTGTTTAAGTTTTCCTTAGGGGCAAGAACAAAGCCTTGGGTTTAAAAATGTCACTCACACAATCGCAATACTAGGTGGAGATAAAAACACTGCAATAAAACCATGATCAGTAAATTTTTTTCTACACAACTTTTGGGCAGTTCTGAAAGAATGCTTCCCAAGATTTAATAAGAATTCCTCTTTACTAGAAGCAAATTATTTTATCCTTTCTGAACACAAAGATATTCTAGGTCAATCTAAAGCTTTTCTGAACTGAATTTTCTGTTTTTCTTTTCATAATATGGTAAGTTTGGAATGATTATTCTACAGTACCCGGAAGAGAGCTGAGACGGTCTGGAAAGAAGAACCCTTCTTCTTGGCGCCTTTCTTGCCGCCGCCACCACCACCACTCTCTAAAAAGTAATAAATTTTTTATAAAGAAGTGAACAACAAAATCATACAGAATCTCAAAAAGCTTGTGTGATCATCTTAAAAAATCTAGCAAAAATAATAATATAATCAAAATTTGCAAACGCATACGGTGGTTAAAGTTATAGTAAGAGACTTGAATTTTTCAGATGACAGTAGAAGGAAATCTTGTGGCTTCAAGCTGAAATTCAGAAAATGCAGTCAGGAAATAAAATGTAACATTTTGCATAGAAAGATAATTGAGAAACTACATTAATAACTAGTGAAAACACCAAATAAAATATTCATGTAGCCTTACATCAAAGGGTATGCATAAATTTAGCAGCATGTTGATACATTTGATTGTATTCTCTGACGTATTTGGGAATGACCTATATTGCAGAAATCTGGTTTCTCAGCTAGACTGGGTTAATGCTCTAGTACAGCTGTCTCTTGCTAAAACCTACAGATCTACTAAGGTCTCTAGGGAGTTATACTGTCCTTTATTAGACTGAGTTCCAAAAAGTAGATGAGGTTTTGGGTTTTCAGTTTTAGAAATGTAAATATTATTGCAAAATATTATCACAAGATCCTAATTTCTATTTCTGTAACTTATAGTAGAACTGATTTCAAAGAAATCACCTGCTTCTGCCCCACCAGCAGATGCAAAGAGTAAGGCCAGGGTCTTCAAGGATGACTTCTGATACAGCCCCACAACAGTTTCGTTCAGAGGGTCCTTGTTCTTCTCCAGCCAGCCAGTGATGTTGTAATCCACTGTGCCAGCGTAGTGCACCAGGGAGAAGTGGGCCTCAGCCTTGCCTTTGGCAGGCTTGGGCTTCTGGAAGTTGTTGGACTTGCCCAGGTGCTGGTCATAGAGCTTGTTCTTGAAAGAGGTGTCAGTTGCCTTGGGGAACATGCACTCCTCTTCCAGGATGGAGAAGATGCCCATGGGCTGGGAGAAACAGCAACATGTGAAGAAAATATGGAAGCAAGAAACAGAGGCAATGTATGTAGGAAAAGGAATGGAAGATTAAAATTATACCAAAAAATCCTCCTCAGTATGTGTAATCTTATGTTTCTTCATAAAGGGCATTTTGTTAGTGGATATCCCATCAGTTATACAAAAACACGCTCCCCCATAAGATTCAGGGTTGTGATGTAATAAAGATCTAGCATGTAGAAATTAATTTTGCATGTGTTAGGTGAAAGTGGAAAGCAAAAGGAATGAAAGTAGTAGCATTCATTTAAAAGGAAGAGTTTAATCTTCCTATATCCTCTTTCTTTAAAACAAGACAGAAAATTTCTTAAGAAATGTTAAAATAGTGGTTGCTCAGTGTATTTTTTACTCAACATGCATTAAAAAAATACACACCTTTGAGTAGGAACTTCAAAGTAGTGACTACAACTGAAATTTTTCTCCATAAATCATGTGTATAATGTAAAAAATCTCTCAGGCAGTGAAGTAACAGACAAAGAAAAACATATATGAAATGCTTGGAAACCAGAAAAAATCCTGGTTTGTGTTGCATTAAATGTGAGTGCCTCTGGTTAGTGTGGTCTAACTGGAGCATAGAAGATTCTTTTTGCATTTTATATCTGAATATTAAGTATGTGGGGGCCAATAACCTTCTCAATGAGCTCAATGCAGGCAGCCAGGTCCATCCCAAAGTCAATGAACTCCCATTCAATTCCCTCCTTCTTGTACTCCTCCTGCTCCAGCACGAACATGTGGTGGTTGAAGAACTGTTGCAGTTTCTCGTTGGTGAAGTTGATGCACAGCTGCTCCAGGCTGTTGAACTGCAGAATGCAAAGATTTCCTTACTTGTGAATTGCAGTTCCAGGAACACCTTCTGTTTTCCAATAGGCTTTATTCTCAACCCATTAACGTCTCTATGACTGGAATCTTGAATTTCTAGTGCTGGAACTGGACAGGTGACTGGCATAATCCATCCTCTAATATATCTAACCTTTTGGGTCCTGGTACTGTCTCAACATATTTCTGAGCTCTGAGAAGATTTGCAGAGCTTAGTCCAAGTCCAGCTTTTCATTTGTTTGAATTTGCGTACACCGCCTGTCTATTCCCAAGCATTCAGAGGAAACCTGGTTTCAGCATTAACAAAATCTTCGAAATCTAGTTTCAGCATTAACAAAATCTTCCTTTAAAAAGGCATATTTCAACTTCCTCAAAGTCTCTCTCTGCTATTATTTATCAGTTGTTCAACAGTATTCAATGCAATTTTCACTTCTGCATGCAACAACAGACATCTACAAACATCTGCAGCCCTGTGGGATACTACATGCTATTAGAACCAGAAGGGTACCATTCCTAGAGGAAAGGCAGTATTATCCAATAAATAAAAATAACCTATAATTACAATAAAGCAAACCCCAACCCCCAGATTATTCCAATTTCTTAATGTCTCTTTCAGGAAACCTTTATGGAGATCCTCCTCTTACATCAAAGATCTCAAAGCCAGCAATGTCCAGGACACCAATGAAGTACTGCCTGGGCTGCTTCGTATCCAGCTGTTGGTTGATGCGAACAACCATCCACAGGAACATCTTCTCAAACACAGACTTAGCCAGGGCACCCACTGAATTATAAACCTAAGAAAAAATTAAAAGGAAGCTACCGTCTGCAGAAAAAGAGGAAGTTCAAAATTTTTAATTTAAGTCATTTGTTTGCTATTATCACTTGTCTCTTACCTGCTGCACAGTTTGGCCCTTGGTCACATATTCATTCCCCACCTTGACTCGGGGGTAGCAGAGGGCCTTGAGCAGGTCTGCTGAGTTCAGACCCATCAGGTAGGCAGCCTTGTCAGCAACTAAGGAAACAAGCACAGAGCAGAATCAGGTATTAGCTCTCCAGTGAAAGTATCTTGCAGTAAATCAGAATTATTTCTGCAGAAGCCACATGTATGTTACCAAGTCCTTTAAAATATTGCAGTTTTTCTTGAATTGCTAATTTTTTCTGATTTAACCTATATGATTAATAAAGGTAAATATTATTCCAATACCTTTACAGTGAACATGCAGGAGACTAGACAGACAAAAGGAACAAGGGCCATGAAAATGGCAGATCAAATAGTCACAATTTCTGAATAAACAGAATAGGAAAGTGTTTGGTATTGAAGTGCACTGTACTGAAAATTGTAGTCAGTGAAACTCTACTGTGATTGGAAACAGAGAGGTAGATTAGTGAGGTATAATGCCAAAAGTATGAACAGGATATCTTGTACAACTTTCATGGCAGGACTATATTGTCCCTAAGGATAAATATCAAACACGTTAAGTCTCTCCCAGCTGTCATTTTTTCTGCAGCTGGGTTAACAAATACAAGCACCACAGCACTGCATATACTCTGTCATCACTTTCCAATTTGCTGCCTGTCCCGTCTCACAGTGAAGCCGAGAGCAAGCACCAGTACTATTTACAGAGTTCTTCAATGTGAGAAAGCCAAACCTCATTATATAAGATATATACACAGATGCTAATTTTGAACGGCTTTTATTTTATGTGTTACTTCCAACAAAGCATTTAAGGTACATTTATAACTAGAGAGATGAGACAAGAAAAAAATTTCAGTTTTGTAGAGAAATTTAAACATATATATGTATATGCACATTCTGGGTGTATATAGGGTACTCTGCTATAACTATATCACTTTTCATTAGTACTTGAGAGTTACTCCTGTTTCTATGTTAGGTCTGGGAAGCTTCCATTCAAGAGAGCAGCAAACCTTGCTTCACTTCTGCCTGACTCCTGCTCTAACGGTCAACAGAAGCATGCTTTAGGAGCCACTGGACCTAATTTTTTCATCATTCAAAATAATCTGCAGGTTCCACTGAGTTGTGTTCCTCCAGAGAAGTCTTCTGGCTAGGACACACTTCCATTCTACAGTACTGGCACTGAGGAAATGCACAGGCCAAGTCAATGGTTCTGACCCTGACATGCTGCCTTTAACTTAGTGAGTGTTCAGGATCTTCTGTGCTCTGGGAGGGGTTGTGCTGGTACCTTCAGTGCCATCAGGCTCTGCCTGCTCCTCACGCTGCTTCTGCTTGAACTTCAGGTTCCCGTAGTGCATGACAGCCCCTGTCAGCTTGTAGATGGCTGTTTTCTCATCAGCAGTGAAACCCAGGATGTCAATGGCACTCTAGCAAAAGAGTCATTAAGGTAAGTACCCCGGCTGTTTAAGGTCAGAGAAATGAACCTTCCCCTAAGAAAACTTCTGCTACTTACATCTGTGGCCATCAGCTCTTCCTGGTCATTAATGCTGGGAACTGTGATCTCACCTTGACTCACATACTGATAGTCATAGGGGTTGGTGGTGATCAGTAACATCTCTGAAAAGAAGGACAAAACCGACCCAGGTCAAATGCAATTGGCACAAAAAGGAATTCATTGTTGTTCCATGACCTTTGCCTGGAGGAGTTAGTGATCTTTCCTACCAATTAGCTCTGGCTTCTTGTTGGACATGATCTGATAAAAGATGTGGTAGCTTCTTTCCGCCTTGAGCTGGAAAGTGACTCTGGACTTCTCCAGCAGATCTGGCAAGGACAGTAGGATAGAGTCTAGCACAAGAAGTGGGGAAGGCTGGAAGGAAGGGGATCAGGCCAGAAGGAAGTCTTACATGTTTCAATGTCAGCAGAAGCCAGTTTGCCTGTGGCACCAAAATGGATTCTGATGAATTTACCCTGGAAGCAGCAGGAAAGTCAATCAAGACCGATTTTACCAATCTGGACAGCAAAAATTCAAATTGGTGTTGATGGTTGTCCCAAGTAAGAACTTACAAAGCGTGAGGAGTTGTCGTTCCTCACGGTCTTGGCATTTCCAAAGGCCTCCAGCAGTGGGTTGGCACTGATGATTTGATCCTCAAGCGTCCCCTAAAACAGAAGTCTTCTTGTCATGATCTAGCTCATCAATAAATTTGATAGTTACAGATTTCTAGCCCTGGGACCTCACCTGCATTTTGCCTGATGTCTGCTCCTCCTTCTTCTTGTCCCCACTGGCTGCAATTGTTGCAAAGTACTGGATGACACGCTTGGTGTTCACAGTCTTCCCGGCACCGGATTCTCCGCTGTCAAAGCCAAGAGAGAAGCAGAGGGTGCCAGGTCAGGCAGGAGATCCCCTGGCACTGGGCAGCCGCGCAGGGACCCGCACAGGGGGTGTACGTACGTGATCAGGATGGACTGGTTCTCCCGATCTGTGAAAAAGGCAGAAACAAATAGACTTTGTAAATGAAGAATGCAAAAAGACTGAAAATTAATGTAAGATATGTCAGAAAAAAAACTTTGCATTTTTTCTGTATTTCCCCCTAAGTCTTTTTTACCATTTCAATCCCTTGCAAAGCAATTCGCACTTGGACTCTACCCCAAAACATATTCACAACACTTATGACCCAGACTTGGAGAAGTATGGATTTGATGGGTGGACTGTTAAATGGATAAGGAGTTAGCTGGGAAGCTGCATGCAAGGAGGAGTTACAGGCAAAGACTCCATGTCCAAATGGTTAATGAGTGGTGGAAAGACAGAGAAGGGCTTTTTACGAAGTCTATGAGGCAACAGTTTTGGGCTCAAAGAGGTAGATTTTATAATGGTGGTGAACCACAGGTTGCCCAAAGACATTGCCAATATCCCACAATTAAAGTGTTCAAGGTCAGGTTGGACAGAGCTTTGAGCAACCTAATCTAGTGGAAAATGTCCCTCCAAATGTCCTAGGGAAGGCCCATGACATTTTTAAAGATCCCTTCCAGCACAAAACATTCTGTGATTCTATAATGCTTTGCCACTGAAAACCCTTGAGGAGCCATATGCTGCTTCTCGGTTCCACTCTATGGTCTTTTCCTTCTCCTGCATACAGTAAATTGCTTTAATTTTCTTCTACACAGACTGCTTTTAGAGCAGTAGAGAAAGGGAGAGTAAAGACCCCTGCCAAAGGAATCCTGGTCATGGGTAATACTTTGGAACTGAATGGCACAGAGAAAGAATGGAATGGAATGAAAAAGGCAGAAGCAAAACTAGCAGCAATACATAATGCTATTTCATTTTTCATGCCAAGGTTTTATCAAGACAAACCAGAACAGTTGTGATGTGATGCTTCTGATGAAGAGTTACTCACCAGTCAGCATGAACTGATAGGCGTTGTCAGAGATGGAGAAGATGTGTGGAGGGGCCTCCTGGCGCTTCTTGCCTCGGTAGGCCAACACCACCTCCGGGTTGTACACCGGCAGCCACTTGTAGGGGTTGACAGTGACGCAGAAGAGACCCGAGTAGGTCTGCGAGGAAGGGAGACAGCACGTTGGCTTCCCCTGAGCCTGGCCCAGCAGTTCCTGCGGCCGCCCAAAGGAAGCTGCTGCTGCCACTTACGTAGATCATCCAGGCTGCGTAACGCTCTTTGAGGTTGTACAGCACCGCGGGCTCGTGGAGGTGGGTCATCATGGCCATGTCCTCGATTTTATCGTACTTGGGAGGGTTCATGGAGAAGATTTGATCTTCCTTCACAGTCAGAGTCTGTCAGAGGGCAGGATGGTGCATGCATGTTAGTTAAGAGCCAGAATGGGAATGAAGTGCTTTTTGTAAATTTTGCATTTTACCCACCTCTCCCGCTTCAGTCTTGACAGTGACTTTTCCCGATTCCCTGCTCTGGATTGAGCTCTTCACATAGGACTCCTTTGCGTGTACCACAAAGACAGAGGTCTTGGCATCAAAAGGCTTGTTCTGGGCCTCAATTCTCTCCTTCTCTGACTTTCGGAGGTAAGGAGCTGCCTCCCCAAAGATGGCCATCTCGGCGTCCGTAGACATGGCTGCTGCTTACCACACGTAATGCAGCAAGTAGCTGTGAGGGCAGAGAACATATTAAAATACTGTGTCATGGAAGAAACACTCCTATAGTACATTAGATTGTTCTTCTTTAGGTATCAACTGAACCGTTTTGTGTTTTTTTCTGCTAATTCAGAGTTCTGCTCTGGAATTTTTTTTCAATTATTATTTTTTGTGTAGTCAGATCTTTAGTCCTACTGGACAATTGCATTTACAGAAGAATCCTTTCCGTCTTCTGGTATTTGGGTCCCAGCACAGGAAGGACATGGAGCTGTTGGACTGAGTCCAGAGAAGGCTATGGAGATGCTCCAAGTGATGGCGCCCATCTCCTCTAGAAATAGACTGGGAGAGCTGGGAGAATTCAGCCAATTCAGCCTGGAGAAGAGAAGACTCCATGGAGACCTTTTAGCAACCTTTCATTACCTAAAGGAGTTCCAAGAGAGCTGAAGGGGAACTTTAGACAAGTGCCTGGAGCTACAGAACAAAGGGAATGGCTCACAACTGAAATAGGATGAGTTTAGATTAGACATTAGGAAGAATAGTCTTTATAACAAAAAAAATTACTTTGCCTTCTTTGACAAAGACAGACTTCATGATACAATTTGGTGTTATCAATTCAAATGAATGGGTGCAATTTTCTGACTAGTTTTGTCTCTAATGACATGTTTTTCCACTTGATTAATACGTTATAACTCAAATGAGACCATTCCAGAAAATAATCACATAATTTTCACATAAGGTTGAAAAATGGTCCCAGTTTTTCATCAGCAATTTTAACATTGCTTATATTGTCTCACATTTTCTTACAATATTGCTAATAGGAATAATACTAACTATTATTAGGAGGAATAACATTACCATATTATACATCTTAGTATATACTATGTCAGCATATATGATGTTATTATATATTATAGTACATTAGTTTATATTATGTACATTACACCTATATTGTATATTGTGTTATTTTATAGACACTGCATGCTGTTATCACATTATACCCTTATGATACTATTACAAAGCATAATATATAGAGTAGGTTAGCATACATTATGTTAGCATATAATGTGTCAGTAGATTGACTTTTTAAAGTATTAAACTATTTTCTTTTGATCGTTTTGTTTGACATTTCCTGAAATCAATGCTATGCTAACTCTCTTTCACTGATTCAAAGCATGCTGGTTATATTCCTTACATGATTCCTTGTTGACACTTTATAATTTGAAGTGATAAATTCTAGTGACAATATTTGACAAAATTAATATAAATTAATGTAGAAAGTAAATGTGAAGAGTTTATTTTCCTGGGTGTAAATATTTAAAATTGAGTTTAGTTGCAGTTCCATCTCTCTTTTTCCAGTTATCCAAGTAGGTATCATCCTTTATTCAGTTCCCTGTGATTACAAATATTTGTTTACATAATTTTGTCACAATTATGCAATATTTTCAGAGGCAGAAACAAGCCTATAAGGAAGCTCAGACTGAAATGCTTGTTTATAGCACTTTGATATTTTGATACACAAAATTCTAACCACATTCCTCAAGCTTCCATGTGAAAAAAAGAACATATTAACATTATTTAAATATATATTTCTTTTCCTGTTGCTTCACAGTCAGTGCCAGTGACCCTTGATGTTTGAGATAAATGTAAAAAAAAAAACCCACCCCAAATAACTGGAAAGCACTTCCTGATGTTTTTTTTTCCTTAGGACAGTTTCTCCAGGAACTGGTCTCTGCTGGAGATTCCTGGGGAGAGTGTAGGCAATACTATAGTGATCAGTACTTTTAAGATCACTTAAAAATCTTGTGACAAAAATATCAACAATCCAGCCCAATTCTCGTACTGTATTTATACAATGGACATAAATATAATGAATACCAGGATTTCCAGCATACCTGCACAGAAGCCCTGCCTTACAGCAACTCTACCTATCCCTAAAGAGTGAATAAATCAAGATCTTACCTTTTGTGAGACAAGCTGAAAGGGTTGCCGATTGGAAGACGGGCAGTATTAAAAACCAGAATCAGTAACTTACTTCTTACTGCTGCACCCCAGAAAACATTTACAGACTGAAAACACGTGGATGGTTTGAAAGCAGACTGAAAATCCCAGCTGGCACTGGCAGACCCTCATTGAATGAATGTGAGCATCCGTAGGAATGCACTGGAACTTGTGGAATGCAGGGCCAGTTTCCCTTCATTCCCCACCTCCCTAGTCCCAAGCCCTGAAACTCTTACCTTAGAGATTTCTGAGAAAGGACAAGACACACAGATCCCAGGGTACTTTTATAGGCTCTGATCTGCATATGTAGCCACCACCTCCTCTTTCTTAGGTCAAAACATTTTTGGCAATCTTAACTCCTAACAGAATTGCGATTCATATTAGAAGTGAATGGATATAATTAGACATAACAGGTCTGTGAATCAATGTCCTATAAATAATTTGACAAGAAAGCATGAGAAGGGGGGGAAGTGGGAGGGTGTGCTAAAGGAGATGAAAGGGGCTACATTGGTTCTGTAATCCATCGGATGCTGACTCGCACAGAAAAAGTGAAGAGTAAGAGCCAGTGTGTCTCATAGGAAACATGTAGGGATGGAGAGAAGGCACAGGCTCCTGCCTGCTGCAAGCACTCAGAGTGCTCAGTGTGGAAAAGCAGGAGGGGTCCTACTGAGGAGCAGGGTTATTGCTAAAGGAAGAAAATCCCAGTGCTGGAGGAAGCATCTGAAAAGGAACAGAAGTTGCAGAAGTGAGAATCAGGGGATGATAAGAATGACCAAGTACTTGGATGGACCAAAGCCAAAGCAAGTGAAGGGGGGAAGAATGAGTCTGAATGTAGTGATAAGGAAGGATATATGAATAAAGGAGAGGAAGTACCTGGTGGTGTTTAAGAAAAGCCTGGACGTGGCACTCTGTGCCATGGTTTAGTTGATGAGGAGGTGTTGGGTCACAGGTTGGACTTGATGACCTCAAAGGTCTTTTCCAACCTGGTTAATTCTGTGATTCTGTGAAGTAAATAGGGATGTGATTCCAGTGGGATAACAGAAAGCCACCATGGACACAAGGAGCAATAAAAGAGCAGAACAAGTTTGGCCAAAAGATAAAAGCTTCAAAGCCTGAGGTCATTGAGTTAAGTCCCAGACAAAAGGCACAGAAATCAAATTCTTGGTTTTGGAGCTGAAGGGTTTCAAAGATCATACGATCAGGACTATGGAAGCATTGTACTGAACTTAAGACATATATCCCATTGGAATCAGGAGAGATAGGTGCTGTCTCAGCATAGGGTAGTCATTCAGCATTACTTTTGCAGGATAAGTGTGTTAGGAAAGATTTAATAAATTTACATCCTCTAAAATAGAACCAGTTGTACCCTATGGTGCTCTGGAAGATAGGCAACTATTTTCAGAGGGAGCTGAACCTCATGATAGTTTATGTAAAAAGCCAATTTACTGTTCTGATCTCTAGGATATTCCCCACCCAGATTAAAGAGGGGACACATGTTCTATATTCACAAGGATCAGAGTGGTGAAGAGAGCAGTGGAACCCTTCACTTTACTGAGAAGCAATTTCTCTCCATGCAACAGATCTGGATTTGTTGGGGGTTTTGGTTGGCTGGTTTTGGGGTTGTTTTTGTTTTTCAGTGTGGTGGTTTTGGTTGGTTGGTTGGTTTGTTGGGGTTTTTTTTGTTTGTGTTTTTTGGTTTTGTTTTGTTTGTTTGTTTGTTTTTCATGTATTGGTCTTCACTTTCCAAACTACAGTTCCTACCACAAACAAGGAAATCTGAAGTGAGTCACATCTCAGCAGCTTCACCTGGTCCCACAGCAAACAGCCTCCCCAATTACAGTACCAGTTGTGCTCCTCTCTGTCTTAGCATCTCCTACTCAGAGGTCTGGATAAGAAAGTGAGGTAATTCCTTCCTCCTCTTCTCTCAGCTGACTGCATCCCTGGGATGGCACTGTAATCCTGGCTGTGGGAAGGAGATTGACAGACATCAGTTTCACGTTTGGAGTAAATTCCCACTGAAGATTAAGACTGAGGCCTATGCTTTAACCCTAACAGCTAAACCCGCATTGGAATATAAAGCAGGGCTTCTTTCACGTCTTTAATGCAATTGTATTGTGTGAGAACTGGAATTCAGGGTTAGTTTCAGGTATTTCAATGACTCTGTATGTTGTCTTATTTTGCTGGTGCATGCAGTTTTTGAGCGGGACTAAAACTGGCTGAAAGAAAAAAAAGAAAAGAAAAACTCTTGGTTTTCCTGCAGTCATATGTAATACTGGCAGAAAGCTGATAGCTGCCTAAAAGCCTTGATTTGCAAGATTTTTTTTCAAATAGATAAAAAATAAGACTCAAAACGAAGTAGTTTTTCAAAGGATTTTTCAAAATGACATGAAACTGAAAACTTCCACAACTTGTAACATATTGCTTGATCTGTTTTCACTCATATTTTTCCTTTCATCTGCCTTTATATTCCCAGTCAATGTCCCAACAGTGTGGGAGCTTGAGCTCATAGGGACCGGAAAATAATGCAGTTGTCTTGATGTAATTGTCTACCTTAGACTGAGCTGAAAATGTGCTGGACTCTAACAGTGTTGTCTACAACGGCAGCTTAGACATTCAGCTCACTCACCTACAGATTGATTTGGGCATGAAGGTGACTAAAAGTAGATATTTGAGTTTGGAATTGAATCTCACCCACACATGTAACAAACCCAAACCTAATATTGAGCCTCTATCCTTCACTGAAATTTCTCTCTCTTTGTGTCCAATTCCTGCTGATTTTGCCTCTTTATTTGAGTGTGTTCACACTGGCAAACAGAAACTGAAGCTAAAATTGCTCTATTGGTGCTTGAGAAAAGGAAGGCAGCAGTTGTCTGAGCAGAGGAACCTATAAATCCTTCTAGTGAGGCTGCAGTGAAGTGGGAACCCTGAGCAGCCTCTTCAGCCAGCTCTCAGACCTGATAAAGATGGTGGCTTCTTCAAAAGGAAAATGTTTAAGGCACTTTAAAAGGGCAAATTTTGCTTAGTGGGCATAATGGCAAAAACCCCCTATAGCAATAAATATTTCTCCTTTTCATTATAACCTGTTCATGCTTTGCCTTTACAGTGTGTTCAGTTTGGGCTAACAATGCAGCTTTCCAAGAAGCCAACAACGATAAACTGTAATCCCTGACAAACACCAGCTGGAAAGCAATCACAACTGATTGGAGTGGATGTTCACTAAACAAATTACTGCAAGCTGAAAGGGCATAAAGGCTAACTTATTCCTGAAAAGAAAAAGCATATAGAGAACAAAATTAATTATTTCTCATTTCAGCTACAGTCTAGAAGTTGTCTAGGTCTCTATTGATTCCCTGATGTTCCTATCTGCCATCATCAATGCTTCATCAGTAGAAAAAAGGATTAAATAAGCATCATGCCACAGTATTTTTCTTCATCACCTATCTCTGACGGGCTCACCCCCTGCTCCCTCCCTCATCCTGGTGCCCGGACAAAGAGGCTGCAGCCAGTCCAGATGGGCACCACATCCAAGCAGAATTCCCTGGAGGAGGGGCTGCAGTGTGGTCAGTGTGTGGGTCTCCAGCAGCGTGGCCAGCACCCCTGCTGCCCTGCAGCACTGCCACCACACAGCCCTGACACTGCTGGGCCCTGGGGCCCTCAGCCGGCCCAGGCCTGTGGCAGATGTGCCACAGGTGAGGGGATCCAGCCAGAGCTCAGGAAGGTGTTGGCTGGGAGATGTCAGTGCAAAGCACGTGGTGACTGAGGCTGAAAAAGTAGTGAAAAGAGAAAGGGAACTGTTGAAATTCCCAGAAAGATGGATAAAGCATCGACAGAGCTTTAAAACCAGCTCATGGCTGGCATTTACTGGTGTGGCTTCCTGTACTGCCACTGGCGAGGTCCCTCTCCTCTGGAGCTAGTGAGGGTGGTGGCCATGGCTGCAGGGGAGAGGGTGGTTCAAGGCACTGGAGGAGGCTCCCCATCTCTCCTGCTGTGCCCAACCAACTTCCTGCTCCCTCTACTCCCCTCCCTGCCTCCCACAGCTCCCCTCCCACACCCTGCTGTTGCGGTAGAGGAGCTGGATGTAGGTAAGCAGCTACACGGGGAAATAAAAATGCATTAGCAGAACAAAGTTCTCCCTCTTCTGCTTTGTTGGCAGAGGGCCCCTTTGGTTACTGCAGCTCCTGAAGCTGGCTCCAGGAGCATTTCCACCTGTATTGTGGTCTTTGTAGTGGGCAGGAGTGTTTTGGTGCCCTATCTCCAGCCAGGATCTGTCCACACAGGGGTTCTGGCCCAGCAAAAACGTAGGGATGGAGGAGAAATGCAATGTGCTAGACGAGCAGAAAAGAGCTTTTTCCTGCTCAGCTCCAGTGCAGTTCCCTGGTGCAGCCTGCCACCATTTCAGAAATGCAGCTGGTACCAAAACCAACGATGTGTTAATGGAGGTCTCTGATGAGCCCTTAGAACAGAGCTATTAGAATAGCAGGACATTTAGAAGCACACTGACACATATCCTGCGATGGGCCGTGCAGCTGGGCTGTGTTTAACACCACCAGAGGCACAGGGAAGACAGGTCCTGCTCGTCCAAAGTATGCCACAATAACCCAAAGAGTTCAAGGGAGCACCAAAAATCTCAGAGATGCTCAGCTCTGATGGATCCTGAGCTATCATTTCTGAAAAGGGTGGAGTAGTGTCCCTTCCCAGCTCCAGCTGTCTTCTGCTGCTCAAGTGTTATTTGCATATTTTATTAAGAATGCTTAGCATTTTAAAGCAGTGTTTTTACAGCACTTGTAGACTGGCTGAAGGATTAGAAAAGATATGCAAAAGGGACTTATGAAGGTCAGCGAGGGACTGACAGTTCTGGTGTGATGGCCAAAGATGTTTAGGACTTGCTTTAAATAAACAGCAAGTTTGAAGGAGCTGCTAAAGCTTGACACAAAATACCAACCAAGTCAGTTATCCCACTCTGTGTCTTGGCAAAGACAAGTTTATCAGTAACAGGAGAACCTATCCAGCTTTACTTCTAATTTACCAGGCCCTTAGACACATTGAATGTATTCCCAAACCATCTAATTTACTTACCCATCTGTAAAGTGTGATCAGTAATTAGTTACCTTATCCAACCAATGTTATACTTTACCTTACATTTTCAATCAACATGTAAATGTTGAATGTCTAGTTAATGCAAAATACAATATTGTGGGCTAATAATCTGTTTTTAGGAAAATGAACAGGCCCAGTATGTTGAGAATGACAATAAACAGACAGGAGAGTCAGGCTGTGGACAGAGCAGGAGGATTGAACCTAGCAAGGCAGTGGAAGGTTTGACTCAGATTATAAATATAGTCCTCAGTCTTAGCTATTCCTTCTTCTGTAGTCTTTTAAATGTGGATTCTTCTCAGTCATCCCATATGTGAATGGATATAATTTTGTGCTATGCATGAAACAAAATTACTTCGGAGAAAGGGAGTAAGGATATCTCTTCATGCCACTTACTCACCATGTTGGTTTGACTGCTTGTCAATGCTTGGAATGAAATTTGAGTTTCCCATACCTTTAATCTTAACCAAATAAGCAACATTTTTCAATTAATAAGAACTATAGATATACACATGTTTTATATATCTATATGTGTATGTGTTGGGGAAGATGAAATAGGAAAACCTTATAAATGTGATTGCCTAGCAAAAGATGCTCAGAATATAGAAACTATAGGCAAGATTGAAATGAGAACAAGCTTTGAGTTACCAAACCCCAGTTACTGAACAACTGGAAAACAACGGCACGGCCGACTGAAGTAATCCCCCCTTTGATGAAACAATGCCTTCTGCCTGCAGACAGGTCCAAGGGTCAGAGCAGACCCTGCCAACTTGTCAGAGGGTCCAGAAAGTAGATTTTAGAGTTTAAAATATAACATCATATGGTAATGCAATGATTCTTATAGGCTGTATGTAAATGTTATAGGATTTGTAGCTTATACCACATTGGTTAATGAGAATTAGAATATTCAGCACAGAAGATGATTTATTAGATTGTAAATGGGAACCACGGGCACTTTTCGTCACGCTTTTTGCCTCTCTTTGTCACTTTTTGTATCCTCTCTACTCTTCTCTTACTTCTCTGACCTGCTTCGAGCTGCGCCCAGCAGCTCCTAGCAGGTCCCTTTCACCCACGCTCTTCTACAATAAACTTCATGCGCTAAGACCTGACTCCAGAGATCTCTCGTCTCCATCCATCCCGACCATCCAAAACCAAACTGCACAGCACCCCCGCATGTATGTATGCTAGATGCTTCAGAAATCTTTTTTCCTATTATTTTATTTCTTCTTATTCCCAATAATTGACCAAAATTTCTTGAAAGAATGTAGTCTCAGTCCATCAAAGAAATGCATTTTTCTCATTGCAAGAGGAATAATAAATCTATATAATTGTTACCATTCTCCATGCATTTTTCAAAATGCAAATGTAAAAATGCTTTGCTGTTTGATATACTTTTAAATGTGAAGATGAACTGTGTATATGTACTTCTAAAGTAATGAATGCTAGAATAAATACATAAATGAAGCATTCTAGTCACTGTTCATATGCAAAGGTCTCTACTGTCTTTATTATGATATAAAGACATAAATGATAACTACTGAGGAAAGCAACACAGAGGTTTACATTTTATGCATGCCTCAGGTCACTTTTTAGCCTTGAGAACCTCATTCCTCCTCTTCTACCTTCTTATGAATCTCCCGGCTCTTGGCTCGGAGCTTGTTGACCTGTGACTCTGCAATGTCAGCCCGCTCCTCGGCTTCCTCCAGCTCGTGCTGGATCTTGCGGAACTTGGAGAGGTTGACATTGGACAGCTCCTCCTGTGTGGGGAGAGGGAGTTGTGAAAACAACAGGCAGTGTGTGGACATTTATTATCCAAAAACTGGGCAAATAAAAATTCAAATGCCACAACTGGACAAGCAGAGCAGATTGAAAACCAAGATGAGAAACTGGTCAGGGTGTTACGTGTGTCAGAAGAGAGTATTGGAATTTCAAAAAGACATTATACACAGCATGGTCTAGACAGAGTTCATGTCATAGTCCTGAATACACAGACTGACAGCTGCTTCTGACATCCAGGGCAAGGTATAAACGAAGAAATAGAGTGGGAAATGAGACTTGCAGCAAAACAAATAGGGTTGGGGAAGTATATTTCCTCCCAAACTCAGCAAGTCTTACTCTGATATTCCCCATTGTATAAAAACATCATCATGCTGCATCAAAACAGTCAAGGTTCCAGAAAGCTGTACAGAGGAAATTATCAATACAGAATTCCACCTCCACCAAAAGAAAGTCTCGTTTGGACGAACTGGTACTTACAGCCTCCTCAGCTTGTCTCTTGTAGGATTTCACTTTCATTTGCAGCTTGTCCACCAGATCCTGCAGCCTGAGGACATTCTTCCTGTCTTCCTCAGACTAAAGTGGTTGATAAAAAAGAGTCAATTCTTGGTTCTCCATCATGTGAGGGGAACAATTCCCCTTGGGGATGGTGTGTACAAAACGAGACTTGCTGTGAGCAAACCCTGTGAGAGCAGGAGACCTCCTGCCTTACCTGGTAGGTCAGTTCCTTCACCCTCCGCTCGTACTTGCGCACGCCCTTCACGGCTTCAGCGCTGCGCTTCTGCTCAGCATCAACCTCCCCTTCCAGCTCCCGCACCTGCAAGGAGAAGCCCATCCCTGCCATTCCCTGCCAATGCCTCTCCAAGGACAGGCTCACTCAGGCACAACCCCAGCCCTACACACCCTGGCCTCCAGCTTCTGGATCTGCTTCTTCCCTCCCTTCAGTGCCAGCTGCTCGGCCTCTTCCAGACGGTGCTGCAGATCCTTCACTGTCTGGTCCAAGTTCTTCTTCATCCTCTCCAGGTGGGCACTGGTGTCCTGCTCCTTCTTCAGCTCTTCTGCCATCATGGCCGCCTGATCAGAGCAAAAGGTCAAAGCCATTTTAGGGCTGGAGATATCTGGGGGAGAGTACATTCACCATCAGCAATGCCAGGAGCGCCCAACTCACATCTGTGATGGCCTTCTTGGCCTTCTCCTCAGCGTTGCGGGCTTCCTGGATCGTATCCTCCATTTCATTCTGGATCTGAGAAATGTCCGTTTCCAGCTTCTTCTTGGTGTTGATCAAGCTGGTGTTCTGTGGAAGAGCATGAATATGGGTTTTTTTGTTAGCTTGCAGTATCGTATCAAGTACAGCATAAGTGTTTTTTTTTAATATAGATTGTGCCATTGGATCACATTGAAATCTAAGGGAACTACTGTGGTAGCTGTTAATTTCTCATATATGGTGTGCTTTGGTATTTCATGAGCATCCTCCACTAAGTCTTTTCTCACAGTTTCTCAGACAACAAAGAATGAATTTAGACTGAAAAATGAAAAAAATTCTTTCCTTACCATTTTCAGTCTAGTGACCATACAACTGAGACAGTTCTATAGAATACTTATAATGACATTGTTAAATTACATTAATGACAGAGTTAGTGTGGTCCTGTTTTCTTCATGGTCAGCCAACATTTGCCTTTGAAGTCTGAAATGCAAATGTGAAAGGTTTTGAACTCAACTAAAAGACTGAGAACCTCACGCACTTCTCCGAATTTATTAATATTAGGGTATCTATACTGTCGTCTAGTGAAATTCGTATTGTATATACATCTGAAAAGAGAGTCTTACTATTATCTATCACCTATTACTTCTTATTTACTGTGAAAACCACTGTATTTAACAAAATACTGTTACAGTTCAGCCAGTCCTCCATTCATTTACATGTATGCAGCAATAGTTTAAATACTATCTTTATAGACTGACCTGGCTATGGAGGAGCTGCACACGCTCACTGGCGTCCATTAGCTCCTGCTCAGCCACTTTCCTCGACCGCTCCGTCTGCTCCAGGGCAGCCCGTAGCTCCTCAACTTCAGCCTGCAGCAGGTTTGCTCTGCGCTCCACCATGGCCACCTGCTCCTTCAGGTCATCCTGGGCTCTGACAGCATCATCCAAGTGTAGCTGGGTATCCTGGAAAGACAGATATGACAGATTAAGAGGTGTATATTTTCTGTTTTCCTACTTCCTATTTTCCCATCAATATAGAACTGAAAGAATTGTAACGCGGGAAAAATTTTAGCTGTGTCAGAAATCAGCACATCTTTAATTGTGCCATACCTTGAGCACTGCCTGGGTGTTTCTCAGGTTCTTCTGTGCCTCTGCAGCCTGGCGGTTGGCATGGCTCAGCTGGATCTCCATTTCATTCAAGTCTCCCTCCATCTTCTTCTTCAGCCTCAGGGCTTCATTCCTGCTCCTGATCTCAGCATCCAGGGTGCTCTGCATGGAGTCCACCACTCGGAGATGATTTCTCTTCAGCTGGTCAATCTCCTCGTCTTTCTCTGCTATCTTCCTGTCAATCTCAGACTTCACTTGGTTGAGCTCAAGCTGCAGACGCAGGATCTTCCCCTCCTCATGTTCCAGGGAGGCCTGCACAATTCAGCATGAACAGTGTCTTGCTTTCTTAGTAATCCTTTATGTAGTTGCACTTGAAAGCTAGACTTGCTTTCCTACTGACTCTCCAAATAATAACACCCATACTCTTGGTGGGGACACCATTTATTAGCATTGGATGTACCTCAGCTTCCTCCAGGGAGGCTTGCAGTTCAGATTTCTCCTGCTCAATCTGCTTCTTGACTTTCTCCAGCTCATGGATTGCCTTTCCTCCCTCGGCAATCTGCTCTGTGAGGTCGGAAATCTCCTCTGCAAGGAAGGGTGAAAAGCAGCATGGTCAGGCACAGAGCAGAATGGGGAAAGGCTCTGGTGCATCAAGGTGCCAGGCATGTTCTTATCCCTGCAGGCCCAGAGCCATTAAGTGTGGCTGGTAGAGAAGCTTGGGAGAAAGCCCAGTGAGGAGCAGAGGGCCAGGGACTTACGCTGCAAGTTCTTGTTCTCGCGCTTCATTGTTTCCAGGTGGTCCAAGGACTCCTCATAGGCATTCTTCATCTTGAACAGCTCCGTGCTCAGAGAGCGCGACTCCTTCTGGGCGGCCTCCAGCTCAGCCTGCGTTTCCTCATACTTCTGCTTCCATTCTGCCAGGATCTGAAGGGAAACGGGGTGTGAGTAGGGATGTGGCAATCACAGGGGCATACTCTGGCCAGGAGTGCTGGAGGTGCTGCAGGCCAAGTGACCTTGTCAAAGTTCTTCTGCTTCTTATCCAGAGCAGCACAGGCAGCATTGGATCTCTCCACATCAATCATCAGGTCCTCCACTTCATTCTGCAGCCTCTGCTTTGTCTTTTCCAGGGAGGCACATTTGGCATTGACAGCCTCAACATGTTCCTCTGCATCCTGCAGGCGCTGTGCCAACTTCTTTCTGGAAAGTGGTAAGCATAAGTAAGCAAATGGGAGCCTGTGGTGTGAACCAGCATGTTTTTCGCAAGAGCAAACTTACCCTCTTGGTAGTGTGTGACCCCCATTCACAGAGAAGTGTAAAACTTCTCCCAGACAGACACTCTATCTCCACGTCTGAATTCTGGAGCAATCCTGCAGCAGTTCCCTCTCTGCTGGCATCTCTCAGCTATTCTGGACCTTTCTGCTTTTCCCCAGTGCGTACCTGCTTTCTGTCGTATTTTGTCTCTTTGTGGAACCCCACCCAAAGAAGAACACTGATTTCTTCCTGACTGTCACAGTGGTCTCCTCAAATTTCTATTCCTAGTCTCTGCCAGCCTTCTCCACATTCCCCACATACTTGGCCTCCTCGAGCTCCTCCGTGCGCTGAATCGCGTCTGTCTCGTATTTGGTTCTCCACTGGGCCACTTCGCCGTTGGCCTTGGACAGGGCGCGCTGCAGCTCCCCCTTGGCCTCCTGCTCCTCCTCATATTGTTCCCGGAGCAAGTCACAGTCGTGGCGAGCGGACTGCAGGGCGTGGGCCAGGGCGTTCTTGGCCTTGGGGAAGAATAGCAGTGTGAAAATTAATGGAAATATCCTGGGAAATCTCCTTACTGAGAAGATCTTAGAAAGACCTGTGATGAGAAAAATCTGTGAATTTGCAAAAGAATTAATGGATAGACTGCAGCGAAAGAGAAGCAATGCTACTATGGGAAAACTTGCACTACATTATCTAAGTAATTGTTTTTCTCCATTTCATCTTGTTGATCAAGTGATTTCATATATTTAGGAAAAAGCCTTCTCACCTTTATCTCTTCTTCTAAATGCCTCTTGAGTTCCTCAATCTGCTGGGTGAAAGCCTGTTTGCCTCTTGACAGCTGAGAAACCAAAGCATCCTTCTCCTCCACCTGGCGTGAATATTCACCTGAGAAAATTTGCAGATACACAACAGTTTTAATGCCATTGATGGTGATACTGCAAATATTTGGAGATAGTTTGCAGTCTATACTGAAACTCATGATCCCATTTCA